>JAFVLO010000033.1:0-348981 GCA_023758125.1 Alternaria sp. Ai002NY15 | reverse complement strand
CCCCCCCCCCCCCCCCCCCCCCCCCCCCCCCCCCCCCCCCCCCCCCCCCCCCGCCAACGGCCAGGCGTCATCGTTATCTTGCATTTTGGAAAGAAGGGCAGAGCGGCGCAAACATTGCCCGTTTGTCGTCGACTTTTGGAGAATGCACAACACCTAAGTGTGCGATAAGAAAAACAAGATAGTGTGGAGGAAAAGACAGGTATTTATACCCACTAGCATAAGAACCCGTTCAAAACAATTGCGACAACTTCATAAAGACATAAAGACGCGCATTTCCCCAAGGCGTTGCTTTATCGACTTCTTCCCACCAGTCTTCTGCTCCACATATCACAGCTCAGCTTCGTTTTCGGACTCATCAAAATCCCAGTACACTTTTTATTTTGACTAGACAAGACCGCAAAAACACCAACACATGGCGCAGACAGAGTCTGTCTTCTAGCTCGTCTTTCATGTAGTCTTGGATTTCTAATCTTGAACACAGGGAGAAGGAGAACACATCCAGTGCTTTCCGAAGTTGTTTGGACAGCAAACATTTGCCGATGGCTATCTCATTTTGGTACTTTTTGTATTGCAGAGTGGGTGGTGGAAAGAGTCGCATACGCGATGTGTAGGATATATATGAGTAGACCAAGCTACTGGAAAGCGCAGGCCATTTGCCGGTGATTGAGGCCTTTTAGAGGAGCACACAGGAACATAAGGATGTCGTATCCTAAATTTCGCAACATGTGAATGAACGTCGTGAATTTTTCGGAAGACCGACAGACATGCGAAGCATCGCGCGTAATTTTAGTCTTTTTGTCCACAGAAGTAAAGTGAAGAAAGAAGAGAAAAGAGACACTGAGCCAGGCTCAGCGCCCAGTCCATAATACCCGCATAGTGTATTTTTGGTTCCCGCAGACCACACTCCACAAGTCCATCGGAATCAGACTTCATGGTTTTGAGATACATAAGCATGGAAAATGGTGGATTGACCGCTCATGACAAGTTTGTACCTTGGTTTTCGTTCAAAAACACATGCAGAACCTTGGTCTTTTTTTGTTGGCGTCAAGAGACGTGCCGATCCAACAACGCGTATCCGCAAACTCTCAATAGAAAGCCGATTATAATTTCATCGCTTCGCAGTTTCTGGTGTGGAATTGCAGAGAGTCAATCTCATGAGAACGTCGTGAAGGATGTTTGAATGAACAAAGTCGGATGATGTTTCGGTCCTTATGGTGACAGTTTTGTAGAGGGGAGACGTGAGCCCATGGCGCAACGAGCGATGAATTTTGAAGAAAGAAAAGGGAAACAGGACATGCCATGCATCCTTGGTCTTTTTGGTAATGCGAGATAAAATTGAGTTGATAAGCAAATAAACAGGTGAATGAGAATAACAGCTGTTTATATATACTTTCCTGTGCCAAGCCCCGGGCCTGACATCGAATGCATATAGCGTTTGTTGCGAAACCATACCAGATGACTACCACATTTTCACGAATCATGCACGCGTTCGGGGGAGGCTGAATCGCTTGTTTGAACATTTCATTTATTTATTACCATTCTACGCTTTTACCGCGCATGGCATCTACTTTACCGGGTCCACTCTAGTGCTTACCCCAGTACTTGCCCTGACCCCTCCTCTTACCCTTAACATCAGCCTGCTTAACAACAAAGACACCACGGTCAATAGTGTTGATAACAACGTAACCAGACTCAAAGGTGTAAGCAGACCAGGTGCCAGCGTCCCAGAGAGCGTCACCGCCGCCGGGCTTGACATCATCCGGAGGGTAGACGTCAAAGTAGGCAATCTCCTTGACCTTGGAGCCGTCGGGGAACTTGGGAATGCTTGAGACGTCGAGGATGCGGAGACCGGCTTGGTAGTTGGATTGGTAGTCAAGACCGTCGTAGACGTATTGGTTGTGGTCGACGGAGCGGGTCGTGGTCTTGTAGTAGCCGGTGACGACGGGCGCCTCGAGGTTCTGGATGTCCCAGATGTAGGTCACGGCGAAACCGTCCTTGGCGGGCGAGTCAACGGCAGTGCGGTTGGGGTCGATTTGGCCCTCGTCAAGCTCATCGTCCATGACGATGTGGGTCTGCCACATGGCATCGAGGACCCAACCCTGATGGGTGTACGAAGCACCGACGTAAGGAGTGCGAGAGATGATGGCACCAGCGTTACCGAAGCCAACCTTGTTGGTGACGTCGTAGATGGTCAGGGTGTCCTCGTTGTAGCCGTAGCAGATGTCACGGCCGTAGTACTTCTTGTGAGGTCCACGGTAGACAATGCACTGAGCGTCGTGAGTGTAGCCATCCTGACCGTTGCAACCAGAGACGTAGGGCTTAGTGGGGTCGTCCATGTTGATGAACATGGGTCCACCGGCACAGGTGTCGTTGCGACCGGGGCGACCGCCAGCACCGCAGGCGACGGCGTAGTTCTTCTCGTTGTTGGCGACGACGGTGTGGGTGCGGCCCTTGACACCCTGGTTGATGTCGACGAGAGCAGTGTCGGTCTTGATGTCGAAAGTGTAGGGCTTCTTGGGGGAAAGCTTGAGCAGCTTCTTCAGGTCGAAGACCTGGACATGGTGGCCGACACCCTCGGAGCCGACAATGAGGCTGTCACGAACAACCTTGATCTCACGCCAGATGACGGAGTCGTTGTTGGCGGGGAGGCGACCAAGGTACTCGAGTTGACCGTCCCTGGTGACCTCGGAGAAGGAGGCACCGTAAGTCTGACCGATGGCAATGAAGTCTCGGCCCTTGTGCGACCAACCCCAGGAACCACTTCCCTCACCAATAGCATCACCGAGCTCCTCGTGCGTCTTGAAGTCGTACATGTCGATGTTCTTGCACTGTGATACTGTTAGTTGAGCAAATCTTCATTGATCTGAATCCTGCTTACCTTGTAGGTCTGGTCGGCATCTCCCTTGACAGCCTCAACGCGGCCGTGCTTGCACTCAATCTTGTTCTTGTTGGTCCTCTTCTTAGAGAAACCGTTCCAGCGCTTGTTGTCATAGGCGCCAGCAGCGCGCTGCTTGGCCCAAGCAGCCTCCTTCCCAGACATCATGAGGTCCATAACCTCTCCAGAGGCATATTGCTGGTGGGTAAAGCCATGAGCAGCGACCAAAGGCAACAAAGCCGTGGTGATAGTAGCCCACTTCATCGTATCGAACAAGACTGCGGATTGACAATTGGCAGTTGATGATGAACCGAGAACCTGGGAGCAGGAAGCAGCACTTTATACATGTTTGCCTCTCTGCACCACACTCGCGGAACCACCGAGTTTCCAGAATGCAGACTCGTGCAGGACGCCGCACATGACTATCATGAGTATACCTTCCTATCGTAGGTACTCCGAAAAGTTAGCAGCCGCAACCAAGACCGTATAGAAGCAACGACAGCGGCCGTTAGACGCAGTAAAGTGCTGGGCGCGCCTTGGTGAATCTTGGGGGTGCTTTTCGCAGGCGACCGTTCATGTACGCCGAGAGCCGTGTGATGCTTGGCAAGCATTCCGCCTTGGATTCGAGCATGGGAGCTGGAGCTACGGCTAGTGTACCCCAGTATTCTGCAGGGCTGGTGGCCGAGAACGAGGCAGGGCTACAGCAGATGCGGTGCAAACTAAAGTGGGATCTTCTCGCGCGGAGACGGAGATTGGTAGATAGCGTAGCCGGAAGAGGAAGCTGCTTTGGTTGCCAAGAGCTGCTGGACCACCACGACCAAATGACTGCAGAGAGCTTTGAATCCGACTATCGATTCTAGAGAAGGTGGTGAGCGTGTAAGCCGATGGTAGACTTTAACCGGAGCGATGCTGTACGTCGATGTACGAGGGCCTTCCAGGCTGACTTCCCAGAAGAGGGAAACGCATGTCAGATGTCGCCATTCTGGTCCTCAAAAATGTGCTTGAAGCTGGGAAACACACCGTACTGTGCTCATCTCGGCCCAAAGCGCTGGATAATAGAAGCCGGGACAAGTAAAGTACCGACTGTGCGTATCGGTAGACGTTTACGGCGGCACCGAGGCCCTTATCTCGAGGGTACGTAACTGGGAAAGCGGAAGGGCGATCTCCATGGTCGGTCTTGGCGTAGGAGTCGTTGAGTTGAACAGCATAGGTGGCGGAGATGAGGCAGAGAGTGAGGTGGCGACTGAGGGAAATGCGGAAGGGACCTGGCCGAGAGCCCGGGGGCGACAGCCTCTTGTAGTGTTCCCCATGAGCATTGCTTGAGCTCAATCGATGCCTCCCATGAGCACAATTGAGGGCATTATGGAAAGCACCATAATGGACCCAACCTGGAGGCTGCATGCATCGCGTACTTCCAAGTCGCTAGTAACTTGACAGGACCACGGTCGTGGTACTGCCATGGCTTTCACCCTGGGTGATGGACAGGTACAGCCAAGGCCGTCAAGACCATCGTGTTCGATAGTGCTGGGGTGGTTGCAAGGTGCGACACGTGATGCAAGATATGATAGAGAGTCAGGCAAAGGTACCTGGAGGTGAGAGTGCTGGCGGAACGAAAGTCAGCGCGGAACGGAAGCGCGCCTCGGCTGGACCTGCCATGGCGTCGCGACGTCCTTTCTCACCACCCAAGTGCGCGTCCTAGGCCAACTCTGCCCACCCCAGCGCCGGCCAATCACCCCGACGATGCAGCTCACCGAAGACGACCTCTATCGCAGCTCCACGCAGTTCCGCAATTGGTCCTTTACCGCCTCGCAACTCGCTGCACAGCGGCTGAAGATCAACGTGCAAGCCACCGAGCGCGTCAAAGCCAATGTCGCGCGTCTAAGAGCCCAGCGCGGCAACGATGCCGTAGACAACATCGGCACGGAAGCGGGTGTGGATAAAGAGAATGGGAGCGGGACCAGCGGCGCAAATACCCCAGACGCGCGGATGCAGACAGTGACGGAGATCAATTGCCTCACCGCAGAGGAAGAACTGAAGATAGTAAACGAATTCTGCGAGCGCGCAATCGCCCTAGGGAACCACTACAGCTTCCCCTTGAACGTCGTCGTACGTCTATCTCTACTCCCGTACTCCTTAAACTCGAAAGCCCCCCAAGAGAAAGACACACCTACTAACCCACCCCCAGGCAACATGCATCCAATTCCTCCGCCGCTTCTACCTCTACAACTCACCCATGACCTACCACGTCAACAACATCCTCCGCACAATAATGTTCCTCGCCACAAAAGTCGAGCTCTTCCCCATCCACGTCTCGTCCTACGCCGAAGGCGCCGGCCGCGCCGTAACCTCCGAAGACGTGCTCGCCCCAGAATACATCATCGTGCAGTCGCTGCGCTACAACCTCGACGTGCGCCACCCCTTCCGCGCCATCAAAGCCGGACACATGGAGATGCTCGACATGGCGCGGGGGAAATACCAAGGGCCTGCGGGGGAGCTGGCGGGGGCGAAGGAGGTGCAGGCGAAGATGTGTGCGGTGCCGGTTAAGGTGGGGGCGCAGGCGATGAAGATGCCTGAGAAGAAGGTCGAGGAGAGGGTGAATGCCGCGTATGGTGCTGCGACGAACACGCTGCGTACGATTGCTGTGCTGACGGATGCGTATTTCCTGTATACGCCCTCGCAGATCTGGCTCGCGGCTCATCTGCTCGCTGATGAACCACTCACCCTGTTTTACCTCTCCCTCAAAGTCCCCACGTCCAGTCCTATCCACGCGAAACTCCTTACTACGCTCCGCAACTGCGCGTCGCTCATCTCGAGCCACCGGCTTTATGTCAATGCGTCGTTGCCGGCGGCGGAGCGCGAGGCGAAAGAAGCGAAGCACAAAGCGGAGATTAAGTCGCTGGTGCAGAAGCTGAAGAGCTGTAGGGATCCGGATAAGGTTGATTTGGTCAAGTTGAATCAGGCGCAGAAGAGGGATGCCGTGCAGGGAGATGCGTTGGAGGAGAGTAAGGCGAAGAGGAGGAAGTTGGCGAGGGAGGGGTATGAGAAGGAGTCTGATGCTTTTTGGGGGCCGGAATTGGGTAAGAAGGCGGAGTAGTGGTGGTGTATGGAGAGGGATGGGATTTGGCATCAAGATGATTGAGTGGGTTGCACACGGATTTGGCGTTCATTCACATCAGACAGCATGGCATGGCGTTCTAGAGGTTTCAAAAAGATACCACTGAGCTTATAGGTTGAGCGGCACAAGGAGTTTTAAAGGGGTTTGTACAATCAGATTCTCATTCTCGCTGATCTTGATGCACGCGGACTTGTCTCTAAGGTCTTCATACCACCACCTGTTACGTCGTGTACGAATTCCAACGCTTAACCAACTTCGCCTCTCATGGACCTCGCCACGCTTCCACCCATTCACCTGCCTTGTCCGAGAGCCGACGTGTAACCAATACTTTTTCAACTCCATCCATGTTCGACTGAGCCGACGCTGACAAACGCTTGCACTCTTATGCGAGGATCCAATCCCGCGTTGAATCCCCCCGGGAGTCTCCTCGTGTCAATTGGACATCCGGTCGATATACTTCGTCAGGTACTTAAACTGCACTCTCTCCTTGCGAGGTGCTTCTGTAGGATTTAGTATCTTAAAATGTTAACGGCCGCGGCCGTACGGGGGAGTAGTCCCCTGCGTACCCTTTGCGACGCTATCTCTCGGGTCCTTTCTAGTGCCGTTCGGGTACATCTGAGCCACCGGTGCGACGTTTGTCGATTTCTTGGGGCCCAGCATAGACTTGCCGAGGGACTTAGTGTTGTAGTTGCCGAACATGCCACCGGCGGTGGTACCTTGGCGCGCAGTCTGTCCAGATTTACTGTTGCTTTTGTCAACTTGCTTCTCGGCCTCATACACCTTGCGCTGCTCGATCAGGACCTCCATCTCTCGAAGGTTCTTGCGAGCCTTCGCTGGCACCTTGTTCATGTCGTTCTGGAAAGAGTAGAGGATGTGGGCCTTGCGCTCCTGGTACTTCTTTTCTAGCTGGGCGGCACTGTACTCTGCTTCGCGGTCCTTCTTTCTCTTCTTGAGTGGGGGTGGTGAAGTTGGCGAATTTGACGAAGAGGAAGTCGGAATGGCAGGGGGACTATCGTCGAGCTGTGGTACAGGCTGGTCGTGCTCGGAATGGGGGTCGGCCTCGTCTACAAGCGGTTGCTCGGGAATCGCTGCATTCCGGGGGCTAGATGCAGCACTGGGTTTAATAGCGGGGGCTTCTTTCTGAGACTTCTTCTGCACAGAGGACGCGTACTCCTCACGACGACGTGCCAATTCTGAACCTGCTGTCTGAGATGTGACAAGAGCACTATCCTCAGCATCTGCCTCGTCGGCGAACTGCTCTTGAGGCTCTCCGCTGACTTCGCGAGTAACACGAGTGTACTGTGGGCCTGGTGATGGCTTTGCCGACGTAGTAACGCTTCCTCTATCATGGGTTTCTGGGCTACGCTTTGGGTGGGAGTGGCGAGCCACGCTCTGGTTTGCAAGCCGACGAGTGGTGCGGGGATCCACAGGAGGAATTTCGTCGTCATCATCGTCCGAATCATCGTCTAATTCTCCGTGCGGTTGAGACGACTGGAGCGCGCGTTGTGGTGACATCTCAGGTTCCGCCACGTCGTCAATGTTTTCGACGTCGTCGACAGGAACTTCCATGTCATCTTCGAACTGGGCCGAATCATCGGCAGTGGCATCGCCGAGCTGTTCAGCGTTCTGTACCCCGTTTCGTACAGAGGAGGGGACGGGAGTCCGGGAGTTGTTCCCACCGCGATGGCTATGTTTGTCTTGGTGATCGCGACGATGGCTTTGATCGTGGGTAGAATCGCGGTCTCGGTTACCGATTCCATCTTCACGATCCCTCGAAGGCCCTCCAAAATCGTGCCTGTAACTAGGCGTGACGCGATCGACGCGTTGACCAAAAGTCTCGTCGAAATCTTGAAGGACACTCTTCAGATCGACAATGGCCGTATGTAATTCCGGGAAGTCGCTACCACAAGAAGAGTAGATCGTGACCACGTTCCAAGACGCAATCATGAGGTTGTTGAAGTTGGGAAACGCAGCCTTGACGACGGAATTGAAGAGGTCGACCTTGATGTTGCTTGGGATGGTGTTGAAGACGTTACTTTTCACATCCTCCGGAATTATGTCGAGACCAGCGCGCTTGCGTTTGTTAGAGATATGGGGAATAACCTCGTCATTCGGACGCCGCTTTCGTGACTTCCTCGCTGTTCTATTGTCAGCGCTGGAAGTTCATAATGTCTTTCACACTTACTGTGAGTAGGAGTGCGATCGTTCTCAGCCTTCATCGGATTGAGCCTAGTAAGACTCTAATCAATGTTAGTCAACAGTACTCAAATGCTTCGATTCATCTGAAAGCAGTGTCTTGCGATTACTTCCGTAAAGATGAATAGGCAGACATACCTCTCCGTCATCGAACAGCACCGGTGCCTGGTACGGCATATTGTAAGCAGCCCGCCTCGCTTCGTTGATCTTGTTCACCCTCATGTAGAGAATCTGATACTTCTCCTTGAACAAAGGTAGCATACCACGAGCAATGAAACCATGAATGGGATGAGAGTCGAGTTCATCCTCCTCCAGAGGCAATGGGTCTTCAACGTGCATCTGGACTTGGTTGTCTTCCACCACCAGGTAGATACGGTGTACGGCGTTCTTTTCTTCCGGTAGTATGACATTTCCGAGATCGAAACGAGTGGCCTCTTCTTTGAGGGTAACAAAGACGAGATCAGGCTTGACCACACCATTTACCCTGGTGTATGTGGGTGGCTCGTCGTTGCTGAGGCCCTCGATGAATGTGTTCAGATGCGTCGGGTCAACATAGCGAAGTTGGTCGCGGAGAATGAGCGCGCGTTTCTGGGGCTTATTGAGCGCGCTGAAGGTGGGCGCCGCCGTTGCAACAGCAAGTGACATTTCGAGTTGGTGTCTGAGTCGGGAGCAGTGGTAGTCTTCTGTAGTTACTGCGCGGACTTGCCCCAAAGGCGCAATTGATATGAGATGGCTATACTGAAATGCAACCCAAGCTGGATAAATTGTAGTAGGGGAGATGAGATAGCAGATCTGGGTCGTGAATTGCTGTATATATACCCCAAGGGGGGCGAGCTAGTGCACGTCTTTTACCCTCGTGGACCGCATTGCGGAGTCTTCTACCTGGGTAAAGGCGGGGCCCCTACGAATAGTTGAGGTAATAAAGCATTGTCTCCCCGCTATATTCCGGCCATGTAGTGTGTCGTTGCTGTCGTGGTGCTCTTGCTTGACCTTGCAAGCCCTGAGCTCGACTAGAAATGTGCAACCAGGGATGAAGACAGACTAGCAGGGTCGATTGGCATTTCTTGCGATTTCATGTCCACAGAGCGATTCGTAGGGGCTGGAGAGAAGAAGGCAATTGTATAGGAGACGATAAGATGGGTGGTGATTTCCTCTTGACTTTGATCGGATGACACGAGCTGCGCACGGTCTCTTACACTCTCAAGGCAGTCACGACCCGGACAGAACTTCTGATTGGGAATCGCTACTCATTGAGTGGTCCCGACAGTTCCGATAATGAATGAGACGGCGACTCAACCTCCCTTGTGGGAAGCAGCCCTCTTTCATGCATCGCTGCTAGTGTCAGCCAGCGACATCTCAACCACGAAAACCCACTGTAGATACGCGCACATATACATCACGAAAAGTTCAAAAGGGTGTGCATGTCGTATAGGTTTCAAGCCGTGACGAGATGCATCCTACGTGCAACTTGTACTAATACAATTGCACATTGCTCTTGAGTGTTGAAGATGATGTCCCTAGCCCAATATCTCTTACGCTTACAAGTACAAGCCCTCCGGCTCACCCTCCGTCTTCGTCTTAAGAACGCGTTCCCTTGCGGTACGGAAGTCCTCCATGTTGACGCGCATACGACGCTCACGGAGCGCCATGAGACCAGCTTCGGAGCAGATGGCCTTGATGTCGGCACCAGAAAGGTCGTCCTTCTGGTTGATGAACTCGTCGAGATCAACGTCCTCGTTAAGCGACATCTTGGAGGTGTGGAGAGTGAAGATCTTCTTCTTGGTGGTTTCTGCAAATGGTCAGCCAGTTTATCGCGGATAATGGGGAATAACTCACGATCGGGGTTCTCGAAGAGAATCTTTCGGTCAATACGACCAGGACGGATAAGAGCAGGGTCGAGCGTTTCGATCTTGTTGGTGGCCATGATGACCTTGACATCTCCACGGTCGTCGAATCCGTCCAGCTGGTTGAGCAACTCCAACATGGTTCGCTGAATCTCACGCTCACCACCGGATGTGGACTCGTAACGCTTGGTACCGATAGCATCGATTTCGTCAATGAAGACGATGGAAGGCGCGTTCTCGGCGGCGGTCTGGAAGAGCTGTCGCACGAGCCTGGGACCGTCTCCGAGGTACTTCTGGATCAGCTCACTACCCACGATACGCAGGAAAGTTGCGCTGGTCTGGTTGGCCACGGCCTTGGCCAGAAGCGTCTTTCCAGTACCTGGTGCACCGTAGAGAATGACACCTTTCGGGGGTTTGATACCCATCTCCTCGTACAGTTCCGGATGTAACAGGGGCAGCTCGACCGCCTCCCGCACCTCCTGGATCTGTTGCTCCAGACCACCAATATCTGCATACGACTCTGTAGGCGCCTTATCTAGCTTCATGACCGACACTAGCGGATCGGCGTCGTCTGTGAGCACACCGACTACTGAAACCGACTTGTGATGCAGCAGGATGCTCGCTCCGGGCTCTAGCAGATCCTTGTCGACGAAAGACATGATGGAGACGTAGTACTCGGGCCCGGTGGCGCTGGAGACAATGGCGTGGTCGTCGTCGATGAGCTCCTCGAGGTTGCCGACGCCCATGGGACTGCCGCGCATGTCGTCGACGCGTGAGCGCTCATCGGCGTTCCGGTCTTCGGCATCCCCTGCGTTGGCTGCGGGCGCGTTTCCTTCCTTCACCGCCTTGGCCTTGCGCAGACGCTCCTGGTTCTCGACGTACTCCTCCTCGAGCAGGAGATGGTCGTGGATGCGCTGCATTCGGAGGTAGCGTAGCTTGCATCGTGCGGTCGGGTAGACGGTCGGGAGCTTGGCGGCGGCGCTGGGTCCGGCGGCCTTCTTCTTCTTCCTGCCGATGCGGGTTGTGGGTTGTGGCGGCGGCTCGTACTTTGGCTTCTCCTTCTGCAGAGTGCCTTGTTAGTGCGTGCCAGGTGCGGTGAGGCAACAGATAGCGGACTCCCGAGAGCCATCATTCCGTGTTGTTGGGGCAGCACATACCTTGTCCTTCTTGTTCTTGTCATCTCCTGGAGGCCCGCCGCCTCCAGCACTCGATTGCTGGTTACCCTGCACGTCGTTAGCATGTGGCCATGGTGGTTTCCGAGGGAGGCGATCGTACCATGACACGCGATCACACGATGAAAGGCGAATCAGGCGCTCAACAGTATGCAGCGACTAGAAGAGAAAGGACCACAGCGAGGGTGGTGGTAAAGGGCGATGGCGGTGGTGAGGCGGTGGTTGTTTGCAAGAGGTGTTGATGCGCTGATTCCGAAGCTCGTGGATGTCGGAGGATCGGGGTTAGCGCCTCGTGGCGTCACTGCCTCGAGCCGCTGGAAGCCTCACCATTCCACCTCCATAGAGCAACAGACACGTCAGGCCCTGTCCGATAGCCGTACATTTCTCGCTGTGCGCTCCATTTCATTAACACTTCTTCTTCACCCACCAGATTTCTGAACCCCCCGTTGTAGAATTCCCTCTGAGCTTCGACCCCGCCGGCGAGCCAGCTCAAAGCTCCCCACGCGGGTCAAGAGGTACTCCCCATCGCTACCAGACAAGGTCTTGGAGTAGCTCCAGTACGTTCGCATCGTTTCTCAGGTGAATCACCACGCCACAGCCCCCTCTCAGACACTCCAAGGCCTGTATGACACAGTCCCCGCACTGCAACTTGGTCGAGCCGGGACCACTTCGCGAGCCTGAGGCTGACTTCTCTACCTAGAAACACCTTGGTCGCGCCTACCTGCTGCCTATTCGTAACACTTCCTCTTCGTCGCCCTTTTCACCCCAACCCTTCCACCAAACCCCACCACCATGACTTCCAACCGCAACCGGCGCATTGCCAAGGAGATTGCCGACATCCACAACGATCAGCACTCCAAGATCGTCGTCGAACCCGCAGGCAATGGCGAAGATCTCACACATCTACGGGGGCAGTTCTTCGGTCCTCCTGACACACCATATGAGGGAGCTACCTACAAGGTCGACATCCGGATCCCGAGCGAATACCCCTTCCGCCCACCGCTCATGAAGTTCGAAACCAAGATCTGGCACCCCAATGTCAGCTCACAGACGGTAAGAACAACCATGACCTTGGGATTGCTTCGGAAAAGCTAACACTAGTAGGGCGCTATCTGCCTCGACACCCTCTCCTCGCAATGGTCGCCAGTTCTGACCATTAAGTCCGCTCTGATCTCGCTACAATCGCTCCTTAGCACACCTGAGCCCAAGGACCCACAAGACGCAGAGGTCGCCGGCATGCTGCTTAGGAACCCCGCCGAATTCGAACACAAGGCGCGCGAGTGGGCAGTCACATTCGCTGGTGCGCCGCGGAAGGAGATCGCTGAAGGAAGCGGGGGAGCCACAGCGGCGTCCATCAAGAAGAAGGCCCAGCAGGCGAAGCAAAACGAAGAGCAGTCTAAGCTGGCCGCGTACAAGGGCTACAACAAGGACTTGGTAGACCGCTTTGTCGCTATGGGCTTCGATGTTGACGCCGTGGTCGCCTCGTTTGAGTATGTCGGTATCGATCGCATGGGCGGCGAAGACTACGAGCTAGAAGAAGCCTACATGGGGGACATTACAGCTCGGCTCTTCGGCGAAGCATAGTAGCTCCCCATATCTTGTTCCGACTCAGCATCTCTTGTTCGACTTCCAGGGCGCAAAGGCGTTTTCATTCCTCAGACCATCACATCCATTACATTCTTCATAGGAGGCGGCGTAAGTTGATGGGTTATTAGGAGTATTGGGTGTACATGATCACGGGAATAGCGTAGGCGCGCTCTTAGTGAGTAGCAATGTAGTGTCAATCAAAGTTTGTTACATTATCCTTGTTGTTTCGTTATTCGTATGTACAGGTGTTTCCTCCTCTTCTTGTCTGAAGTCTATACCGAACATCGTTGATTAAGGTGCTTACGCGATGGCACGGTCAGCGTCAATGAAGACGCCATTCGAGTAGACACCCTCAACGCTTTCATCCTTCTTAAGCGTAAGAGGAGCATCACCAAAGACAGTCATCTTATTCGGCTTCTCAATATTCTGCTGGACCTTGACAGCTATTCCACATATTAGCATTTCGGCCTACACATCCAACACCCTGAGACCAGGATGTCACAACCGGAAGATAAAACTTACTCTCACCATCATACTCATAGTCAAAAGTAGGAGGATCACAGCTCTTGCTCTCCGTTGCGTTCTTGCTAGGATCATACTCGTAGTTGCAAACAGTGTGAATGACGTCCTTGCCAGAGTACTCGTCAGACACAAAGTCCGCGAGGAGCCTCTGTGACTTGAAACCGGAGTCGAGCGCGTATTGCGAGATGGTGACGTTCCATTTGCCGTAGACTTTGGCGTTTGCGGCGGTGGCGGCGGTCGCGAGGGCGAAGAGGGCGGTGCGGAGGTGCATTTTGGGGGGTGGTTGATTGGTTGAGTGGTTGGTCGCTTGGTTGGTTGGGGATGGGAGTTGGTGGGTTGTTGTGTTGTGTTGGGAGTGGACGATGGTGATGGGAATGGGTAAGTCCAGAAAGCGATGACAAGACCGTCTTATATGTCCATCTCCCTTCGTAAGACGACGTCAAAAGCGGTCTGTCAGTCGGCGCATTTACCCACCGCCTCGTTTTCGTGCGCCTAGCATGGTCCTAGCATCTACACACTCCACGGCTGCGCTCACACAAATACCGCTACTGCTGACGCTGGGTGAGCACTTTAAACTTCCTAGATGTCTGTGCTCAGACGCAACGGTCGTAATTCTTCGGCAACGGCGATAAACACCGAGCCATCGGCGCGGATCTAGGTCGCGACGTGGAGAAAGGGAGACGGTGTGGAAGTCCTGGGCTAGGACTTGTAGTTGTGAACTTTGTGTAGACGCGAGTCAGATTGTAGAGTTGGGCTACTGTGCTTCTAGCTTGCGTGTGTCTTCTGTCTCCCTCCTTTCTTATCGGGATATAGAGGCTGGGTTTCTATCCTTGTGAATGCGACGATCGATTAGAGACTTTCATTGACACTGCCTGCCTCGGTGAGGTAAAGTGGAGCTGTAAATCTCCGAGCTAGCCTGCGCGGAAGTGGCGCCGTGCTAAATAGGGAGACGCCGGATCCTGGACATGGGCTTTGACAGATGCAGGAACACTAGCATCTTGTAGGCTCGCGCTTAAATTTAAAGTCTTTTCGCAAGAAACTTTAGGTATATATATTAGTAAGTTAGTAAGTTAATAACTATAGTTTACTATAATTTATTAAAATAGTTATTTTTATATTTAACTATAGTAGCTAAAAATAACTTTATAATAAATATATAATAAGTTATTTAATAAGTTTTATAATAGCTTATATAGAACTAAAGTTAAAGCTTAAAGTTCTTATAAAAAAAGTACTTTTAACTTACTACTTTTTTCTTTTTTTTATTATAATAATAAATAATTAAAATTTTTTTTAAAATAATATTAAGTATTTAGCTTTTATAATAAGCTTAGCTTAAATAAACTTATTTAATACTATATATTTTAACTTCTTTTTTTAATAAAAGTTTATTTACTTTTTTACTTTATATATTGTAGTAGAGTAATTAGAAGTATTTCTATTAGAATAGGTACTTAATGCAGTTAATTATATTATGTGTATTTTTTTTTTTAGTTGTTGTTCCCGTCTAAACGCTGTTTAGACCTAGCTTTTCTTAGCGCACTAACTTTTAAGCCTAATAGCTATTTAGTCTATTATTATATTACTAGTTTTACTACTACATTTCTTCTATACTTAAGAAGAAGGCCTTCTCTTCTTCTTAAGTATAAAAGAGAGAATAGCTCTTAGATATTCTCTTCTACCTATTACATTACTAGATTCTATCTACTTAATCTAAATATACTATGCGCTAAACTTCTGCCTAGAAATCTAAATGCAAAATCTCTTTAGGCTGTTTCTATCTTAGTACATCTCTCTCTATTATTCTTCTTATTTTAATTTAATCTCTTCTGCTAGCCTGTAGCCTCTTTCTTTGTTTCTCTAGTATATTCTAAACTTTATCTTAATTACTTTTAATATTAGTAGCTAATAATTTCTTAGGCTTAGATCTATGTCTTTTTTAAGTTTAATCTTTGCTTTTCTATAGCGCCTACCTATCTAGCGCTTAACTCTCTATAATATTAGTCTTTTCTCTAATAGATATTCTATTATCTCTAGTGTATTACTAGTATATCTATAGAGATATTCTAGAAGGTTTGCACGTGCTATACTACTATTAGAACCTATACACTAGTTACCTTACTTTTTTACCTAAGAGCTCTTTAGCGCTTAGTAACTAGGCTATTAAAATAATAATATTGTAACTTTTCTTCTTGCGCATAGTAATTACTACTCTTAACTCTACTTTTGCGCGTGTAGCCTTTTACTATTCTCTCTCTATCTTCTTCTTTTCTTCTACTTCTCTCTACCTTAACTTTCTTTCTCTACTATAGCTTTACCTAAGCGCTCTAAGAGCAAGTTAGCTACTGCAGATATTATACTAGTTACTCTATCTACCTTTCTTACTTAGAAGCTTGCTGCTAAGCTTACTATTATATCTAAGGCTAATAACAGCTCTACTACCTCTACTACTATACCTACTCTTAAGCCTGCTATAGCTAAGCAAGCTACTGCTATTACTACGCACGCGCTTGCGCTTTCTAAGCTAACTTCTACTAATAAGATAACTATTAAGCTTAAGTCTATAGATAATTCTACTACTATTACTACTTAGCCTATAACTAAGAGTGCTAGTAATAATACTACGCTGTTGTTCTAACCTTCGCGTGCGCCTAAATAGCTGTTAGCTAAACCTACTCTATCTATTCTACCTAAGATTACGCTCTTAATTAAAGCTAAGACTAGCGCTAGTGTTAGCTAAACTAATACTATTATAACTAACGTGCCTAATGCTGCTCTACTACTCTCCTCTGTCTACAACGTTAACTCCGCTAGCCCTTCTTAGCCTAACTTAGCTCTAATAAAAGCCTCTTAGATGCCTACGTCTTACCTTTCTAAGAAGTAGAAGAACTAGAGTAAGTCTCTACGTTTTTCTATCTTTACTCTAACTAAGGCTATTAAAGAAGGTAAGCGTAGTATACGTATAGCAAAGTTATATAAGTATAAAACTTCTAACTCTAGCTATAATTAGTACATTACCTAGCGTAAGTCTTTTCTCTTCTCTAGAGCCTTTTAACTAATTATTATTCTAATATCTTCTACCTTATTAGTAACTAACTAGAGAGCCTATGTTATTACTCTTAGCTTTACTATAGATATATAGAATTACTTACATACCTTGTAAAGCGTAGAACGCATACTTAGGTCTTCTCTATCTATTCTAGCTACTAATTAGAAAAGCTATTAGTCTAATATATAGGTTAACGCTTATAGTAACTTCTACTTAGCTAATCTAGAGATAACTATTAGCAAATTCTTTTAGTTAGATAATAAGTCTGCGCGCTAGCTATTTAACTCTAATATAGAGGCGCTTATACTATCTTATTATTTTAGCGCTAAGTTAGTTAGTATAATTAACTCTTTAGTTAAGAATTCTTTTATTAAGATTATTATCTATAGTTAGTGTGCGTTGTTAAATTATAGAAAGATGTTTAGCTAGTATATCTAGGTCTATATTAATAGCTAGCTAATAAAGAGTAAGATTTGCACTAATTATTTAAAGCATAGTAATTATTAGGTCTACTCTTTTTATAGTAAGTCGCTAACTGTTCTTTAGACACTTACTTTCTTATTTCTAGTATCTTTGCTAATATATTCTTCTAGAGACTTAAGTAGTAAGGCGCAGCCTTAAGTCTACTATAGCTACTAAGTCTATAGTTACCTCTAATATAATTGCTAGTTTCTCTAAGAGCGTTCTTACTTGTCTTAAGGCTAGTAAGAAGCTAACTACTATATCTAAAGAGAGCGATAAGGCCTTATTTACCTAGGCTAGCAATAGTATAGCTACTTAGTATAGATACTATTTAAGTAATATTAACGCTAGTTACAACTTAGCTTTCTAACTAAGCCTAAAGAATCTTAGCTGTAATTTACCTAAGAAGGCTTCTAATGCTAAGGCTACTTCTACTTCTACTAGCGCGACTTATATTTAGTTATTATTACTGCGCTTAAAGATTCTTAGTAAGAGTAATAATAAGTCTAGGTTAACTATTACTAAGCGTTAGAGCTAACCTACAAAGTCTAATCTATCTACTAGCTAGCCTGCTCTAGACGCTGCGCTTTCTATTAGGCCTAATAGCTATTTAGCTACTAGTATTCTTAAGCCTGTTACGCTAACTAGAAAACCTTATTATTACGCTTTCTATACTGTTTCTTCTTCTATTTAGGTTCTAGATAGTAGTTATAGTTAACCTTATAAGCAGTCTAAGCCTAAGAAGGCTGTTACTAATAAGGCAGATGCTATTAGTAATAATATTATTAAGTCTAAGGCTTCTACTATTGCTGCTCTTATTGCTACTTCTACTAGAACTACTAAGCCTGTTTCTTCTTTAACTTCTACTAATTCTATAACTTCTAGCTTTACTAGCTCTTCTATACGTAGGTAGTTCTCTAGTTTCTTTTCTCTCTAATTAACTCTTAGGTCTATCTATTCTACTCTGTAGTTATAGTAAATAAAATTATAATATACTTCTAAGTCTTCTCTTATTACCTTATATTCTTACGCCTGTAATATTATAATAGCTAAACCTGTATTACTTCTCTTCTATACTTAAAAGAAAGAAAGTCTCTTCTTCTTTAGCCTTAGGTTCTAAATGTTATTTAGACATAATCTTTTTATTATAATATTCTTAGGTTTCTAGTAGTTATTATAATAATACTAGATTCTAAGCTATAATTAAGAAGTACTAATAGTAATAGCCTTAGTAGCCTTTATAATTATGTAGAAGATCTTCTAACATCTTTCTAAATTAAAATAATTCTTCTATAAAGTTAAGATTTATTTCTAAGGTTCTTAAAGCTGTTCTCTAGCCTGTCTAAAGGCCTTTTCTTATTAGCGGATACTAATCTAAGCGCCTACTTAAGATGTCTAGTTAGAGTTTTGCTACAGCTCTAGCTAAGTAGCTTTTAGTTAAAATTCTAACTACTCTAAATGTATCGCATTCTGTATTATAGTATTATAACATTCTTCTTATATTACTAATACATTCTAAGAGTATTATTACATGCTAGCTAGCTTTAAAATTCTAGTGTTGTAATCTAGTGTTGCGTAGCAGTTCTTGTAAGAAAAGTAAGTCTATTACTATAGGCTTAATAGCTCTTTAGGTAGTAAATATATTAAGTAAATTCTTCTATAATATCTCTATTACTACTTTCTACTCTTTCTGCGCTTCTACTACTTTATACTCTTCTACGCGCTCTTCTACCTTTTCTTACTCTTTGCTTTACTACTACTACTATTATTCTACGCATATTCTTACTATAGCTTTTAGCTCTATTAACACTACGCCTAAAGGCAAAACTATTAAGTAGCCTCTTATTAAGAGCGCGTTTATTATCTTCTCTAACTTTAATAACGCCTACTCTACTACTCTATAAGCTCTTCTACGCGCTATACCTAAGTAAGCGTTTACTATTACTGCGCTAGAGGCTGCTACTACTAAGCTAACCTCTACTAACAAGATAACTATTAAGTCTATAGCTAAGAACTATTTAGCTACTATTACTGTGCAGCCTATACCTGTAAGTGCTAATAAGTTTAATAAGCTAGACGCGCAGCCTTTTAATAACTTTAACTTCTCTACCTCTAATAATAAAGGATCTCTTCTTAGCCTTTAAGAGTAGATTAATATTAAGACATTCTTAGGTATTACGCAAATAGATTTTAACCTTAATTACGCGCTAAGCGCCTCTTAGGCGCTTTAGAGTATTATAGGTAAGAACACTTTACGCTCTACTATGCTACCTAACTACTATAAAACTCTATCTAATATTAAGAAATTTAGCCTCTCTATTAAGAGCTCTAGCTCTTCTAAGTCTAAAGTTCTTTCTAAGTTACCTGCAAAAAAGCGTCTAGTGCCTAGAGCTCTTAGCAATTAGGTAGTAGAGTTGCATAAGCTACTAAAGCGTATTTCTGCCTCTAATACTATTATTAGCTAGAGTAAGTCTACTATCTTCTTTTTCTGCTTTCTAAAAGACATTTTGCTAACATTATATTCTTTTATAGTAATATATATGTTACGCGTAGACTTTACTATTAACTAGGTTAAAGACTTTTATAGATATATTATTAATCTTAATACTTTAGAGACTCTAGCTAGACTAGTTCTTGTAGTAGCCTACTTTTTAACTTAGAGTAAAGAACTTTAGATTAAGCGTAAAATTAATTTAGCGCCTCTAGATATATCTAAGAACTATTTATTCTTCTATAAGTTCTTCTTTCTTAGTATAAACTATAAGCGAATTATCTTTAAGCCTCTTATTACTACACTTATATACTATTATCTTATTAGCGCGATTAAGTATAAGTTAGCTTTAGGTAAGAATAAAGAGCTTAGTAGATATAATAAAATATATAGCTATTACGAACGTAGTTTAAAGCTTCTATTTAAGTTATATTACTTAGTTATATTAAACAGCTTTCTAATACTATAGAGAACTTACACTAATTGCTACGCAAAGAGCGTAGAACCTTAGTGCTCTTTTACTTATAAGTTTCTAACTACCTCTTAGACATACACTTTCTTAGTATTAGTATAATAGCTAACTTGTTCTTAGGTTAGCCTAACTTCTCTAGTAAAAAGATTATATTTACTAAGCTAGTAGATCTTAATAAGCCTTCTGTAGTATTCTGCCTCTCTTATTAATTATTCTAGCCTTTCTTCTTTCTTAACAGCTCTAACAGTCTAAGCGTACTTTAGTTATACAAGAAGAGTTCTATAGTTTAGGCTCTACGTACTTCTAAGAAGCTAGTTAGTAATAGTAACTATAATTCTACTAAGAAGTTCTAGAACTTAGATATTAGTAACTATAGCAAGAGTATCTCTAAGAAGAATTGTAAGCTAAGGCTTACTTAGCTAGAGAAGGCTATAGCTACTCTAAAGAGTCTTCTAGCTCTACTATTTCTTAAGCGTAAGCGCGTTTCTTTTAAGAGTACTATAAAGTCTACTTCTACTAAGAAGATAAAGAAACTAGTACTACTACCTACCTCTATACGCACTCTTTGCACTTACAAGCCTACTGCGCCTTCTACTAAGGCTATAGATATTAATAATAATAAGAGTAATAAATTTCTTACTCTATCTAAGTCTAAAGGCTTATTAGTCTAGAAGACCTTTAGTAAGAAAAAGAAGAAGAGTAAGAAGTAAGTACGTTGCTTAGTTATAGGCTAAAATAGTAGTAGCTATTCTCTGCATGTATTTGTAGACGTAGTTTAGAGCTTAGTTATAGTATTTAATATATATATATCTAAAACTACTTAAAACTATACCTATAATATATATGCCTAATACTTATTCTAGTTAAAATCTAGCTTCTTTGTTAGAATAACTGCTAATAATTACTAAGGTCTAGACAATACCTATTCTATGTCTTATTTCTCTTCTATATTAACTAATAGATTGTCTAGTTAAGCTCTTAGCTATAGGCTTCTTTAAACTTTAGTTAACTTTAGAGTATCTAGAATGTCTTAGCTATACGTAGGCTGTTTAGACGTCTTATTATTATTATTACTACTTACTTCTTAATCTATATTATTAGTTTTATTAGTAGAGAATACAGTTGTAGCGTAGTTTAGCCTATTAATCTTAGTAAGATCTACTACTATGCGCTAGTAAAAGGCCTTTAGGTAGTTCTCTAGCGTATAACTTTAGAAAGAGGTACTATTAAGCTCTTCTAACTAATACTAACCTTTCTTATTAACGCTGCTAATGTAAAATAGCCTCTTCTACTTAGGTAGAAACTTAGTAAGTGTAGATTAGTTGTTTTTGTAGAAAGAGTCTCTTAACAGAATAAGATTACCTAAGAAAAGCTTACTTAGCTAAAGAACTCTTAACTAGTTAAAATAGTTCTTGTTCTTATACCTAAGACGCACAGTGTAGTTAATAGACTTCTTAAATTATTTATCTCTATAGTTAAACTAGTAGGCTTACATTATAAAAAGAGTAGGTATATTCTAAATATTATTCTATAGAAGCGTCTGCTAAGTTAGAATAGATAGCTTAATAGGTAAGATATGCTGCTAGCCTAAGACTAAGTACGCTAGTGTCTTGTTTGTAGATTGCTTAATAGTAGTATAGTTAGCCTATAGAATGTTAGGTAAGTTATCTACCTAGTTACTAAAAAGCTTCTTTAGAGCAGCTATAATAGGCACGTGCTCTTACTTAATAAGTTCTTGCCTCTAAGAGTAGTAGGCACTTAAAATAACTCTATTAATTCTCTATTACTTCTAAAGTTTCTTAACAAGGCTTTTGTTCTTAGAGCCTCTATTAGCTAATATCTTAAGTAGAATACTCTATTAACAAAAGATATTATGTAGTAGAAACTTCTAAACGCTCTTTAAGTTATTCTTAGCTAAAGCCTTAGCTTCTACCTATTACAAAAGGTAGTCTTAGGTAATAATAAGAAACTTCTTACTATTGCGGCTAGGCAGTATATAAACAACGTTAATAGTAATCTATGTAAATAGTATTATTAGTAGCTCTATAGGCTAAAGCTCTTCTTAAACTATTACTAATATATATAATTAGTACTTAGAGTAGAACTATATATAGCGTTTAACTTAATTATACTGTTCTTTCTAATAGTAGCGCGCCTACACCTTGCGCTAGGTGCCTTTCTTACCTTAGTAGCTAGACTTATTATAGAGAGATCTAATAATCTTATACTACTTATCTATTAAGTTAACTACTCTTTGTAGAGGCTAGCCTTCTAAAGAAATTATAAAGAGATGTTGTTTTCTAATAGTTATTTAGAGCGCCTTCTTCTTAAACTTACAAAACTTAGTAGTAGACATATACTTAGGCTTTCTCTAGAATAGAAGCTAGTCTACAATTACTTGTAACTTATTACTATAGCTGTCTACTAGTAGTTAATTATTAAAAGAAAGATCTACCTAGCACATTCTATACGCGTGCGCTAGAGCTTTACTAAAGATAAGCTAAACTATATTTAGGTGCGCATTAATAAAGTCTTCTATATCTTTCTTAGGTTTGTTAAGTAGCTCTTAGCTATCTAGCTTAGGTATTCTTAAAAGAGTATTAGCTATAACGTTCTTCTTACTAGCTATATAGATAATATTAAACTTCTATATATTAAGAAGTGTAAGCTACTAAGTAATTAGAGCTCTAGAGAGATCTGTTACGCTTTATTAGAGTTATATAATAAGCGTCTTTGCGTCTGTTTTAACTTAGAAGTTTACTCTATAGATATAGAACTAAAACTTCTTTAGAGAAAGTAGAAGAGCCTTACATTTATACTTACTTAAATTCTAATTTCTCTTAGTAGTAGACTAAACTCTACTCTTAAAGCGTATAGAGTAATAATAGCTATTTAGGTTAAGCTACATAATAACTGCACTCTAACTCTTCTTACTACTATTAACTATAAGAATAATCTTTTAGATAGGCTTAGTGTAATTAATAGAAACTAGAGCTAGAGTAGTTATTAGAGCTGCCTTAAGATGTTCTATTACTTGCTTCTGCTCTAGGCTCTATTTAAATAGTGTATTCTTGCAGAAAAGCTTAAATAAAGAGGCTGTAATAATAGCAAAACCTAGTATCTATACTCTGTAGTAAACGTAGATTCTAAGAAATATTTAGACTTTCTTAGCGTTGCGACAATCTAGCTAACGCGTAATCTTGTTAACCTTCTTTTTATTAGAGTAGTAGCTATATTTATTAATTTAATAGCTAATAATAATTATAGAGAAGTAGTAGAAGTTAGACTTATAGCCTAATATTATTACGCCTGCGCGCTTAATATCTATAAGTACTTTGTTAATATTTAAAAGGTATTTAGTAACAAACTACCTTATACCTAGTTCTACTTTATAGTTACTATAGCGCTTCTTTAGCCTCTTAATATATATATTATTAAGGTATAGTATATACCTATTAGAGATATAGTCTCTGCAAATCTTTGTTATAATACGTATAAACTCTACTAGAGAGTTTATTATATCTATTAGAAGTGTGTACTATTATATAAGTTCTAATAGTGTTAAAAAGGCTGTTATGTCTTTTAAGTTCTTATATAGTTCTACTTAGTTATACTCTAAGAAGAAGTCTAATAGACTTATAATAACGCATTCTGCAAATTTCTCTAAAAACTTATTAGAATTAGGTAGTAGGTTAGCGTTGTAAATTATAACTCTATTAAGTTTTTAAGCGTTATTAATTAGGTAATACCTCTTATCTTTCTTAGTAACTAAGAACTATAGGTTATAATACTAGCTCTTATATAACTCTAAGGTACCTCTATTAATATAGTTCTAAATTATATTAATTATAACCTACTAAAGCTTTCTTAGAATAGAGAACTAGTTAGCTTTCTAGGCTTAATATAGTACTATATTAATAATAACTAGAGAAATAACGTCTTTGCTAACTCTTCTAGATTCTCTAAAGTTCTAGACTAGTGCTGCTTCTTATTAGTAGAGAACCTCTAAGAGCATGTCTTTCTCTACTAGTAATAACTCTAATAAGATTTTTATCTCTAAAATGCGTTTAGGTGTTATTTAAGTGCCTTAGAGAAATACAGCGTATTATAGCTTAAAATACTTAGTAAATAGAGCTAATTAGCTATTAGTATTAGGTATTTGCTTTGCTACTACTCTTTTCTTCTAGTCTAACCGCCTCTTAATAGGTCGCGTTAGTTAGCTAGAGTTATTAATAGGTTTAATCTTAACGCCTTTGCGCTTATAAGCTCTATTAATCTAAGCGTTATTTAGCTAACTTACTATATACTTAGTAGGTAGGCGCGTAGGTTTACGCAATACTATAACTACATTAACCTTTAGTGTAAGGCCTTTATCTACTTTAGCTAGGTTCTTTACTTAGAAGAACGCCTTACTCTATTTTATAGTGTCTTTGTTACTAATACTCTCTATAATATTACTTAGGAGTTAGCTTAATAGCTCTTTAACGTCTTCTATTTTAAAAATGCACAGGCCTTTATTATCTCTTATTAGTAGGCTTCTATTAGGCTTAAGGCCTATTAACTTACTATTTAATCTTAATAAGTACGCTTTTAGATCTTTTCTAAAGGCTCTACGCTTCTTCTATAGAACCTATTTACTAATAGGTTATATAGGTATCTAACTACTATTTAGTCTACTATCTCTAACCTTCTTTATTATTATATCTACTATCTCTATATACGCGCACGCTGTGCTACCTACTAGCTCTTTAGTTGTGTGCTAGAGTGTAGCGCTAGCTACTACACTTCTATGCCTTTTTCTAACGTAGGTCTAGCATAAAGACTAGAAGCTATAAGCTTATTACTTCTAGTATACATAAATCTTATATTAGCTTAGCTATCTGCGCTAAAGATGCAATAGTACGTTAATCTATTAGTTATATACTTAATACGCGCCTAAGCGTCTATTAGAAAAAGGTTACCTAGAATAATTAGATTAGTGTAGAATTCTATAATAAAAAAGTTTATTTAAACTTTAATCTACTCTATAATAATAGAGACACTCTAGATAATACCTATAAAGCTTGCTGTGCTTCTATTTGTAGTAACTATCTAAGCAGCCTTTATACTACCTAGTAGTAATATAATTAGTAATATAGCTCTCTTAGCTACTTCTCTCTTAATAGTGTTTAGCTTAGCGCCTAAGTTTAAGAGGTAGAGAAAAGAGTTCCCTCTAATATTAATAGAGACCTTTAGGTAGTCTTAACGCAAGTGCTTAATACCTATTAGTTAGTTATACGCTTAATTATCTCTTAGGTAGTTATAATCTGCGTCTTTAGAGTTATACTCTTAGCCTTAATCTATAATAATGTGCTGTTATATATAGCTAATCTTCTAGTTAGTCTAGTGTTCTACCTTTAGGCTATAGTAGTTAACTACTCTGCTAGCTTCTGCTTCTACTAGTACGTAGTTAAAGAGAGTACTAAGAGTAATTGTATTAACTATAGCGCCTAAGAGCTTATTAAACTTCTATTCTTCTTTCTCTTCTTATAGCTTCTCTTGTCTAGCCTATTACTTTAATGTCTTAATAACATTAACTTTAAACTTATCTAGCTTCTTATTTGTATAGTTAGAGTTAAATAGTGTCTTATAGACTTTAGGTATATTACTAAGAAGAGTACTAATCTAAAGAGAGATTAAAGTGCCTAGAATACTATAGATTATAGCCTGTGTATTAGGCTTAAGCTTATTAATAATCTTACGCTTTCTTAGTTGCTTATTAGTTATCTTAGGCTTTAGTTCTAATTATTCTTATAGTATTCTAGATACTCTATTATCTAGTTGTATAAGATTGTCTTCTTTGCTAAATTAGACAACTCTCTTCTTGTTTAGCGCCTAATAGCTTAAAGAGTATTCTATTCTATTCTTATAACCTTAGAGATAAGAGATGTAATTGTTACTAGGTCTTTATAGTATTGTCTTTTTCTAAACCTTAGAAGAATTATAAGATACTACCTTCTTAGGTTCTAAAGATACTCTAGAAATAGTTACAGCTGTAATAGTGTTATTACATTAATTTAGGTTCGCTAGATATAGATAGTAGTCTAATTTGTCTTTAGTAAAGATGCTTAAAAGCTTCTAGAATTATTCTACGTTATCTACTTAGAGGCTTCTAGTAGAGTCTAGTATAAGCTAAACTAAAATAGCGTTATTCTCTATATTAATTAGAGCCTTTAGGTTACTAAACTAGGCGTTAACTATAAGAGAGTTAATGTTCTTCTTTAGAAATTGTTACTTAATCTTAGCTAAAATGCTCTTAGCCTATAGTCTCTAGCCTAGGTTATTAATACAACTCTAAGAGTTCTCTAGCGTACCTTACTAAAGTATATTCTATTTATCTATATAAAGCTAGCTCTTGTCTATATACGCTTAAAGAGTTAGGTAGTTCTACTTATAATAATTGCTCTTATTATATATCTAATAATTTATAGTTACTCTAAGAGCCTATCTATTTACAGTGCCTTAATTATATCTAGTTTCTAGATTCTAAAAGCCTTAGAAGTTGTTGCAGAAAGTCTAACTAGTATTCTATTAGTAACTACTATATTACTACTACTACTAAAGTTAATACTAGTTATTTAGCTAGAATTACCTCTAGCCTTAGAGTAGGTACGCTCTTAGGTAGTTTACGCGTTTATTAGCTTAATAGTCTACTTCGCTGCGTATATTAGAGTTATTTATAAGTTTAGTTTTGCAGTAGGTCTACTAGATCTTCTATAGTTCTATCTCTAAGCTAGTATAATTAATCTTTAAGTTAAGTATCTTGTTAACTAAGTTATCTACCTTAGTGTTAGTAGGTGCTTTTTCTAGAGGAGACTAGAAGGTATAGAGCCTAAGCAGCTTGTCTTAAAGCAGAACGTTAAGCTTAGGTAGCTAGAAAGCCTACGTGTAGTTATTTTAGAGGGTTAGTGCTAGTTGCTAAAGTTACTAACAGGCTATTAGCTGCGCTAGGTTAAATTTAACTTCTAGAATAATCTCTTTAACTACTTTAAAGAGGTTAAGTATATAAGCTTCTTTTTCTACCTCTAGATAGGTAGTAAGGTAGTTACTAATCTTAGTGTAGTTAAATGCCTTTAGGTTGTTAGTCTTTAAACTAAACTTGTTAAGTATCTTTATAGTATACCTAAAGAGTAGTCTTTTAACTAGGTAGAAACCTTAGCAATCTTTATTAATAGTTAATGCTTTAATACAGCGCTTGCTGCGAATCTAAAACTTCTATAGGTACTTCTTAATATTTAGATTAGACCTTGCTTAGCACTAGAGAAGCTAGTACTTAAAGTACTTAGTCTAAGCTTTCTATTAGTCTTTGTTATTAGTATAAAAGAGCTTTCTAAGAGCCTCTCTAAACTTCTTCTAGAATTTAGTAACTAGAGCGTTAGAATATTTATTTAAGGCTTAGATAATTACTCTCTACTTAGGTTTATAGTGCGCTAAAAAGTAATTAATCTTTATCTTATCTATAAACTTATAGTACTTTAACATGTTCTTAAAACGCTTAAGAAACGTAGTAACGTTAGTTCTATTAAATACTAGAACTGTCTCTAATAAGTATAGAGAAAGCTAAGTAAAATAGACTAGAGGGTAATTGCCTAGCTACTAGAGAGACTAAGCTATTATCTAAAGGAGCTTTGCTATATTATTATTCTAGAGTTATACTAGAGGTTGTGCCTAAGGCTGCTAGCTAGTAGTGCCTAAGAACTCTAGAATATCTAGTATCTTAATGTTCTTCTAGAATAACGTAGGTGTTGCTTTAAGTTTTATAGGCTTAGTTTAGAGAGGTAAAAATAGTTGTTTAGCGAACTAGGCTTTTAAAGAGGCTTTAGTAACTAACTTAGATTATTTGTTAACTTTAGCCTTATTAGATTAACTCTTACTTATTTGTGTAAAGTAGTATACAAGTATTATAAATAGTATAATAGCTAGTGTAAATGTTAAACGTATAAGTGCTGTTAATTAGGTTTAACTATTTACTTGCTAATAAAGTTAAGTGTTCTTTACTAGAAGAGCTATTACTGCCTTTTTTATATACTGTAATAGCTTTCTACTGCTATCTTGTTATTTAGCCTCTTTCTTTCTAGCTATACTAGAATTAAGATCTACTACGTTAGCTCTTCTAACCTTTCTTAGGTCTTGTTATTTATTCTTAGTAGAATAATATAGCTATATACTTTCTATTATATTATTTTCTATCTGTGTAGCTATCTAAGAGGCGATTAGTCTAGTCTAAACCTCTTGTCTAGCTCTTTATATTACTTAGCGTAGCGCTACTACAGCTATATTATTTATTAGCCTAAGTAGTAGTTATTGTTGTCTAATTATTTATGTTATTAGAGGTCTCTTAGTGCGCCTACTTCTTAGGTGTCTATACTATTAAGTTTCTATAGCTTGCAGTTTGCTTTTGCGCGTCTCTTAGGTATACTATTCTATATATTATCTTATTCTCTATTTTATATACTTATCTATTGCTTATTTTATTATATTGCGCAATAATTATATCTCTTCTAAAGCCTAGTTAAACTGTTATTCTAACAAGCCTTTAGTAGGTAAAATGCGCACTTAAAGGTAGCGCGCAGCTTTTCTAAGGTAGAAGACTAAATAGATTAAGTTTTAGTTAGTTGCTATATATAGTAGAGTAATTAGAAGTATCTCTATTAGAATAGGTGCTTAATATAGTTAATTATATTGTGTGTATTTTTTTTTTTAGTTGTTGTTCCTGTCTAAACGCTGTTTAGACCTAGCTTTCTCTAGCGCACTAACTCTTAAGCCTAATAGCTGTTTAGCCTATTATTATATTACTAGTTTTACTACTACAATATTAATTATTTTTATAGCTAAAAAAATAGTAAGTTACTTAAATTAGTAAAGTACTTATATATACTTAATATATTAAAGCTTTTATTTTAAATACTTAAAAATAGTATATAATTTACTAAAGTATTAAAGTAAAGTTACTAATAATATTATAGTACTAGACTATTTTTATTTTTATAATAAAGAGCTTACTATATTAAATATACTACTTTTATAAGTTTTTATAAGCTAAATACTTTTTTTAAATAAAATAAACTTTTTAGTAATAGTATATAAGTAGTATAAAGTATTAGTAAATATAGTACTTACTATATTTAAACTTAGTATATAGTTTAACTAAAGTAAATATAGTAGTTAAAGTAATTAAAGCTAGTAATAAAAATTAAGTTAGTAGCTTTTATAGTACTTTTTTATTTAAGTAAGTAGTAGTATTATAAGATTATAAAATAGAAAAAACTACTTCTAGACTAGCGCCTTAGTAAATAGAATATAGATTATATTAATAAGGAACACTAGCATTAGCTGTACATGCGCGAAACTTCGGTATAACCCCACAGATGCTTATGTGCAAAAGGTTAGTCGCAGATGCTCACACAGTCACAATGCGGTGTAACGGTGTTTCAATGCTGATTGATCTATGTCTATTTCCTGGTATTGCACTACCTTAATACAAGTACTCGCTCACTCTTCCTCGTCTCAGTCGCGTAGTTTCGCTTCTCTCCTGTGACATGTAGCTGAGTGTGACCCTTTGCTGTTGGCGCATACTTCACGCTCGCGCCTTGTTCTACACTAAAAGCTTCGCATGCAGGTTTGCTGTTCAAAATCCACTGCGCGGTAAGCTTAACACCCGGATCCCAACGACCAACACTCGCAGTAACCTCCTGGCCCACCTTGGCCTTCTTATCCTCGATCTTGGGGTCGGCTTGACGCTTGATGGCTGCTTTGCGACCACCGTATTTGATGACATCCTCCCATGCATTTCCACGGGTAGAGGGAGCGGTGGCCAAAGGGGAGAGTGGAGTAGGGCCATCGGGGGCGTGATCTTGAACCCATCGCTCGACCAACTCAAGGTAGTCCCAGATCTCGCGTGCTTGGTAGTTGCCACCATGGGGCTTCTCGGGTAGGATTGTGACATTGGCCCAGCCGGCTCCACCAACGGCATCGGTGCGCTTCTGGAACTCCATGACACCTTCGTTGAGGAAGTAGTTGTCCCAAGTGCCTACGTAGACGAATATACGTCCAGCGAGGGCAGCACCGAGGTTGCGGGAAGAGTTGAAGTTGGTGACGACATAGTCGCTGAGGTCAAACGGCTTCCAGTATTCAACTGCCTCAGGGTAGATCTCACCGGTGACTTTGTCCCAGGGCTCGAGAGGGTAGTTGTTGTAACCCTGGACACCGAAGACGGCGTTCCAGATATCCCACTGATTGAATGAGCGTGATGATGTGCCGAAGGTCAATTCCCAATGGTTTTCCTGCGCGGCGGTAGCGAGGATCACCTCCGTGCCGTTAGTGTGGGTGCGGATACTGGGGACGGAGCTACCATCTGCCCGTTGGTATGCATTAGCAGCGCTGTACAGTTCGATGTCTTGGTGGCGGTGGAAGTCCAGAGAGTCAGGGTAGGAAGAGAAGCACACGCCGAAGAGGTCTGGGCGGTAGATGACGTTGGCGATCGACTCCCAACCACCAGTAGAGCCTCCATCCTGGACACGAGCATACGGTGCGCGGATGGTGTTGAAAGTGTTTTCGATATGAGGGATCAGCTCTTCGTTGATGGCGTCACCGTAAGGGCCAAGATTGGCAGTGTTGACAGCATACGAGTCATCGTAATATGGAGCTTCGTGGCGGAAAGTCACCATGATGAACTTTGGTGCCGGTCGCGCTGCGGTTGTGTTGGTTCCGGGTATGATACCGGCGTCCCAAGCTGCTGTGAACTTCTCGTCGGTGCCATAGTTGTAAGCGCCTTCGCCGGCCGGCCAGTGACCTTGGTTGTAGATGACGGGGTATTGTGTTTTCTTGTCGGCTGCATCGTAACCAGAAGGCAGTACGACATTGGCACCAACATACATGTCGCGGCCCCAGAACTTGCTCAGCTTCTTACTGCGAATCTTGATGTGTTTGAGCGTATCTGTGTCTTCGTAATTGCCCTGGTTGCATCCGCCGATTTCCTTGCCGGCGAAGTTTTCGATAGCTGTAATGTTGTTGAAAGTCAATTCGATAGTCTGGCCGCCTTCGGAGATCTCAACGTCTTGAGCCAGTGTAATCAAGCTTCCATAGCCGTTGACATTCGGTGCGCCATCGCCACATGGGAATCTGACGCTGACTTTCGAACCATCGCTTCTTGTGACGGTCTCGTAGCGGGTAAGGAAGGCCTGCACACTGTAGGTGCCCGGGTCGATGTCGCTCAGGCTGACATTCGGCCAGCCATACACACCAGTAGCGGTACTGTCATTGTTTCCGCCAGAGAAGAAGACCGCTTGCTTTGGACCGAAGTTGTATACATTCTTTCCAAAGATCTTGTTGGGGGAAGAAGTGACATCTTCATCGTCGAGGGGATCTTCGCCTTCGGGAGCAAACATCAACACAATGCGGCCATCGGTGGGAGTATCCAGGAGACCATTCTCGATAGAGAGCTTGACATTGAGATTGGTATTGTAGTCGCGTTCGACATACTGCCGGAATGTGGGAACGGCCGACACGCTCAACGCGAGTGAAGCAAGAAGGATATTCTTCAGCATCTTGCTTTTGTAGACCTTGATGCGGTCCGGTTGAACGCAGAGCACCCGTCGATTGTGCTTGACCAAGCTGTCGGTGGGACGACAAGCTTTTTGATATGCGCTCAAGCTTTGACTTGGTGAGAGAAGAAGCGAGCTGCACCACTAACCGGAAGAAGAAGGCGCGAAAGATAGTACAGCCTTATACGACATGAAAGATAAGAACCTCCAGTTAAAGCCGTCTGCAAGTCATGAAAAGAGGGTCGTGATTAATTATTCTTCACGTTCGCGGACCGGGCAGTCGAAGAGGAAGAACCATGGGAGCGGTAGCGTGGTCCCGCCATACTGGTTTCTGGTATCGCTTGCGCAGGAACAATTATCTGCTACATGCTCAAGCTATTCGCTTCAACTACACTGAGGTTCCGCAGAATTCGTGGATTGTCCATATCTGGTTGATGTCGTGTGGGTATAGGACGGCTGGCGTGCGCGTATATTTGAACTCCGGCATCGAGGCCGAGTCGCTAACCGCTTTGAGGGAGGAGCGACCAGGTTACGTGAAATGTCTATCTCCGCATCAAGCCACTTTCACGTTGAGTATGACATGTGACCGTCTTGAGATGTTGATATGTCTCGCAGAAGAAGGGCTCAGTACGTCGTACTTGTGTGGTAGGCCTAGTGAAACCATTTCCTGACGTCACCACTCTTGCATGACATGTACGTATCGCACTCTGTACGCATCTCCTCCACGACATATCCACAACTGCCCAGACAAAATGACGAGCGTCGTCCTCAACCATGCGAAGCTCGGTGCGATAAGATGTTGCCGGGAAACAAAAGGCTCGATCGTGAAGATATTAGGTCTACCGTACGGAAAGGTTGCCCAAAGATTTGCACGCGCAGAGCTCTCGTACAAGCTTTCTGATGGAGAAAACACACGGTACCATGATGGAGTTTTCGATGCGACAAAGCCAGGAGCGTCCAGTATCCAGCCGTGGGGCAGCGTCAAGTCCGATGCAGCCAACATCCCACTGCCAACCGACAATCTGCCGGATGACGAAGAACAGTCGGAAGATTGCTTGAACCTTTCCATACATCTACCGAAGTCATGTGTCGATGAAGGCGGGAAGATACGTCCGGATATGAAGTTGCCGGTGCTTGTCTTCATCCACGGTGGTGCGTACTTCCTTGGTTCTGCGAATCGACCATACTACAACCCCGAAAATCTTGTACGCCATGCTATTCAGCGTGAATCACCCATCATATTCGTGGGGATCAACTACCGGCTCGGTGCGCTAGGCTTCTGGCATTCGGATCATGCTGGAGGTATGGTACCGGAGAACAATGGTCTCTACGACCAAACCACGGCGTTCGAATGGCTGCGCGAGAATATTGAGGGTTTTGGCGGCGATGTGGATAATGTAACCGTCATCGGACAAAGCGCAGGTAGCGAGAGTATCTCGGTGCAAACAATGCGCAAACCGCTGTTCAAGCGCGCAATCATGTTCTCGGGAACGCCAGTTACCATGCCTGCAATGACCCACGACGAGCATCACGATAACTTCCTCAAGCATGCTGAGAAGTTGGGGATTCGTATAAGAGAAGGCGATGGCAGTGAGAGGGACACGAAAGCAATAGCTAGAGACGTGATTGGCGTTGACGCGTCGAAGATTCGAGACCTGGCATGGGTTGGCTTGCCATGCACGAACAGCGAGTTCTTTCCCTTTGAGCGACCGACCATGGATCTGGCTAGAAATGGCAAAGTCGCTCCTACTGATTGGAAAGACTGGGCGAGGCCTGTCGAAGCTCAAATCGTTGGCTCCACCACCTATGACGGCGGCATCTCCTACAATATGATGAGGAACGACGACAGTCGCAAGAACCACGCTCAAGCCTTCGAGCAGATTGCCAAAGATGTTCTGTCTCCCGAACAAGGTGCCGAATTGCTGGAGATATACGGTATCGAGGGAGGTCTTGATGATGCGGACGCACTCCAACGTATCTGCCTTTTTGAGAGCGACATAGGTTTCTTTGCGGCCGCGTTGAGCATTGCGGAGGGGGATCTGGTCAAAGAAACCTATTTCCAAGTCTTTGATCTTCCGAACCCTTTCCCAGGACCAATTCAGGAGCAAGGTGCTTTCGCTACGCACACTTTCGACATTGCGACGCTGCTTGGTGGTGTGCATGAAGACCGTTTGCCCTCGCGTTATGGACCTGTGGTTGCCAGGTGGCGCGATACCATTCTTGATTTCGTGACCAGGGGGACGCCCCCTTGTGCAGAGTTTGTTGGTGTTGATGGAGGGAGGAGAGGATTGATGGTGGATGAGGGAGGCGTTCGTGAAGTCGGCAGTGAGGCGTGGTTGGAGAATGACGAGGGGAGAAGGCGGAGATTGTTCGATTTGGCTCGGCAGATTGATGCGGGTACCGGACTGGACGTTCTTTGGGTCGACGTTTGTAGGCGCTTCTTGATGCGCGGGAAGTAAACGGACGGGACTATGACGCTGCATCTGTGGCAGCGCCACTTCATCCCAGAGTGTCGAACGTGTGTCTTGTCGCCTGTCAAGGTGAATTAGCATAATGGAGAAGTTGGGTTTGGTTGCAAGAACATACCTGAAGACCTTCCCACCTATCCCAGACGCGGGGTGCTAGCACCCTTTGTCCTGCACTTCGACAGTGGTATGATTGGCCTCCGTCCAGCCAAAGACTCACTGCCAGCGCTCGAGATAGGCGGTGCTGGTGCCTCGTACTCATCGTCTGTCTCGCCTTCAGCGTCCTGGTCAGTGATGTTACCATCACTGACGTCCTCGGATGCCTCTATGTCCAGACCCCAACCACCCAACTCAGCGAGTTCATCTTCCAGCGCCGGATCAAGCTGAGGGCTGGATACCTCAGGCGCCTGATCTGGTGATGATGAGACTCGCGGCTCGGCCTTGTAGCCTTCTGAGCCGGAGATGCTGTCGTCATCTGAGTTTTCTTGGTGGTCGCTGTGGGCCCTTGAGCTATGCTCGGACGGCGGAGACGGGGTCCACTGTGTGGCCGGGAAGGTGTCGGAGGTGGCGGGGGAGGGAGGAACCGAGAGGAAGAAGGAGAGAGAGGGAGTGGGAGAGGGGGAGGAGGATGACGAGGGTGAGGGTGATTTGGGACTGTTTAGTGAGGCACGAAGGGCGTCCATCTCCCTCGCACCTCTGTCGACCTTGTCTTCCAGCGCCGCAATGCGGGCTTCATGCTGGTGGGCTATGTCGAGGGCCTCGCCCAGCTGGCTCTCACGCACCGCCATGCGCCTCTCGAGCGTCTTGACTTCGTCGCATACAGCCTTGCTCACGAGATCCCGGATCTCGGTCTTGCTCATGCTGATCTCTGGTGCTATGTCATGTCAGATCATTTACCCAAAGACCAATGAGTGATGAGACTTACCTGGGCTTGACTTGGAGGTCATGCCGTATGCTGCCGCTATGAAGCCAGCAAGCAAAACGAACATGACTGAGCCCATATCGAGGGCGAAGTTGAGGAAGCCGTTCGGCTCGTAGTGCGTTTGAGGGAGATATCCTTCCATCTTGGTAGTAGTGGGAGCGGGTTTGTTGGTAGGTGTGGGTGTGGTGGGTTTCTGGGTATGTAGCTGTTTTGGATAGTGACGAAGCTGTTGGAGAAGAGGAAAAGGATTTGTGCGAAGAGATTTTGAGTTGTTGACGTTGCCTAGGTGAAGGGCAAACGGACGAGTCTTGGCAGTAGAAATGGTCTTCACCTCGACAACAATACCTACTCACCCCGCCTATACCCAGCTTAAATAGCTTCTAGTACTACTCATTGTTACTCTCTCCCCAAAGACTGTCGCTATTGTCTTCAATTGTCTCACTGTCGAACATTGACGGAATAAGACACTCGAAGAGCCGCCACGAGGTGACCACCGCGCATTTTGGCGATTCAATACGTCTGACTATACAACGAAGAACGGACTGTTTGAGAGCTGATCTGGAGAAAGAGAAAGCCATTCCTCCGATACGGCGTGCTTGAAAGCAGGATAGGCGATGGTGTGAGACGATACCTTGGAAAGCATTTTGGAGTATGACATTACACTGAACGTTCGCATAACGCAATTAAATCAGAATGATGCGCTAGATTTTAGGGTCACTTAGCCTGGTATACCGGTACAATTTGATGTACGTAGACTTTAAAAGGTTGATGTTAGAAACTGAAGTTGTTCGGCTGACGCCGGGGATATCGTACGCGTCACGCTAGCATGACTCGTATTCCCGAGACGCGTCGCGATGACGCCAACGACCGCCAGAAGTTCCTCAGAGCTGCTTCCCTTCTAGTGCACGACAGATACACCTTCCCATCCTATGCTGCGTCAGTATGTCGAGCGCGCATTCGAGGTTGCAACCGCTACATAGTCGGACGAAATGTAGCTATCAACAGCTTGAGGGAGCAGCTGCGCAGCACAACAGAGACTGCCTGCCTTGAGATGCTTAGTATAAGCATGCGGATGCGCGGACTTGTGGTCACTTTGGTGTGAGATGACTCGGAAAGGATGCGCTCTTTAGGGGGATGCAGCAGCTCAAGCATTGCTCAGAAAGAGGAACAGCACGTAATATACTGGCGACACTTGACAGCGACGAAGGGTAGGTCTTTCTGTGTACTACAAGAGACTACTCATAGAGATTTCGATGCATGTGCGTACTCTTTTGGCGTTTTGACTTGCAGGTTTATCAACCCGCAAACGTTCGGTACACTATCTGAGTACCAGGGAAGTTACGACCCTTGATCTACCATGACATCTTTCTAGATGTTCGAAGCGCAGACGAACAAGCTAAAGCAGACGATTAGAACACCCACACGTATAGAAATATCTGCAAGAGGCCAGCTCGATCATATCGCGCGACAGGCGCTTCTCTCAATACCTGTTCTGGGGAGAGCCCATTCAAAGTCCGGACTGAAGAGCTATCTGCTCGAAGCGGTTGATCGGCGCTAACTGAACAGTGACTGCCGAAATACGCAACCAAACCATGAACTTACAAGATGCCTCTCGCCATACGGTGTCTCATTACATCTCCGCTTTCGTTACCCCGCATTCTACGATCATGCGGTATCCATGGACCAGTTCCTCGACGCGTCCGGACTAGCGTGGTCAACTTCACCGTGAAACACTATTACCGTATCCTCTCGTCCTCGTCACCTTCACTACTTCTTGACTCTGACCATCATCAACTCTTCAAGATCTACTCCAAACGGCGTGGGCTTCTTCGACATGCCTGTTCCGTTGAAGATACTGGAGAAGGAGGTCGAACACCCTGATCGCATCGAGGGATGGCTTGACAAGTTGAACATCAAGGGCGCCGAGATCGATGAAAGCGAGTGCGCCACTGATACGGACGAAGAGGCAGAGTATGGACCAACTACACCACCTCGACGATCGGACCACCGCTTTGTACCGCAAGATGAGATATCGCCAACCGACACGTCCTTCTCCGGGCAGAGCATCTTCGACAAACCACTCCGCAAGAATCTGTTCGGCAGCCCGACCCCGAAGTTCGAGATACGAGACGATGATTCCGACACGACCAGTATCGATAGCCGTGACTGGGCGCCGACAAAGGGCAAAGAGCGCACACTTGAGCGGCTTGTACCACTTGTCTTTGCTCTTCGACCTAGCAAGCCATCAGCCAAGCTAGACTCCCATGAAGCAGCCACACATACGGATACAGACGATCTCACAACTGTATGGGATCTCGACCCTCAACCCACCCCTCCTCTGCACGATCCGAACGAGCCGCGACCAGTCTGGATAACCTCTTGTCTCCAATGCACACTCGCCGGCCTCCCCTGCTCGCGAACCTACCCCTCATGCTCACGTTGTAAGCGACACAACCGTGCTGAAGAATGCCTCCTCCAGCGCCGACGCTTCGCATCCGAGGTTATGGATTTCTCGACGATGGAGAAGAGCACAGTGCCTGCTCTACTCAAAGTAAAAGGCGAAGATGAAGGCATCTGGAAGCGCAAGGTCGATCTGGCGGAGACGTTGTGCGAACAGTGGGTTGCTGAGCAGGACAAGAAGAATTGGGTGTTGCCGGATGTTGGTAGTGAGAGAGGTGGATGGGGTAAACGCAAGGGGAGGGGTGGGAAGGAGAAGGTGGAACATCCGGGAGAGGGAATTGGACGGTTGGCTTTTCGGGAGTTGTTTGTTGATGTGGATACTTGAGGAGGCTCTAGAGTATCTGGCATGGTCGCTGCGGCGTTCTTTTCAGTGATTTCTGGTCGGCTTTTATGACAAGCCGGGTCGATGAGCTGGGAATCCTCTGGGGCTGATGCGAGGCCATCAGTGGATTTGGTTGCGAGTATTTGGACGCTACACTGAGTACGGCACGAGCTCCACGTTAAGCAACCTAAGTAAGATACACCAACGCCATCAAGTCCATTCTAAAGCTTCGCTCCACCTTTACCCTGCCCCATCAACTCCTCCACCGCAATCTCACTCGTCATAAGAATACACGTGTCCCGTAAACTCGGCACACGATGCCTGTGATTAACCTCCTGATAGTCCTCGCTCGCCAACATATCCCTAAAATGCAAGATACTGGGATAATGCGCCAGCGCGATCTCATCCCACTCATCGTTCCCGCCGCCCACCTCACCGTTCGCGCCAACACTACTGCCTGATGCCTTGGTGATCGCCAAGCCGTTGACATGTGTTGCGTTCCCCACGATCTTTGCGTTGCCACCGTGCTTAGAGCCGATTGATTTGGCGAACGCGGCGCCGTATTTCAGGTATTCTTCCTTCATCCCTGGGTTGAAGGCGAGGAGGTTGAACATGGATACGGCGCCTTTTCCCTCTTCAGCGCCGCTATTAACGAAAGTCTTGATCCATCGATTCAGCTCATCGCTTAGCTCCAGACTTTGGCTCGATTCAGTAGTTTTGTTGTTCTTCTGCTCTTGGACTTTGGGCACGGAGCTAGGGTCTGGATGCAGTAGCCTCTGGTTCTTGGATGGGAAGTCTTGGACTAGGCGGGACGGGACTCCGGCTGTTACGCTCCAGTGGTGTTGGACTAGCTTTGAGAGCGAGGATGGGAGCGCGTCGGTGCTGGGCAGGATGAGGAGAAGATCCCAGTGGATGTTTCGGGCGAGGAGGTGCTCGGTTGAGAGCTTTGATGGGAGGATTATCCAGCGGATTACGCGTGAGATGACGAGTGGGGAGATGTTGGCGGACTTTAAGGTGGACAGGAAGGTTGAGATGGGGTTGGGTGTGGTGTTGTGGAGGGCGACGAGATGGAGTGTGCAGAGCGGCATTTTGGAGAGGAATTGACGAGATTAGATGTTTACCTGTTTCGCGAATACAATGCTTAGACGATGGACGAGACGCAGTATAGATGTTTGTAGTGTTAGGTGGATGACGTAAGTTGACTCTATTTTACCGAGGCTCAATTGTGAGGAGCTGTGGTATAAGCTCCTCGGAGCTGCATCCATTAACTGAGCTCGCGCCATGTCGTGCACTGCTGGTATGTCTGCACCATCTCATCGAATATAAAGCTCCGAGTGCTTGTAGCGGATAAGCTCTACTCCGGAGTAGGGGAAGGTGCACCACTGCGGGGCGTCTCACCAGACATGTGGATCAAGACCACAGGACTGTCCATGTCCACCGTCGCAATCATTATGATTAGGAAGCATGCGAGAGGGTGTGTAATGTTGCAAATGCAGTGAGATGCGCGGACTCATAGAAATTACCTAGGTAGGTAAGCGATGCAGCCTGCCTTGTGGTCACCGATTGGACGTTCGCGCTACCGGTACATATCTGTGACGTACGTTCCTGCTAGTCGTGACCAGGTGGAGCTGTAGGCAAACACGATTTCAAAGCGACAGCAGCCTGGCAACTTTTGCATATATATGCATCGGCACCGACTGTGTTCTTGCCTTCTACAAATCTCCTCTCAACACAATCTCATCGAAACTCCAATCATGCCGAAGCTCTTCATGTAGGTTCAGATGCGTGCTCCTACCGATCGATGAAAAATGGACGACATGCAATTGCATTCGTTTCTAGGAAGTTGAATACTGACTAGATACAGCACCGGTGCCACTGGCTATATCGGAGGCGATGCCCTCTACGCAGTTGCAAACACCTATCCAGATCTAGAGATCACGGCACTTGTTCGAAACAGCGACAAAGGAGCCAAGGTTGCAGCACAGTACCCAAAGACCCGTCTTGTGTACGGCACCCTTGATGACACCGAGTTGCTCACTACGGAGGCGTCTAATGCAGACATCGTCCTCCATTGCGCCGACTGCGACCACGTGGCTTCCGCCAATGCGTTGGTTGCTGGGCTCACACGCAGCGGAAAGAAGACCTATCTCATTCATACCTCTGGAACTGGTGTCTTGTCTTTCGAGGACTTTGAGACCAGTACCTATGGCATGAGGCGAGAGAAGGTCTATGACGACTGGGACAACATTGGTGAGGTCACTTCGCTGCCTGATTCAGCGCTCCATCGAAATGTCGACAAGATCATCCTTGGATCGAACGATGTTTCAGCAGGCAACATCCAGTCTGCCATCGTCTGTCCACCTTGTATCTACGGACCTGGACGTGGCCCTGATAACCAAAAGAGTGTGCAGGTGTATGACATGAGCAAGGCCGCACTGAAGCGCATGAAGGCTTTCGTCGTTGGTGACGGCAAGAACATGTGGACTCAAGTTCATGTCCAAGATCTCAGCGAGGTGTTCCTAGCCCTTGTGACAGCCGCTTTGTCGCCTGATGGTGGCAAAGCGACCTGGAACAAGGAAGGATACTATTTCGCAGAGAGCGGAGAGTTCTGCTGGGGTGACATCGGCACCAAGATTGGGGAGATCGCTTTCAAGAACAAGCTCATCAACCATGAGGGGGTTGACAACGTAAGCAAAGATGAGGCAGACGAGATGAGGCCAATGGGCAGCTACCTTTGGGGTGAGTCATGCTGTGTTCTCGAATATGCCGTTTTCTGACATGTTAGGCACCAATTCTCGCTGCAAAGCTATTCGAGCCAACAAGCTGTTCGGCTGGACTCCCAAGCAGAAGAGCGTGTTCGATCTGCTACCAGAGATCATCGATGGTGAGGCGAAGGCGATGGGTCGTATTAGGCAGCACGCTGAAGAAGCTGCCGAGGGGCGTATCATGAAGTAGCTGGAGTCGTATGCCAGACCACCCTACAACGTGAGGGACAGGCGTGTCGGGTTTCATTTACTATCGTGGCGAGAGCGCTGTAGCGATGAAGCAATAGACACGTGGTAGCGCAGCCTCTCATGGAATTCGTCTTGTGCGCATGTCCTAGTATTGTGGTTACATGCGCGTGCTAGTCATCGATGAAGTAGGAGTGAACGATGCCCAGGTACTGCCCGCATCTGCCCCGCGGCGGAACTTCACATGTCTGCCCACTGTGGGTGATCACACGACCAACAACATCGGGGAATAGTAGGATGCAGTGGCAAATCATCGAAGAATACTTGATCCAATGTAGCTGAAAAGTCGATGTATGAGCTCCGAAACGTCGTGGATGTATTCGCCTTGGCGCTGTCATGTTCCTGAGCTCGCGCGCTTGAGCCACGTTCCTAGCTTGCCTTGACCAACGAACAACCGCGTCGACATGGAAGAGCGAGTGAGACATCGACTCCCCTGATTCACGACTTCACGCGCAGTAGATTGCGGCTAATTTCTTCGCGATCATGGACATCATACAGGCCGTCTCCGGCTACATCACCAAGATGGTGTCGGTCGGAGACACCGCTGCGACAGGCACCTCCGCGGCCAAGATGAAGATCCTCCTCCTCGACAACGAGACTGTGGGTTTGTCTGCTCTCCCAGGTGGCTGTACACACGTTACTCATACAGATTAGGTTCCCATAGTATCCACTGCGACGACGCAATCCGCCCTCCTCAATCATGAAGTCTACCTTACTGAGTACTGCGCCCTCGCCATCCATGATGCACTTCACGGCTAATACGTTGGCAGCCGCCTCGACAACCCAAAGCGGGAGAAGATGCGCCATCTTCGCTGCCTATGCTTTGTGCGACCGTCGCCCGAGTCTATCCAGAACCTCATCGAAGAGCTGCGAGAGCCCAAGTACGGGGAATACAACATCTGTACGCGCCTGGAAGAACACGGCGCTACGTACGCGTGCTGATACACACAGACTTCAGTAATATAATCAAAAAGTCCTCGCTGGAGCGCCTCGCCGAAGCAGACGACCACGAAGTCGTGCGCGCGATTCAAGAATACTTCGCCGACTTCCTCGTCATAAATCCCGACCTCATGTCGCTCAACCTCGGATTTCCCGACCATCGGATATGGAGCACAAGCCCGGATGCGTGGAACCAGGATGCGCTACAAAGATCAACTGAGGCAGTCATGGCACTACTTCTGTCGCTGAAGAAGAAGCCCTTGATACGATACCAGAAGAACAGTCTGCTCGTCAAGAAGCTGGCAACCGAGGTCCGGTACCATATGACACAGGAGGAGCAGCTGTTCGACTTCCGCAAAACAGATACCCCGCCTATACTTTTGATTGTCGACCGAAGAGACGATCCGGTGACACCGCTGTTGACGCAATGGACGTATCAGGCCATGGTTCACGAGCTGCTCGGAATACACAATGGGCGGGTGGACCTACGCGACGTGCCGGAGATACGTCCCGAGCTCAAGGAGATTGTGTTATCGCAGGAGCAGGACCCGTTCTTCAAGAAGAACATGTATCTCAACTTTGGTGATTTAGGGCAAAACGCAAAAGAGTATGTCGAGCAGTTCGCGTCAAAGCAGCAGGGATCGCAAAAGCTCGACTCTATCGCCGATATGAAGCGCTTCATCGAGGACTTTCCGGAGTTCCGCAAGCTTTCCGGCAACGTCACCAAGCACGTTACACTTGTCGGTGAGCTGAGCAGACGAGTGGGCGAGGAGAGTCTACTGGACATCAGTGAGCTCGAACAGAGCCTGGCATGTACAGACAATCATTCCAACGACGTCAAATCGCTGCAAAGGATCATCCAAGATCCTAAGGTCCCGGCGAACAACAAGCTCCGGCTGGTTGCCATCTACGCGTTGCGCTACTCAAAGACCTCGTCAAACTCTACAGCTATGCTGCTTGACTTGCTCGCTGTTGCGGGTGGACTGTCACGGCATCGCATTAACCTCATCACAAAGCTGTTGACCTACCATGACTCGCTGCAAGCGACTACGGCGGCAGGTGGAGTGCCGGACCTTTTCCAACCTGGGTCTTTCTTCGGAGGTGCCCGAGATCGACTCAAGGGCTTGAAGGGTGTTGAGAACGTCTACACACAGCACTCGCCTCGCTTAGAGGCTACGTTGCAGGACATGATCAAGGGTCGCTTAAGCCAGCAGCTGTACCCCTTCGTCGAGGGTGGCGGATCGACAAAGGACAAGCCGCAGGACATCATTGTCTTCATGGTCGGCGGCGCAACATACGAGGAAGCTAAGATGGTTGCGCAAGTCAATGCTAGTTCGCCAGGTATTCGAGTCGTGCTCGGTGGAACTACTGTGCATAACAGCACTTCCTTCTTGGAAGAAGTAGAAGATGCCGTCGACTCGTGGCCCGAGCCTCCCGCTACATCAGCTGCGGCTCGCCTGAAGAGAGAAGTAGGTAGATAGTCGATGTCGTCTTGCGAGAGCGTAATGCTTAGGGAGTTGGGCGTCGAAGCGAGTGGCATCAATGCAGGTTCATATTACACAGGTTGATAGATTTGCCTCATGAATACCACAATCATCTCAATAGTGTTCGTCAGCACAGCCCGCAATGAGTGCAGCACAGTGCATGCCCCGCGCTAAGGGTCGAGATGCATCCCACCAAGGCCCACATCATTCGTTTCAAGCCGGCCCTGAACAGCAGCGCGGCCTATAGGTCGCAGTCAGCAATCAATTGTTGGGCGGTACCTGCATGACTCCGAAGGCGGCGAAAAGTCTGCTAACCTGCTCAGAGCCAAGACGATGCGACAAGGCTGAACACGTGCATCATCACCAACAGGTGTTAAAGTCATCGGGGTTCCCTTACGGGCCGACATCCGATCGCTCACTCCACCACCTCAGCCACCTTCCAACCTCACCCACACATGGCGCGAAAATGAGGATTGCGAGACATGCCAGAACAAGGACAGGTCTTGCAGTCTCGAGTGGTCCGCCGGAGAAATCCACGCCCCATCAACAGCTGCGTTGAGTGCCGCACCCGGAAGTCGCGATGCTCCAAGACGCACCCTTGCCAGAACTGCACAGCCTTCGGCCGCGAGTGCATCTTCATCACCGTCCCTGAGAGCGCTGCGCGCAAGAAAGAGAGGGAGCAGAGAGAGCGCGCGCAGAGTAAGAGCGGCGCTGGTGTCACCATCCCGGACTGGACCAAGAACCTCCCCGTGCGCACGCAGAGTAGTGCGAGTGTGCATGATGGGTACGATAATGCGAATTCCGTCGACACCACCACGCCTGGGACTCCACCGCGAGATTATGAATGGGAAGCCTACCAGCAAGATGTGGAGCCCGAAACGGATGCCTGGGAGAGACTGCCCGCAGAGCCTGAAGAGACGCAGGACGATGTGTACGAGGACGAGAATGACGATGAAGATCAGATTGCGACGGATCTCACGATTCGAATCGGGAGGATGATCATTTGTGAGAATGTCACCGGATTTTTCCGCCCCCAATACGCCGAAGAGGTACTTTCTGCCCTGTCCGCAACTGTTGTCCCGCATTTCCGTTGCCTTTCCATGACCGCAGACTGAATTGTTGTGTAGCTCGGCAAGCTTCTGTCTGAGAGCTTCACCCCGTCGTCATCAGTCACGGGCCAGAGAGCGACACAGTCGTCCGCTCTGCTGTCCGCAGAACAGATGCCGTCCCTTGCACCATCGCTGAACCTGCTGCTAGGTGGCTCGCTGCCTCTACATCAAAACAACGATGTGGAAGCACCGCAGCTACCGACTAAGATGGAAGCAGAGGGATTACTACAACGATACACAGAAGCTGTCAGCCCTCTTGCGCACGTGTTGCATCTTCCGTCGTTCAAGCGCATGTTTGACCGCTTCTGGATGAATCTTGAGATTGGGAATCCCAACCAGAATTCATGTACTGCCTTGATATTGGCCGTGTGCATGGCTGCTGCGGCGTCTGTATCGCCTCTGCAAGCCAAGTCGCAGTTTGGCATCACGAAAGAGGACCTGTTCTTGCGCTTACAAAAAGCCACGGAGCGGGCATTGCTTCGTGCTAATTGGGCGAAGACGTCCAACATACGGACTTTGCAAGCTTTGACGATCTATTTGGTACCTGAACCGACATTCTTGGTAGAAGTCACATAATAACACTTACAGATACCCCTCTGTCGAGCGCAAATCTCTCGAGCGACTTCTGTCGTAGTTGGTGCTCTGGTTCGCCTGGCACAATGTATAGGCATACATCGCATGAGCCACAGTTCAGCCAACAGCCTGACACCTCTACAGCGCCACGTTCGATCGCTCTTGTGGTACCAAATCTGCTTCTTAGACTTCAAGACAGCCGAAGCGCAAGGGCCCCATCCATCCATTCGATCGGACGATTTCGACATTGCGCTCCCGTTAAATGTAGACGACGATGTCTTCGAGTTTGGCAGTGCAAAATGGCAACAACACCCCGCCTCCACCACCGGCTGGTCAGACGTCACGTTATCGCTAATACGTTACGAGTGCAATGAAATCCACCGTCTCATCTTCCGCGGCAGAATCGAGATGGACCGTAAGCACATCACGCTCCACGACCTGCGCGCCCGCGTAGAGGCCAAGAAACGTCAAATTCAAAGCAAATACTTGCAGTACCTAGACGCCAACGTCCCCATTCAACGATACGCAGGCCTTGTAGCAACGCTCCTGATGTCTCGCTGCGACTCCATGCTCCTCTACCGGCACCTCCCGCAGACCTCCCTGCAACCACGCTCAGAATCCGAGAACCGCCTCCGCGACGTGCTCCTCACAGCAGCTCTCACGACGCTCGAAATCGGCGCAACGCTAGACACACTGCCCTCGCTCTCAGCATGGGCCTGGTACTCCACCACCTACCAACAATACCACGCCGTCCTCCTCCTCCTCACCGAACTCTACCGCACACCCGACCTCCCGCGAAAAGAGCGCATGGCCACGATAATCGACCACATCTTCGGGCACTGCTACGGCGTCGGCGTGCGAGAACGCTGCTCCGACCTCCTCTTCACCGTCAAAGAGAACCTAGAAGCCTTCTACGTAATGAAAGGCTTCAACAAAAAGCGCCAACAAATCGCTCCCCAGCAACATCCCACTCTCCAACCCTTACCCTCCTTCGGCGGCTCCGTAACGAGCCCCGCGTTTGGCGCGCAGCAGACGCCGGGTAATATGCATGGCCATTTGCAGAGGACGCCTACGTCCGGTACGCTGGATGGCTTGAATGTGGATTTCGATAGTATACTCGGGAGCTTGAATGGTGGAGGCGGAGGCGGCGGTGGGGCTGGTGCTGGGTCGGCGGAGGATTACGATGTCTGGGGTGGTATGAGCGCTGGTGCGGGTCAGGATACGGGTGCTATTTTTGTGCCGGTGGATACGGGGCATCATGCTGAGTTTGGGACGACGAGTCCGAATGGGGGGTTGCAGCAGTGGGTAAGTCGTTCTTTCGGTTTTGTGTTGGTTGGCCAAATGTGAGGGAATTGTGCTAACATTGTGCGTCTAGGAGAACTGGAATTTCCCGCCTCAACAGCAGAAGTACGAGCATTAATTGGTTGGTGTAGTGTGGTGTTTACGGAAGATGCTCGTGTTCGGATAACGCGAGAAGTATATATCTGGTTAGTCTGTTGATTGAAATAGACACGAGTTCATCTCAAGTTCACGAATGTTTCTGGTCGAATCGGTCTCGCTCATCCTGGGGATGTTCATTGACTGTACACATGCAATTCACTTCGCCTCATTGATTGCTTAAGAGATGTATTGAGGTTGAGACCTAGCATCGTTGCTACAATTGAACTTGCGTCTGAAGCTCGACACGTAGACGCTGTGATAAGTTCCACCCAGCTCCAAAACGCCACGACACTGGTGCTTGATGTTCCCTCCAATGTAACGCCATATACGCCTGACCGCACTGCAGTCGAGAATGCAGACCTGATTTTCCGCCAAGCGAGTCGTGAACAGCATGTCGATACGTCAAATGTTGGCATCACCAGCTGGTGTTCCTGACAGTGGAAGACATGAGCTCTACGACAAACTTGTTAGCCAAAGAGAAAGACACGAGGAAGATGGCAAGGGCTAGTAGCGTGCTACTTGAGATTCACTCAACGCACTTCGCTTCATTGGCGGCGGAGGTGGCGGTGGCTTCTTCGCCCTCGATGGAGGTGGTGGCGGAGGTGCCTTCTTGCCGCCGTTGGTCGCCTGCTCACCCGCCTGGGACCAACTCGCTGCTCGCGACATGACACCGCCGCGTCCACTGCCAACAGATGACGAGGTATCGGGGCTAGGTGGCGATCGATCACGGTCACGTCTATATCCGTTTCCGTTGGATGGCGCATAATCGTCTTCGTAGTCGTCAGCAAACGTGTTCTGTTGGCTGGCGCTAGCTTGTCGGACTGGACGGAGATTTGTTCGGCCGGAGGATATGACGGAGGAATCAGTGGGGACGCGGGACAGTCGGCGGGCAGGGGAGTCGTCTCGGTAGCCATTGTTGTTCTCGTAAGTCGAAGTGCGGCTAAGAGAGGGGCGTAGGGAGTAGCCACCGGGCGACTGCTCGGGGCCAGGGGAGCGGCTTCGCTGGGACGAAAGCTTAGGAATGGTCATGCGAGCGGGCTCAGGCTCGGGTTCTTCTTCGACTGGGTTGAAGCGCTCTGCGTAGCCGTGTGCGGTATTGGATCGGGAGCGCGCGGGGCGGCTAGGCATAGCCCTGGTGTCCCTGTGTCATGTGTCAGAAATGTGCTAGGTCTTATGCTGATCGGAATGTCCTCACCTAGCCGGCCATTCCCGCTTTACGTTGAGCAGAATCTCACGACAGCGGTCGTAGTAGCTCAGTTCTGCCTCGAGGAAAGCAGTCAGGTCCTGGACCATGTCGACTTCGGACTCCTTGATGTCCTGCATCCTCCGGAAGACCTCTTCGCTGGTCTCCTCGTATTTGGCCTTTTGGGCACGTAGTTCCTCCTCCATGCGGAAGTCTTCCTTCTTCGTCTTCTGCATCTTGGCGAGGGAGGTGTCGTAGGCCAGACGGCGTGTCTCGAGCTTCTTGCGGGTAGACTGAGACGAATTAGCTTCTATGCGCGTAATTGTTCTGATGCTGCCGTACCTGGTACTCCTTCATCTGAATCAAGGAGCGTTCAAGACCCTCGAGCCATGATGACGTAGCCCCTTGAACATACGTCTCCTGTACTCGCGCCAGACGTTCGTTTGCTCGACCCAGTGCTGCTGATAGTTAGTACGCAGACAGGTGCGATTGGCGTGGAAACGCACAAGACAGGCAATTGCCAAACTCCGAGTCGGGCTCAAAGTCCTCGCCGTGGGTCACCATGGAGGAACCCAGATGGCCACCTGGTAGCTGCTTCTCCTTGTCGGCGCCCTCTGCGCGCTTGGAGAGCGACTTGACGTAGACAGCCATTGCGCCGTGCATCTTGTCCATGCCTGGAAAAGTGTCAGTATGCGAGGCTGGAGCTGCTGCAGGGCGCGGATTCGTGCATACCCTCATGACGCAGGTTCATTTCCACTTCGAGCGCCTTGAACTCGTCGGAGAGACCAGTGCGGGCCTCTGCGCCCATCTTCTCGTTGGTCCATTGCTTCAGGCGGTCGAATTTCTTGTTGATGTTCATGATTGCGGTGCGGTGTGCGTGGGTGTCGTAGGGAAGTGTGCAAGCAGCAGAATGACGAGGGGGCTGCGGCGTGCGTAACAAGATATGGGCCGTGTGCAGGGTACAGCTATCGATACCACCAGGGAGGCAGGCGCGGGACGATCAACACCCGGCGACAGAGACCAAGTGGTGCAAAGTAAGGAAAAGAGGGAGGATGAAAAGAGGAATGGATGCCGCGAGACAGTACAAGTCAGGAGGGAGAGTTCGCAATGGCGGGCGTCCTACGGCAAAAGTTGAGAGCCAACGCGTGTCAATATACAGCAGCAGGCTAAGCAGGCGCGACCCTGACCCATTATTCCAGAAACCACAGACCGTCTAGGTGCCCTCCAACGGCGATCAGCGTCGCCCAAAGACGCGGCCCAGCCAGTCCTGACACAGCGGGACGACATGTCGCTATTCCGGGGTTTGCCGCCCTAATGCTTCCGCCGCCGGCGCCCCATCTACTCACCACAGCCAACCCCTCCACTATCGCCTTTTGTAGGCATGCCCCCCGTTTCACCCGTCTTGCCATACATTGACCACCGTTCTATTCCTGGCAGCCTCCGTCATGGTTTGCGCAATCAGGCTCCGTCTCATGGACGCTGAGTTTCACCCTCGCCACCGTACCAAGGAAGCGTCTTTCTTAGCTACTCTCTGTTCTCTGCCCGACTTCACCGAGCAAATCACCGGAATCAGCAGTAGGCTCCTGTTCGGATCCTCTCCTATCGCGCAGCAATGGGGATTCGATAGACCTACAGAAGCGCATGTTGGCTGTCTAGTGCGCCGTCCAGACTCTTCAATATGCAGCCATAAAGGACGCGAACCCAATCTCCTTCCTTTATCAGGTCAAGCGGTCTTTTCGGCAAGCGCGATATATCACCTGGCCTCTGAAAGCAACGCGATATAGCTGGAAAGCAATCCTTCTACACTGTAAGCTATCTTGGCATATGCAGTCAATGTGCTCGCCATCTCACACGATCGCACTGCGAGCATCCGCTTATCACGCTTCAAGCGCATGTTCATGCCAAAAGATTTCTACGTATTGTATCCATTACTCACGACATCAGTAAAGACTGACAGGAAATCGAGACAACATGTCCTGATCTGCCTCGAGACGATTCCCTTCCAGCTCGCCCCGCCATACAAATCGCGTGCACGTGACTTGACAAGCGCCGTCTCTTCGGCCAGCTGGAACTTCAACCTCAAGTTTGCGTCTCTCCTAAGCCAAGGCAACACCACTTCAACTGCGCTCTCGCATTCGCTTGTATTCCGCGCAGTCGGCTTCTTTCGGCGCATTGTTTGCCTAAACTAGATTTCTTTATTCCAAAAAGTCTCGTCCGTCTCAAGTCATACGAACGAATCTGACTCATTTCTGATCGCGCTACATCATCGCGCAAAGGTTCCATTGCTAGAGAAGGTGCCGTGAGGACGTTTACCACAAGGAGTGGACAGACATGCGCTGCAACTTCAGGACTGGGCGGACTAGCCCGAAGTTGCGACGAAAAGCGCGACGCACATGGGCGCGCCTGCAGCCAACACGTAACGCTTGCGAACTTGAAGGAACCCGACTCCCAGTGTTCTCATGAGCATATTTCCTGGTGTCGCCATCCTTTCATCTATTTGATCTGTTGTGACGCCTATACAAGTCAAGAGGAGGACCGAATGGGCAGAGGCTGACCTATGTTTATGAGCAACACCAGGGCATCCGTGGAGGGTCTCGCGCTTTGGTCGCGACTTTGGCATGTCCACTTGTCGAGCGTTTCCCCGCCCGATCAGCGCTTTCAAAGTGGCCTACCGGCTACATCAGCACGACCGCCCTAAACCTGAAAACCTCCGTTGCGCAGTGGAGCGCATTCAAGGAACGAAAGCCTGACACAGTTCAATCTCGCCGGTACACTTGCACCCCGAATTATGATTGCGCGTCTCGAATCATGTCTTAAATAAGTACCCTCGGCCCCCTTCTGGGCTCGGAACAGAACATCAAGAAACCATGGTAGTATACTTTTAAGCCGCTGACTTTCTTAACAAAGCATTACGAGTTGGGCGAGATGCAGCCATACGATCAGACTTGTGAGCAGGAGGTTCTGGTGGAAGCTGTGGTGAAGAGACGGCACGCTTGATAGCTGCCCTTGGACGTGGTCTCACTATATGCGAATTGAGATATCGCTGTAGCACTTCGCGAACATCACGTATATAGCCGAATTAAACTCCTGGACTACAGAAGTTGCCCTGATCCCATCGCTGCTCTGATATTGCTACCTTTTGACGCTTGTTTTGTCAAACAAAGATGCCCTGATGAACGTGTTCATTGTCCTGCATTACAGGGACCCAATCAGTCGATCTTTGGGCTAGCGAAAGTAGCATTACCTCATGCCTGCCTAACCGTGCTCTGTTCGTAGTTCCTCTCCTCGTCCCGCAACTGCAGCCGCAACTACCACCACCAACATCAACCCCCAAACACCACCAACCATGGCCGATTCCGACTCTTCGCTGTCCTCTGCGCCCCCGACCGACGACGAGATGGAGGTCGAGGTTTCGGAAGCAAGCGCTGCAAAGGCCGTACCCCAGAAAAAGAAGAAGAAGAATGGCACAATCTTGACCTTTTTCAAGCATCGCTCGCCCTCGCCGCCTCCAAGGAAACGAGCGCCTTCTCCACCGCATGAGGCCGTACCAGAGGATAATCCAGACATTGCTGTACGTGTTGGACGCGTCCGTCGCGTCGTGACGCGCCGCATTGCACCGCAATCGCGCATAAATCCTCCACCCAGACATCGCTAATGCCATGCGCTATAGTTCATTGTAATGTTTCGGTCGCGCTTCAACGAAGCCTTCCCTCGCGGTTCGCCTCACGTAGGGCCTCAAGACATCGAACAGGGTGTCGCGGAGGAGACGCCGTCCGCCGATGTCGAAGGCTTACTATGCGCCCTGCTCGGGCTCGTCCTCAATCGCAAGAAACCTGTCGAGTCAGTCTGACCCCTTTGCTCTTCACAAATACATATTCCCCGGTCGCGTAGGCCTTACAGAGCGGATGGCATAGTGCACGCGCTGACAGGTTGTGTGTTCTACAGGAAGGGTCACTACGGTCGCGCCCTCGAAGAGGCCATCCAAACCCAAAAGTCACAATGGCCCACCAAATGGACTGGCAACCCCCTCAGTGGCGGTCGCAACTTCAACACAATGACAGCAGAAGAACGGGTAAGTCGCCGTCCATCCTGATATCGCCAGATGCTAACTGTCGTCCAGATCACCCTCCTCCACTCTCTCTGCCTCTGGAGCCTCAACCAAAACGAGCAAGTCAAGGTCATGATCAATACCGCATACAAGTCTCGCACTACCAAGGACAAACAAGATACAAACATCCCGCTGTCGGTACAAGCGTGGGGTCGCGATGGTGACAAGCGCCGGTACTACCTGGTCGAAGGGCAGAATGACACCCACTTTCGCATCTACCGCGAGAGCGATCCCAAACTCAAGAGCGTACAGTGGATCAGTGTCGCTGGCTCGATTGATGAGCTAAGAGCGCTTGCGACGAAGCTGGAGGAAGTGGATGGACACAAAGAGGCCAAGGCACTCGGCGAGCGTATGCTTAACGCTGTGCCACGCTTCGAGGCTTCAGAAAACGTATGTTCTCGTCCCTTCTATATATCGTCTTGTGCTAATAACCACGCAGAAACGCAAGCGACGAGAGTACACCCGTCAGCGCAAAGACGCTTTCACCCGCCCAGAACTCGGTTTCTCCCTATACGAAGGCCGCACCCGTGGCAAGCGCCAACGATATACGTTTGATGAAGAGGACGATTTCGACTCGGACAATACATCTGTACGTCGGTCAGGGCGGCAGTCAGGCCGCGACACACCCGCTGCGCCTTCGGGTCCTACTGTCACCGCCAGCGGCCGACAGGTCCGGTCTCGAGCAACAGGCTTATACGGTGAGACACTACTCAGTGGACAAGCCACCGATCACCCATCGCCTGCAACTGGCGATTACGTACGGTCTGATGTGTCGGAGGAGCCACAGTCTGGCCCTGGCCGATCAACCCGCGCCGCCAACAGGGGCACTACCAACGGCCGCTCACTGAACCGGACAGTAGATTCCGAAGATGAGGAGGATGCTACGTCTTGGGATGGTGGAGATGACGACGAGGAAGAGCCAGATCAGATGGAGCTCGACGATGATGAAGACGATGCGGCGGAGGATTCGTCAGATGAAGAGGAGGAACCACACAGCCTCATGGTCACCCTGCGTTACCGGAAAGGCGCAACTGATGGCTCTGCTGCTCCCGAACAAGACGCACCCATGGCAAATGGCGTCGACCACGATGCTACTGCTGCGACACTAGGCGACACAGGCGCGCCAAAACAGCCCGAAATTGCGCCTGCCCCAGAAACCTCAGCTCCCACATCCGAGCCCAGCTCCACCATGAACGGGATCTCCCAACCCGTCATCCCCGTCGCAAACCAACAGCTTCCTACAGGCAACCCAGAAGCGCTCCCCAAACTCGACGGCTTCTTCTCCGCCCCAACACCGCCGTACAGCGCCCCCGAAGAGGCACCAAAACACCAGACTCCCGTCGACGTCCCCACCAATCCTTGTGAAGCACCTCCACCACCGCAACAACCTACTCCTGCTCCGACCGCCAGCTGGCAATAGATCTGCCTGCGCACTTAATCAAGCCGTTTTCTCATGCATGCTACACATCATCTCCCAAATCCCGTGTGCGGCTGTCTTCAATCCAATTTTATACACGTTGTTCTTTTCTTGTCTCGTCCCTGTCATAGCTAGAGAAAGACAGATACCCATGGCGTTTTCCATTTCTTTACCTCCTGTACCTGAAGATGGGAGGTGAGATTAAGGTGTTGTCTCTCGTTGGGTTAGCGTTGTGTTAGGATACGTATGGGCATCGGATGTCTACAGTTATATCGGGCGTTGCTCATGAGTGGTAGGCAATGGCACTTCTACACAAAGGGATGATTGCCTGGGTGGCTGGTATACAGGTATGAACACGTGCTCTGAGGGTTATGTGGGAGGAGAAGTTCAATGGATGCAACTTGTGTTGTCATTATGAGCAGCTGTGCGATTGTGTTGTGATGCATCCCGTGAACCAGGTACATTGACAGTATCGTGAGCTTCATATCTAGTGAAGCTCACGATACTGTCAATGTACCTGGGCATACGTCTTGCTTCAGGCACATCAGGTCCATACCTAATCAATTAGATTTGGACCTGATGCGCTGAAGGCAAGACGTATGCTTTCGCTCCACAACGCCGCCGCCGCTCCTGGTATTATATACATTCAGTCATGTCATCATACACATACATCCATTTCACGCTTCACCTCGGTAGAGCGCCCGGTATGGCTCCCGCAATGCCCGTCGTAGTCCGACTCTGCAGTTTAGGTCTACCCGACCCCTTGGGCCGGTCTCTCTGCTCGCCGCGCCACCGCATGCCGTCTTCCCGGGTATTCCTACTCTGGCTACGAGAGTCTGTTGCACTGGGTTTCCTAACCCCAGCTCTGATCTCCGCCTCTCGCATTTTCTGGCCTTCTGCTTCTATGCGCTCTTCTAGGGTGGCGTTTTCGGCGATGGGGCTGGGGATGAAGGATGTTGAGCCGGGAGCTGTGCCGTTTCCTTCCATAACGGCGATTTCGTCGTCCTCGTCCTCTTCGTTCTCACCGGCTGCTGCGTCGGCGTCTTCGGTGGCTCCGCCTCGTGTGTTGTGTTTGCGGGGCCAGAGTGAGGGGAGCACGATTTGTTGGAAGCGTGGTTCTACGGCTCGCTCGTCAAACCAGGCGTGGACGCGGGACTCGATGAGCTGGGCGATTTTGGGTACGTCTTGGAGGCGTGATCGCGAACCGACTAGGGAACGCACGGAGAGGTCCAGGCGGTAGTCGTCTAGGAAGGTGAAGGCTAATGTCGTGGGACGGTGTGGTGGTGCGCCTGATGAGGAAGCTGGACGGCTCGGCGAGGAACCTCGGTGTGTGTTTGATGTTGGCGATGGCATGGGCGCGGTGGTTGGTGGAGGCGAGGAGGAGGGTATGAAGGACACGGCGAGGGTCCCTGAGAATCGTACAATGCTCACAGCGAGCGCGACTGGCAAAACTGCGGACATGGGTTTCGGCCAGTTCAGGTTCAGTGTCGTCTCTACGCCGATGGTAATGACATCGCTCAGATCAACGTCCATGCGCGCTTGCAGTCTCTCCTTCTCATCTGTATTGCCTGGCCCGTACCAGAATCCGTCTTCTGCTGGCATGACTCGGCAGTTGCTGAAGATGGGGAACTCATCACCCAATGCTATCTCCGTCACCCTGATCTCGCCAATCCAGTCCGGCTTGCTGCCCGTGTTCAAGATGTCGGTGAGCGAAGTAAGGATCGCATCGTCTTGTCGTGCGTCAGCTCGCAGCTGTGCGATTGTTTGCGCAATGAGCACATTGAACCAGTCTAAGCTCTCCGGTTGGTGTCCCTTTACGTTGTAATACGTCTTTGCCAGGATAGTCTGTATGCTTGGGCCTCCCCTGCTCTCCTCACCTTTTCGTATTATACTCCTCGACGGTTTGTGACGTAAGGAGAGAGACGTTGAGTTTGCGCGCGTTCTCAATTGTTTGTACGACTGTTGGTGGGCCAAGGTTCGAGCTCGGCGAAGGGAATTGAGATGCAAGGCGCGGTCGTCGGCGGACGGTGGCTCTCCGAAGATGAAGAACTTTATGAAGCAGAACATCAAAATCGCAATCGAGAGCTGGCCGAGTAGGAAGCCTTGTGTGAAGGAGAGTCTGTAGTAAGTTAGCGGGGTCTCTGCAATTGATGGGCAACTGTACGATGACGAGCCGCCCTGTGTGACGGGCAGCGCCACGGGCGTGGGCACTGCTTTGACCATAGTCGCGACTAGAGAGTTGCTACCGCGTTGACAATTGCATGTTGGGTGTGGATGGTGATTTCGAGCAGAGGCAGACAGACGTAATTGTGCATCGGGACCTTGGAAGGATGCCGACCTAGCCATATCGATAAGCCTCCTAATCACTCCACGCCCATCTCCGCAGCCCCGAGGTCTCCCCAGACTCAGACCCGCGACGAGGCACGACTCTACCTAGGATGCCCCTTCTCTCCAAGGTCGTCACCTTCAGGACCCCCACCAACCGCGCCGCTGCCATCAAGGCGAATAGAGTCATCCGATCCATCAAGAGCAGATACCGCGCCCAGGCCTTCCTGTTCCTCGCGTACCACTTCTTCCTCACGTCGCCTATGCACCTCGACATCTTCATCATGTTCTTCATCCTCGTCAGCAACTTCATGAACCGGCAACAGGCTTTTCCCAGCCAATTGGTCATCGAGGGGCTCCGCTTTCTGATCGACGAGAGGAGGTTCATCATGCCTTGAGTGCTGGTGTACTAAGCCTCACTTCCGACGCGATACAGAAATACCCCGGATTACTCGCGTACACATATCAAGTGCGCGACGTGACTTCGTTGCCCCTTCACCTGAACCAGACGGAGATAGCGGCAGTTGCAAGTCCGATTGGTTGCCAAGCTCCCCACCTCTGGACCAGTTCAAGATCGCATACCATTGTAGCGTCTTCAACCTCCTTATGGATTTCGATACCCAAAGTCAGAGCCTCTCGCCAGGCGCTGCAACTCACAACCCCAATCTCATCCTCCCAGCAACTTGCGACCCACCATCTGAGCACAATCCGCCCAAGCGAGCAGTATGGATAGTAGGTCATCAAGCATGTTGCCTTGATCTCGATAGCTAACATCTTCCTGTAGGTCTTCGGAGCGACCGGTCACATGGGACGATCCCTCGTTCGAGCGATACTAGCGCACGGCGACCAATGCACCGCGGTTGGATGGACCGAAGAGAACACACCTGAACAGATGGATAAGTGGAAGAACAGAAACTGCTTGGGTTTACTATGTGACGTGAGAGTGCGCGAGACAGTGGATCAGGTCATCAGGAAGAGCATCGAATACTGGGGCCAGGTGGATGTCATAGCGAACAGCACCGGCTACGGCGTCATAGCAGCATGCGAGGACCAGGACGAGTACGACCTGCGCAATCAATTCACCACAAACTTTCTCGGAACCCTGCACATCTTGCAACTCTCCCTCCCCTACTTTCGCTCCCAAAACTCCGGTCGATATCTCATATTCTCATCCACGGCTGGAGCCCTTGGCGTACCTGGCCTCGGCCCGTACTGTGCGACCAAGTACGCCGTGGAAGGGCTGATAGAGTCGATGTTGTACGAAGTCGATATATTCAACATCAAAGCAACACTGGTCGAGCCTGGACATGTTCGATTGGACGAGCCAGATGACAACATATTACCACCCAGCTATACTTCGATGCCTGTTCCAGGAACAGGTCCGCCGAAGCCGAAACGTTACGGTCATTTCTTCGTGAAACCAAACCCCAGCGAGCCCTACTCGGGACTGACAAGCCCCGCGCAACACGCGCGACGGATGGTACAGTGGCTGAACGACAGACAACCGGTGAGCGCTGTAAAGAGCGCAGAGTTGGTGTGGCAACTGGGTCATTGCAGCTATCCCCCGTTGCGCTTGATTCTGGGTAGCTATGCCGTGGAGAGCATTCGGGACAGGCTGAAGAGTATCACTGAAGAGGTAGACATGATCCTTCTTCCGCTGCGCCTAACATATTGACTCTTTGCAGATCGAGGACTGGAAGCATCTTTCGTTCCCTGTTTCCATGCCTCCGGAAGATGAAGATGGAAAGGATAACCTCAAAGAGGAGCAGGAGCAGGACGATGAACAGATGCAGGACTGAATAGGAATGTCCGCTATTGGTACAACTGACGCGTGGAATCCTCATGCTTGTACCCGCTTATAAATTTACCACAACTTCGAATCAAATCGCTTGAACGGAATGCGACAAACGGCATATCGGTTTCTTGAACGTTTACAGTATCAGGATATGGTAACTCTCCATGGAAATGTCGGAAGAAACGAGACCAAATCCTTTCTCGGCTTACAGCCATCGCAGTTGGGTCAGCTCGCTTCGCATGCTGTGCCACCTTGATCCATCTGTATAACGGGATTAGAACACGCGATGCGAACATGTTTGCTGCTTCCTTTGTTGCACGAGGTTTGCTTGTTACTTGCTTACCGTGCTTTCTAGATGCATCTATTACTACGTCTTGTCCCTTCCACCATCTAGAATCTTTCGATTCCACGCCAGACTGCTGTCATGGACAACGAAATCCGACCGGCCTGGCAGTCCCCGACTGTCGCTCCCAATTCTCCTGGGACTGATCGAGATAGCTGGAAAACCGCTCCAGGCTCGCCGAGAGAAGACTTCAGATTCAACATTGACGCTGTTACTGAGGAGTGCAGAACACATTCCAGTGATGTTGAGAAGTCGAGTAGAGAGCCATGCGTACCGAGGCGGGATTACAACGAAAAGTTTGACCATGCCGAACATGATCCAGATATCGACGGCATCGACTGGAGACCTGGCTTCAAAAACCAGTTTCCATGGATCGGCTTTGCGGGACTCGTGGTCATCTTCGTGGCAACTGCTACGGCTGTAGTCATCCTGGTGTCCTCGCACAAGAAGCGCGTCAAGGACTGGCCGTTCACGAGGTAAGACTAGCAGACCCAGTTTCAGTCAGGTGGGAACTAATAAACAGTTTTCCGGCTCAGCCCAACGTCCTTCTGAATATCGCGAACCAGATCCAAAACTTAGGGTTGATCACTCTGGTCAGCCATGGATTGGCTATCGCATGGTGGAGAACAGCCTTGCGCGGTAGCTCTCTTCGCGTGTTACATAAGAATCATGCATATTCCTACAGCTTCTACGCGATCGTCACTTCCGGTCGATACTTCAACCTGGTCGCCCTCGCTGCACTCATGACGAAGTTTGCTGTCGTGGATAGCACCCTATTTCAAAAATCGACGAGGACTATCGTAACTCAGCAAAAGGAGTACGCCAATTCCACCATGAGTGCATGGATCGAGAAAGACTGGCCGAAGAGATTAGGAGGTCTTCCCGCACGAGATGGCAGCACCAGACTGAATCTTGCTTCATGGGCCAGCGTTTTGGATGCGTACAACGGCAAGCTCGCCAATGGGAAGGTGCATGACGGTCTTAACGATACTGCGTCCTTCTTCGAATGTCCATATCGCCAGGAATGCAGTGGTGCTGTCGAAGGTCTAGGGTTTGCGTTCAAGTGCACAAGCGATTACCAACAGGTTGACTACGGATTAGAAGAAGTGGGTTCCTATCCGCTATGGCATGTCAATTTCAACCCACAATGGGCAACCGAAACGAAATCACACGCCAGCATCAATCTCGAGATGTTGTATGTTGATAGCCGGATCGGAGGAGACGACTCGTGCCCAGGTCGTAAGACTACACGCACGTGCGAGATCATGCCCGCAGTCGTTCAGTATCCAGTTACTGTCATGGTACCAAGCAAAGAAGAACTTGATGGCAAGAACATCGTCACACACATCAAATTCTTCAACGCCGATGATCCACGGCCCATCGGAGCTAATCTCAACGGGATCAGACAAATTGATGGACTGAAAGTTTTAAAGACTGTCAGTCTCGACGAAAGGATCGACGACCCTTCCACTGTCGGGAGTCTGACTTATATCATGAACAACCTCTATGGATCCTCGGCGAACCTCACTTATGACAATGCCTGGGATCTCAGTTCTCGAGGTGCTTCCACGCAGACTACATTCTACTCTGACAACGATGAGGTAATGAAGGACGCCTGCTGGTTCAACATCAACAAGCCTGGTCGAGATGATCCCACCATCGAGCTCTTGCGCAAACTCAACACCTTAAGCTTCGTAACCGCTCTGTACATCAAAGGCGCACCTACAACCGACGTAAACAAACGCAAAGCCCTCGGCATGGCCAGCCAAACCATCACCACATCAATTACCGGCATCGTAGAAGAATACCTCACCTCCTCCGCCTACGTCTACGGCGCCCTCGCAGCAACCTTCATCACCGTCATACTCGTCCTACCCGTCTACTGGGGGTTCTGGCAACTGGGTCGCAAAGTCACCTTGGGTCCACTAGAGATCTCACAAGCCTTCGGCGCGCCCATCATCGCGCCTGACAAGATGAAAGCGTATCACGGCGACTTCGATCAGGTGCTTGAAGATGTTGGGGATAGGAGAGTGCAGTATGGACAACTCAAGAATGCGCCGCCGGGGCAGATGGGGCTTGCGGAGCCGGAGAGGGTGGTGGTGCCCAAGGCTAGTCATCGGTGGCGGGTTAGTGGGCAGAGAGAGAATAGGAGGATTGGGCTTGGTGCTGTCTTTGGGGGTGCGGTTGCTGCTACTATGTCGGGGAATGCGAGGGATTGAGTGCGGTTTACTGGAGTGTTCTGGGTAATACAAGTGCGAGGCAAGGGCGAGTCTGTGCAGTCGTCCGGAGCACAGTACGTGGTAATCAACGGATAACGACTTAATGTATATTACAGAAAGGCGAAAGTAGCGGGAGAATAGTGCAAGCGCAAAAAGACTTCCTTTAGTCTCGCAGACTTCAAGTGTTTGTTATCTCATCTGCCACGCTTCGCATCCTGCTGCTAGCCTCGCTTATGGCCACGCGGCGGTCACGCCTCAACCACCGGCTCAAAAACATACTCCATCCACCACAACGTTGCTAAGAGGTCTAGAATGGCAAAAAGAAAGGCGTGTAATGCATCGGCCGGGAATCGAACCCGGGGCTAGCCGAAACTGTCCTGTGAAGGATGGCAACGGCTAATTTTACCACTAAACCACCGATGCGTGAATCATTGAGATGGATGATTTGATGGAGAGACGACAAATTTGATCATTTATAAATTAAATAACATGTAGCGGAGAGCAGCGAGCTATGCAGGCTCTGGGTCGATAGGCTTGGTGCGGTATAGCTTGATGCACGAGTCGAGGGTGATCCACCAACGATATGGGTCTCCACTAACGGCGTCTAGAAGATGGTGTGTTTGTCTTCTCAATCACGTACTGACAATCAATGGATAGAGAAGTCTAGCAAATACTTTGTTACTGAGCATTGATTCATATAGCGAAAACGTTCCTGAGAACAAAGACTGACGTGTCTTGTAAAAGCTGTCACTGTTTTTGCAATACTGAACATGGAATCCCAACTGCAAGGCTTCGCATTCTGCCTGATGTCGCGCGACTTCCATCGATTCATACCTAGGTAGCAATCGAAACGGCAAACTATTCGGCAACACGACTCCTCGCGGCAATCGTACACGGAGTAAGAACGAAGCTGGAGAGCCATTTCCAGTCTTGCTATCGCGCCAAGCCGGTGTGTTATTGTTGTACCTACCTAGGTGGGTAGCGTATAGATCTCGTACTACATCGCGGAACAAAGCTTGGTATTTGTTTCCCCAGCGTGCTCCAGATCGTGGACTTACATAACACGACCACCGATATACCTAGACCCAATGCCTTTATCGCTGCTGCGCAATGTTCCGTCCTGTGGTAGCCCAAGCCAGACCAGTCCTGGAGTAATCCGACCCACAGCGGAGGTAATTCCGGTGGAGGATTCGACTTCTTCACACGCGACATTCCGCGAAGAACAGCACGAAAGCACTGTCTTCCTGGTACATATCCTGGAGTAGCAGGGGCTGGGATAGATAACGCTTCTGTATCTGTGTGTCGCTCGACAGAGCGTGCAGCACATGGTCATCAACACATTGCGCTAACCGAAGTTGGAAGGTACATGCGATGTTCCGCCAGAGGGCATGACGGCGGTACTGCTTCGCGTGTTTGAACGTATCACCATGGTCTATCATCTCATATCCCCGCTTCTACGCTTAGAGATACGGGCTCGGCAGAATGTGTACGTCTGTAGATAAATTGGATCATGTCCCTCCAGACTGAACGACTTCTCCTCCACTCCATCTACGCCACACCAGCTCCGGGTGAAGACAATATCATACCGCCTTCCTTCCTTCAAGCATACACTACACCATGGCACCTCACCCCTTCAGCATCCTCAACATAGAGGAGACATGCGTTGCGCGTGACACCGTCCTCTCCCTCCACAAAGACTGCGTTGTCGACTTTCGAGAGATCTTCCTCCAAGAACCAGCAAAGGAGCTCATGAAACAGTACCTTGAGCTCGAACATGCAGCAAAGCCAGGACAGTCACCAGCTTCCAAGCGGCCACCGCGGTTGGCAAAGTGCCAGTACGACGTCATCGGCTCAGACAAGATACCAGAGTACCACGAGTCTGTTATTGATGTTGAGCAGAGGAAGAGAGTCCGGCACGAGATTGTGGGAAAGGAGAAGCAGGCTGCTTTGACGTTGTGGGAATTCCAACACCTTGTTAAAGCGTGTGAGGAGAGTGATATGTTCAAGGAAGCTATGGCTGAGATTAAGCTCCCTGATGGGTTTGAGTTGGTCGTTGAGCCTTGGTAGGTACCCATATTGACTTCGGTATACCACGTTACTAATTATCATAGGCCATACGGCGGTCTTGATATTGGTGCCGAGAATCGAAGATACTTCCAAGGCCTATGCTTCGCTCAGGACATGAGGAACGGAAACGCCGACTCAAACTTCTACGCCTACCCCTTACCACTAATTCCTGTCATGGATGCACAAACCAGGAAGATCATCCGCGTTGATCGTCTAGCTACTGGTGGCAAGGGCGATAGCCTCACAGGTCAGACACACTCCGAGCGCGTTCTGGACCACTGCGAGGGTGCAGAATACGTTCCTGAACTACTGCAAGGTGGTCTTCGACAAGACGTGAAGCCCATCAACATCACACAGCCAGAGGGACCTTCCTTCAGCGTCACAGACGAGTCACTAGTTGAGTGGCAGAAGTGGAGCTTCAGGGTCTCGTTCAACCCCCGTGAAGGAGCCGTGCTGCACGACGTCAAGTACGATGGCAGGAGTATCATGTACCGGATGAGCATCTCAGAGATGTCGGTCCCGTATGCTGATGCTCGCCCACCATTCCACCGCAAGCAAGCTTTCGACTTCGGTGACGGAGGCGCTGGCAACTGTGCCAACAACCTTTCCTTGGGCTGCGACTGCCTCGGTGTGATCAAGTACTTCGACGCCGTCGTTGTTGGTAACGATGGCGAGCCAAAGGTCCACCCCAACGTAGTCTGTCTCCACGAACAAGACAACGGCATCGGCTGGAAGCACAGTATGTATCCCCACACCGGCTTCTCAACCCAAACTAACCCACCGAAACCAGCCAACTGGCGAACCGGCCGCGCAGTAGTAACCCGACTACGCGAACTCGTCATCCAATTCATCATCACCCTAGCAAACTACGAATACGTCTTCGCCTACAAGCTCGACACCGCCGGCGGCATAACCCTCGAAGTCCGCGCCACGGGCATCGTCTCCGTCGTAAACATCGACCCAGGCAAGACGTCCGACTACGGAAACGTAGTCTCCGGCGGCGTCCTCGCCCAAAACCACCAACACATCTTCGCAGCCCGTATGTCTCCTCAATCTCTCTTAACACACAAGAAGCACTTACCTAACCACCCACCCAAATAGGTTTCGACCCCGCAATCGACGGCCACAAAAACACCGTCGTATACGAAGAATCGCACTCAACCCCCATCAACGCAACCACAAACCCCGCCGGCAACTTCTACGAGATCCGCAAAACCGTCATCGACAAATCTAGCGGCGTAGACGCGAATCCCTTCGACCACCGCGTCTTCAAGATAATAAACCCGTCCAAGACAAACCCTAAATCAGGGAACCCCGTTGGTTACAAATTCGCGCCGCTGCCCACGCAGAAGATACTCGCTGCGCCGGGTAGCATACAAGCGCAGCGCGCGCTGTTTACGAACCACCATGTCTGGGTGACCAAGTACCAGGACGACGAGCTGTATGCTGCAGGACGGTTTACGATGCAGAGTCAGTTGGAGGAGGGGGGTGTGCACGACATGGCGGCACGGAAAGACGGGGTTGAGAACGAGGATTTGGTGGTGTGGAATGTGTTTGGACTGACGCACAACCCACGGGTGGAGGATTGGCCTGTTATGCCGGTGGAGATTTACCAGGTGCATTTTAAGCCGAGTGATTTCTTTGAGCGGAACCCGGCGATTGATGTGCCGAGTACGAAGAATACTGCGAGTGTGCTGGTGGAGAAGGAGAAGGGGTGTTGTGGTGGGGAGCAGAAGCTCTAGTGGTGCTAAGGGGGTTTTTACTTGTTAGTTGGATGTATGGAGCATATTCAATGAATACTGCACTCTTGCATCATTGCCTTGGTGGTTGCGAAAAGGTAAAGCGTGGTTCATGCTACACTAAACTACGATGCGTTGCATCTTTCAAAAGACTAAACCAATCTGATAGTCATCCAATCGTCAAGCAGTGGTATACCAAAACGCCAATATACTCCAAAGTCATGTATGTTTGTACACAGGTATTTACACGCCCCAAGCGCCAGCGACGGCATTGAGAGCACCGTCAACAGCCTCCTCCAGGGTCTCGACCCTCAGTCTGAGCGAGCGGTTCTCCTCTCGCTCCTTTGCCAGACGACCCCAAACAGCGGATTGTGCACCGCCCTGGCAGTTCGCGCATCCCCATCCGCCTTTCGCGATGTCGACTTTGCCCTCTTGCCTCTGCTCGTATGTGCTTCCGCGTTTCAAGGGTTGCGGCTTGCGTCCCTTGGGTGTGATGTCGTGGATGTCGGTGTCGAGGATGGAGGAGCGGTCGGTACCGGTGGGGCTGAGGCAGCTTCTTGAGAAGACGCTGGCGGCATCGGTCTCGGCTTCAGACTCGAAGCCGGAATCGACGCTGATCTCTGAGCCGGAGACGCGGTTGTGGCGGCGGGCGTTCTCCTGGCATGGAGCGTGGTCGCACTGTGGTGCGCCTCTGATGAGGGCTAGACTCCTCTTACGAGCCGCCTCTTCCTCTTGACGAGCCTTTCGCTCAAACGCAAGGTCCTCCATGAGGCTTCGCATCTGCTCGTCTTGCTCAGCTGCCTTTGCCGCCATTGTCTCCAGCTGCATCTTCAAATGCCTTGCTCGTGTCTCGGCCTCGTCAAGCTCGTCATCCTGCGCACTTTGTTCGGCATGAGCATCTCCCAAAGCGGTGGAGAGTTGGCGGTATGCGGTCTGGTAGCGAGAGAGCAGCGCTTCGGCGTTGGTGAGGAGGTCGTGGAAAGAAGAGGGCGCCAGTGGATCGGCAGGTCCGTGTGGGAAGAGCGACTGCGAGATGCTCAAGTTGAGGAGCTCATCGTCGGGGTTGTGGTATGTGGGAGACTGCTGCGGAGGGGGTACAGCGGCGTTCTTTTGCGTGGACAGCAGCCACGCGAACTTGCTGCTAGTGGTGGGCTGGCTCGGGGCCTTGCTCGGGGTCTGGGTGTCGTCTGATCGTCTCGGGCTCTGCGATGTGCCCCTCGTAAGGGAAGAGCCGCGGTTGAAGAGGTTGGTCATCATGTTGCTGCCTCTCTGCTCTTCCTCCTCCTCAGACTCAGAGTCGTATTCCTCTCCCGACTCCGAACCAGAATCCGAGTACTCGTCTTGCTGTCCGACACCCAGCGTCACGGGTGCAGAGGAGCCGTTGAACCAGTTTTGTAGGGCCCTAATCTTAGGCTGGCTAGCGCTGGACTCGATAGCGCCTCTGGAGGGGATGAAGCTTGCCAAGGACTTTGTAGGTGAAGATGCTCTTGAAGTATGTTGCTGGATTGTCGATGTTGCGCGATTGAAGTTGTCGAAGATGGTGCCAGTCAATGTCCGCTGATGTGTTCGGCCAGATCGAGGGAAGTCTTCTAGTGGGGAAGGTGCATGTGGGTCATATGCCGTTGCAGTAGTGGGTGTTAAAGCGGAAGGAGGTGGTTGAAGGCCGGTAATGTCCACGTCGTCGAAGCTGTGCACTTGGTCGCCGACCACGGGACTCGAGATCTTTCGACTGTGGTTCGAGCGGTGCGTCGCATAAGGGGCCTGAGGCGGCTGTTGGAGCTCCACGTTGTGAGGGGCGTTGCGGCTCATTCCAAACTACAGCCGCTAAAGGACGTCCGGTGCCGGGATTGCAAGAAGGCACGCTGGTCAGCGGGCGAGGAATGCGTCAGTCGCCCAAGGATCGTCGAGCAGATGGATGTTTACGTATGAAACGCGAAAGCAACGGTTTCAATGCTGCTGCTAGGCGGGGTTGTGTTGAGGGTAACCCGGCCAACACTGTCAATCTATCGATAACAAGGCGGAACGAGAGTCGTGGGAAGGTAAAGCGGCGGTCAACGAATGTTTGGTGGTAGAATTGGTAAGAGAAGCAGTAAAATGTGTCACTGCCGGTATAGTGTACCAGAGAGCAAAAAGAGGGTTCAATGTTTCGTGAGCAAAGGGCGAGGTTTTGTCCTCGAGGGCTGTTTCGCGTGGTTGGCAGGAAACAGCGTGGCAGGGAACTAGATTTTGTGAGGCTGGGAGGGCTAGCTCGCCCCATCACGTACGCAACGCACACCGCAACACGTAGCTGTCGCTTAGAGAGTCCAATGACGCCTTGCCAGCCAGAATGCTCTAATGCAAGACAGCCTGTAAGCTGCCTTCGTCCCTGTTTGCAAGCCGTTCGGTCTGCGTTCGCGTTTCGAAACATTTCATCGTGCAACAGCTAGCGCACGGCCCAGTACGCGTTGAAATGAGCAGGGAAGGCCTATCTAAAGACACTCACTCAACAACAGGACATTCAGCGACTGAGACACTGGTCGCGGTATCTTGTGATTGCGGCATCGCACATCTGTGTCTCATTCAGTGGAGGTACTCCCACCCGCCCACTGCACTTACCCCACAAATCTTCACACCGAATAATCGCGTACCCTTACAAGTTCACCGCATCTTCTTGTAGCACACTTTCATTCGAACTGTCTAGTTCTGCGCGAGCAGGTGCGCGTCTTCTGACGTGCCCCACCGCTCCGTTCCATCTTCGGGAAGTACCACCCAGGGCGCCTTCTCTCGCAGAAATATATGCTTCACCACTTTGGGTGCTACTTCCGTCTTAAGGGTCTCTAGATCGACCGTTGCCATGCACAACCCTAGACCGTCGGGATCGGAGGGATATGACATAGAGATCGGAGCTCCGCAGCCCGAGCAAAAGGTACGTTCCGCAACGGCCGATAGTCTTAGGACTGTGCGCGTATCCGCATACGTGAAGGAGATGCTGTCTTTGGGAACGTGTGTAAACGACAGAAAGCCAGAGCCTGAGACTTGCTGACATGCGCGACAATGGCACAGTGTGATGTCTGAAGGTGCGGCGCTCGACGTGTATTGCACGCCACCGCAGCGACATCCACCTTTGAAGACAACGTCATCTTGTATAACTTGTGGCTCATATCTTGAACCGTCCGCAGCTAGATGGCACGTTAGCTTCGTCTGGTTCAGCTGGTTGGGTCACTTACGTCTTCGCGCAATACCAAGGAAGACCGAGTCAATCTCCTCAATCTTTCCATCTATCGCCAACTTCTCCCACTCTTCCCTGTAGATCTTTTGCGCTTTCCTTCGAATGTCGTTGTTCGCAAACGTTCTCGCAACGTCCTTGACAATCACGTTTTCCACGAAGAAGTCGTCCCACTGCTCCATCTCGTAAGTGCGTCGGCAGTATCCCGCTTGACTCTCTACGGTAACCACTTGATCTACCTCCACGCCCGCAGACTCCAGCATCTGCTTCAAGGTGTCTTCTGATTTGCTCCACGATCGATTATATGGAATGGGAAGTTCCAATCTGCGGGCGACCCTCTCCAGTACCATGCCGGAGACCAAGTTCCTCGGATGTGTCGCATCCATGGCAATGACGCCCCCAGGCTTCAGGAATCCTGCCCAATGCTCAATAGCAGCTTTTGGATCGGGAAACAAGACCAGAGCAGAAGCCACTGTGATGACGTCAAACTGCTTTCCTTTGAGTGCTTCCGTCTCTTCTAAATGCAGGACGTCGCCTTGAAGGAAAGTTGTGTTTGCGTATTTGTCCCCTCCTTGGGTCTTTCTGTGAGTAGCGACCGCGAGCATACCAGGTGTGACATCAACTCCGATGACATGCCCTTGTGGTCCTACCGCCTCTGCCTCGCGGAATGTTAACAGCCCGGTGCCACATGCCAGATCCAGTATTTGTTGCCCTGGTTGAATATCGAGATAGGACATGAATCGCCTGGTGAAATCGTTGTGCCAGGTAGCGTCGTAATCCCAGGATTTCGAGTCGTAGAACCGGATAGCATCCGCTGCCTGTCGCTCGCTTGACATTTTGGCCGATTTGAAAGTATCGACCGTTGGAGATGGGAGAGCTCTCTTCATATGTACGGTTATGGGGAGGGTAGGGGCGATTGGCCAATGAGTGGCGGGCTGCTTTGAAATCTACACTTGCTTCCAATGTGGCCAGTCAGACTTCACCTCTGCTTCCTTCTCTTCTGATCGGAGATGACGAATTTATGACGAACACAGACACCTGATTCCGTTGCGCAGCTTCGATCACTTTATGACTTCCTCAAGATTTCGTGGACGCTGCTGAAACTCCCGTGAGGCCGCAGGAGGGGTGCCGAAGCCGCGAACACTAGCGCCAGGGTTTCTGGCAAGCGCGAGCGACTACGGGTCTTGCCCGCTGCTTCAGGGCTCCTTCCACATTACTATTTTCAACTTTGATCATCATCACTAGAGCTCTTTCTCCCTAACCTGGGCAACGTTCCTCCTTTCTATACGCCGCGCATCCATATGTAAGCTGATTCTCATAGTTGAACGCGACCTCAAGACAACGCCATACAGTCTACTAGGCTAGAACAAGAGCTTGGAGACAGTGTAGCTTTTCGATCTCACCTCTCGCGAACAGCAACAACGATTGCGACCTTGGATGTCTCCCTGACATGCGAGACTCATGGCCGTTTCATGCATGTTGCGATAGTAGGGGCGTGGGCTTTTCCAGTACTAGAACAAACGCAACAGCAGCAGGTGTCGCAGAACCTTGACACAGTGCCAGAACTGCAAATAACAATGAACTGCACGCGACAACTCATCCTGTGTCTCCTAAGGGCCCTTCCACGCTGATACTTGAAGGCATAGGTCGCAGTTCTCTTACTTGTTGAGCCCACGGAGGGACCTCTGAGCAGGATGTTGAAGATACAAGTAACAACATGTCTCCACGGATTACTGATCAGAGGGTTACACATAGTGGAATCAATGTCGATCATATACTGCCGGGTGATCTTGCATGGCCGACGCACAGGCTAAACGGCACTTCAGAAAGAGCCCCACTGCACCCCGCAACGTGGGGAAGCACAGAAATCCGCGATGGCGGTATTAATTTCCATTCAATGGTCGAGCCATGGCTTCTAGAGTGCATACGTCTTCTTGCGTCCAATCGACTCTCACGTTGTGACGAGGTCCATTTCGAAGTCCTGGCATGGCATCCGCTTCACTGCGCCATGCCCATATGAGTCTACAATACCCGGATTTGAACATACTTCAGGTGGTCACTTCTCGTTTTGGGAGACACGGCAGGTCATGGGTGTTATAGTGCGAGGCGGTCTCCTCGCGGCTCAAGGGAACTTTTGCACTCCAATCGATGACACCGACTATACAGATGACGACCAATTTTCCCATCAATGAGCTGTCGATGCAGGGAAAGGTTGTGCTACTTGCTGAAGGCAGTACCGTAGATGCTTGCATGAGTTACATGGGAGACGTTGTGTATCCAACATTCTCATGCCAGACTGTATCAGTGGCATAATACGAAAACGCAGTATATCATCATACACGAGTCTCTACTGAATAGCCTCTAGTACTTACACAAGAAATGGGTCCCGCAAATGTAGCAACCATGACACTCTGCTATGATACCCCCTGCTCCTCAAGCGCGTGGCGAGCATGAAGGAGACCAGCAGGCGCCAAGACGTGTTGCCTTTATTGCAGAGCAGTCACGCTACGAAGCTCACTTTGTCATACTCATGCATTCATTTAGTGGCTATATTTCCCCGCGGGAATACGGAATGCTTGTGGAGGTCATCGTCACTACATAAGAGACGAAAACCCGCCAGCAATCGTTAGTGTTGGTCCAAAAGGTTTACAATATCACCGAATCGCCCACCATGAAATACTCGCTCGTCCTTCCGCTCCTCGCTACGACCGTCCTTGCGGCACCGGCTACGGAGAAACGCCAGGACGCGACATGCACTGTCCCAACGACCTTCCCCTCCACCGCCAACTCCAAGTTGCCGAACCCCTTCAAGTTCTTCGACGGAAGGGCTGTTACTACGAAAGCCGATTTCGCATGCAAGAACAAGGAGGTCAGCGCTGCCATGCAGGCACAAGAGCTCGGTGACTTTCCCAAGAAACCATCAAGCGTCACGGCCACCTTCTCTGGCTCCTCTCTTTCCATCACCTCAACTGAGGGAGGAAAGTCGGTCTCCTTCTCGGTCTCCATTAAGAAGCCCAGCGGAACTGGCCCTTTCCCTGCCATCATCGCATATGGTGCTGCCAGTCTCCCAGTCCCAAGCAATGTCGCGACAATCACTTTCAACAACGACGATATCGCTCAGCAACAGGGTGGCAACAGCCGTGGAAAAGGCAAGTTCTTCGACCTGTACGGTTCCAGCCACAGTGCTGGTGCTCTCACCGCCTGGGCATGGGGTGTCGACCGCATCATTGATGCTCTTGAGGCCACTCCTAGCGTTGGCATCGACCCTAAGCGCGTTGGTGTGACTGGATGTTCTCGTAACGGAAAGGGTGCTTTCGTCGCGGCCGCGCTCGTTGACCGTATTGCTCTGGGTCTGCCCCAGGAGTCTGGCTCCGGTGGTGCCGCCTGCTGGCGCATCTCCGACTCTGAGAAGGCTAAGGGGAAAAACATCCAGACCTCCAGCCAGATTGTCGGCGAAAACGTCTGGTTCTCCACGAGGTTCAACTCCTTCAGCACTAAGTCCAACACCCTCGCTACCGACCATCATCAACTCGCTGGTATGGTTGCTCCTCGTGGTCTGCTAGTCATTGAGAACGAGATTGACTGGCTCGGTCCCGTTTCTACTACTGCTTGTATGAAGGCTGGTCGCCTCATCTACAAGGCTCTCGGTGTGCCAGACAACATGGGCTTCACTGGCTCTGGCAACCATAACCACTGTTCGTTCCCTTCCAACCAGCAGACTGATCTTACTGCGTTCATCAACAAATTTCTGCTCAACCAGAGCTCGAACACTGCCAACATCGAGAAGGGCCCGTCTGGTGCCGATGCTGCGACGTACATTGACTGGACTGCACCTACACTCACTTAGGAACTAGGTCTAGTCGTGAGAATATTGGAAAAGAGTAGAGTTGGCATGAGCTCGATATGTACATAGTTGGCAATGCGTCCGTAGCTGAATGACATCTTTGCCAAGATTGTAGCATCTTTAGATTGCCCTGGTCGCAGAACCCTGCCCAGTCTGAACTTGGAGCCAACATGATTACGCTTGGACTAGATGAATGCGCGGATCAAAAAGCAAAATCCTTCAGGCACTAGAAATCGAGGAGGAGGTGTTTTGAGTTGCCTGGCCTTTCGTATATGTGTGTATGCGATAGAAAGTCGTTGCAGATGGCTAAACAGAACGATGGGAGCCTCACACCGTCATTCAGCGCAAATCCAAATTTCTCACCACCAAGACCTTTTTAGCTGATGGAGTCGCTAGGCAGGCGTAGGGTTAGGATCAGGCGCCTCAGTCCATGATTTGGGCATGTCTGACCGAAATTAACATTGGGAACAGGCCTGGTAAGAAAGGGAGAGGGGTTTGATGTTCGCTGGACTGTGGTAGCAGGTTTAGAGGGGTCGTGGACGTGGCACCCACTCCACTCGTTCCTCCGCCTCCGATGCGGTGGCTTATTCGGCACTAGTCCACGTCAAGCGCGTTGTTTATCTGTCTACCCCACAACCACTGCTTCAGTGAACGTGAATGAAGACGGACGAGGAGGAGTGAAAGCAGCGCAGCAGGACGCCCACCACGCGCTGATTGGCCACAGCCCCAATTGAGCCATCACATGACTGCCAAGGCGCTAACTCGATTGCGACGCAACAACGCTCCAGGCTAGAGGACGTCCCAGCCCGCCGCAGCAGACGTTCAACACCACTCCCGATATCACTCCCAGTTGCGCCCGCATCTCAATATCCCCGCAACACGCTGTCCACGACGCGTATAGCGGTTTCCAACGCTTTTAGAGCGCGCCCGCGCCTTTGCCACCTCCCCCACCGAAATTGCGCGCACCCCCTTCAGCCTCACCACACAACGCGACTCTGCCAACGGCGCACCCCCGAAGGTCTTTCATCGGCTTCATCAACACAACGGCCGCCACCACCACGACGCCGCACGATAATGTTATAGAATCGCTGCACGCGCACCCCATCCCGCCCGCGACTGTCTTTCCCTCATAATTGCGCGACTGCTGCCTACCCCGACCCGCGACCGCGTCGAGAGTCGACATCTCGCATCTTGGCTATCCACCGCGCACCACAACATTTATACTGAACCACCACCACCATGGCGTCGGTTCAAGCCAATCCAGAAATGCCGGGGCAGGGTCCCCTCGCTGCCAACATTACGCGCGAGCAGATTCAGCAGGTCTTCCAGGTACGTACTGCCACTTAACCGCGTTTTCCCTTGCGCCCTGAGCAGTTTCCTTTGCTCGAGAAGCTTACTAACACGGCCTTTAGAGCTACACCCGGATGAAGCAACAAGGCGTGCCCGAGACTAATCCTGAGTTCATCAAGGCGCGCAATCTTCTCACCATGGTGCAGAAGCAAAATCAGTTTCAGCAACAGCAGAAGATGCTACGGCAACAGCAAATGCAGCGCCAACAAGGCCAGATGAACCCCCAAGCCTCACAACAGAACGGCGCCGGCATGGCCATGTCCAACGGCAACAAGCCAGCTGCTCCCACTGAGGGCAAAGTCGCTACGCCTGCGCCTGCCTCGAGCGGCCCTTCAACTACCATCCAGACTGCGACTGCTGGCGGCCAAGCTCCCCATGGCGACGGCCAGACCCCCACATCGGCGACAGCTGGTTCAATGCCGCTGAATAAAGATCAACTCCTTATGCTGCGCGCCCAGATTGGAGCTTTCAAGCATCTATCCAAGGGTCTGCCGTTACCCTCTAACATGCAGCAGCAGATCTTTGGTCACCACCAAGCCAAGAAGCCCCAGAACGCTGCCGAGGCCGTAGCTGCCGCCTCTCAGATGCTCGACAATGCCACCCGTGCAGGCAGCGCCTCGAGCGCAAATGGCGGCGCAGTACAGGAAACCCGGACTCTACCTCGTCTTCCTGATACCTTTATCGATCCTTGGAGCAGCGAAGCCTTCCGCGATGTGAACTACATCTCCCACACCCAGCGCAAGAACCGACCATACCTCGCAACTATCATGCCTCAGGGCGTTGACATGGATGCGGTCCAGCAGAGCATGGAAGACATACGCAAGGAGCGCGAAATCCTCCTCTACAACCGTCTCACCGCGAGGAGGGCCGAACTGGAGAAGGTCCACGCAAACATCGGTTCTTGGGATACCAGCAAGACCGATACACCCGAAGATGATGGAAAGGTCAAACTGGCCCTAGTCATTGAGCAGAAGAAGCTCAACCTGTTGGAGAAGCAACGGAAACTGCGGAGAGAGATCGCCCAGCAGATGATCCACGCTGACAACCTTGCCATGACAGCGAACCGAACAGTATACCGACGCCTCAAGAAGCAATCGATGCGCGAAGCCCGTCTTACCGAGAAGCTGGAGAAGCAACAACGCGACGCACGCGAGACCAAGGAGAAGAAGAAGCACCACGAGTTCATCGATGCCATCCGCAAGCACCGCAACGAGTTGCAAGAATCTGGCACGGCTCAGCGTATGCGTCTGCAGAAGCTTGGTCGTACCATGATCACCACCCACCAGAACATCGAGAAGGAAGAGCAGAAGCGCATCGAGCGCACCGCGAAGCAACGTCTGCAGGCTCTCAAGTCCAACGATGAAGAGACCTACCTCAAGCTTTTGGGACAAGCCAAGGATACCCGTATTTCGCACTTGCTCAAGCAGACCGATGGTTTCTTGAAGCAACTCGCCGATTCCGTCAAGGCACAACAGCGATCCGCAAACAACTCATACGAGCCAGAGGAGCCCGAAGTGGAGAGTGAAGCCGAGTCTGGCGATGAAGAAGATCGTCCGGGCAAGAAGAAGACTGACTACTATGAGATTGCTCATCGCGTCAAGGAGGAGGTCACAGAGCAGGCATCCAACTTGGTTGGAGGTACCCTGAAGGAATACCAACTCAAGGGTCTGCAGTGGATGATATCCCTGTACAACAACAACCTGAACGGTATCCTTGCAGACGAGATGGGTCTCGGAAAGACTATCCAGACCATCAGTTTGATCACCTACCTTATCGAGAAGAAGCGACAGCCAGGACCTTACCTGGTTATTGTACCGCTGAGTACACTCACTAATTGGACCAACGAGTTCGAGAAGTGGGCGCCGAGCGTTACCAAGATTGTCTACAAGGGTCCTCCCAACTCGCGTAAGCAATACCAGCAGCAGATTCGATGGGGCCAGTTCCAGGTTCTCCTCACCACATACGAGTTCATCATCAAGGACAGACCAGTCCTCAGCAAGATCAAGTGGGTACACATGATTGTTGACGAGGGTCACCGTATGAAGAACGCCGGCTCGAAGCTCAGCATGACTATCACACAGTACTACACAACCCGTTACCGTCTCATTCTTACCGGTACCCCACTGCAAAACAATCTCACGGAACTGTGGGCTATGCTTAACTTCGTTCTCCCTACGATCTTCAAGTCAGCCACTTCCTTCGACGAGTGGTTCAACACTCCCTTCGCCAATACTGGAGGTCAAGACAAGATGGAGCTTACAGAAGAAGAGCAGTTGCTCGTCATTCGTCGTCTTCATAAGGTGCTTAGGCCTTTCTTGCTCCGTCGTCTCAAGCGGGATGTCGAGAAGGATCTTCCCGACAAGACCGAGCGTGTGATCAAGTGCAACTTCTCAACTCTTCAGGCGAAGCTGTACAAGCAGCTTGTTACACACAATCGACTCATGGTCAGCGACGGCAAGGGCGGAAAGACTGGTATGCGCGGTCTGAGCAACATGTTGATGCAGTTGCGTAAGCTGTGTAACCATCCGTTCGTGTTCGAAGAGGTTGAGGACGTCATGAATCCAACCAAGGGCACCAACGATCTTCTATGGCGTGCGGCCGGCAAATTCGAATTGCTTGACCGCATTCTACCCAAGTTCCAGGCTACAGGCCATCGAGTCCTCATGTTCTTCCAGATGACACAAATCATGAACATCATGGAGGACTACTTACGGTTGCGAGGCATGATGTACCTGCGTCTGGACGGAGCGACCAAGGCAGATGACCGATCCGATCTACTGAGGTTGTTCAACGCTCCCGACTCACCATACTTCTGCTTCCTGCTTTCAACGCGTGCTGGTGGTCTTGGACTGAACCTGCAAACTGCCGATACAGTCATCATTTACGATTCGGATTGGAATCCTCACCAGGATTTACAAGCCCAGGATCGTGCTCATCGTATTGGTCAGAAGAACGAGGTCCGCATTTTGCGTCTGATCACTTCCAACTCGGTTGAAGAGAAGATCCTCGAGCGAGCCAACTACAAGTTGGACATGGACGGCAAGGTCATCCAAGCTGGTAAATTCGACAACAAGTCCAAGGATGACGAGCGAGACGCCATGTTGCGTATCATGTTGGAGTCTGCTGAAGCGGCTGAGAGCCTTGAACAAGAGGAGATGGACGATGACGACCTGAACCAGATCATGATGCGTCACGACCATGAGCTGATAACATTCCAGGAGATGGATAGGAAGCGTGCGGCTGAAGATCCATATGGTCCAGGTAAACCGCTCGGTCGCTTGATCGGTGAGAGCGAGTTACCCGACATCTACCTCAACGAGGAGGCGCCCATTGTCGACGAGAAGGATGACACACCAGCTGGTCGTGGCGCTCGAGAACGTACCCGCGTCAAGTATGATGACGGTCTTACCGAAGAGCAGTGGTTGGAGGCTGTCGACAACGACGAGGACACCATTGAAGCTGCTATCGCCCGCAAAGAAGCCAAGGTCGCCAAGCGGGGTAGGAAGAGTGGAGGAGCGCGCGACGAGGATTCGCCTGTGCCTTCACGTGCTAGTTCAGAAGAACCGATGCCGAAGAAGCGAGGTCGTAAACCCAAGGCTGAGAAGCGCAAAGCTGACGAAGCCTCCCTCGACGTTGATCTCGCACCTCGGAAGCGCGGTCGGCCTGCTCCAGCCAAGGACATGCTGCTTCCTGATCAACGAGCCTCGCTTCAGAAAGTCGTCAATCTTGTTTACGAAGCTCTCAACGATCTGGAAGAGGAGTCGCAAGACCCGAACATCCCCAACCGCGGTATCATCGACCCGTTCATCGAACTGCCAGACAAGTGGGATTACCCGGACTACTACCAGCTGATCAAGAACCCCATCTGTATGAAGCAGATCGAGAAGAAGATCAACAAGAAAGAGTACCAGTCGGTGAAGCAATTCCGCCAAGATCTTGGATTGTTGTGTAACAACTGTCGCACATACAATGAGGACACATCGCTGCTCTTCCAAGACGCCAACCTCATCGAACAGACCGCACTTGACAAGCTGCGTGAAGCAACCGCGGAGTTTCCCGAGTGGCAAGATTACGATGATGGTGGCAGCGTGCACGGTGGTCTTAGCACAATGACAAGTGCAGTTGGCACACCACGAGCTGGCGTCTGAAGAACGTAAGTTGCACCACTACACACCGTATATTGAGCATCTACTAACAGTACCAGATGACAATGCACGTCCACAACCACGACGCTTGACACCGAACCACCTTATACCTTCTCTACATGTCGTTTATTGCCTCACTGTATAACTTGCAAAGACCTGGACGAAAGAAGATTGAAGAAGGATTCCATTCCAGGCATTTCCATTACGCGCTTGCACGGTTTTTCGTCGCTCCACCACACCACATTTGGGCGCGGCTTTTTCCCCCATGGTTTTAAGATGCTTGATTGAGTAACACGATTTTGGGGTTCAAGGGGGGGGATTTTCTTTTCTTTCCAAAGTGGAGTTTGATGCATGCATGCATGGCTATTGTAGCTAGTGAAAGCTTAGTTTGGCTCGTCTGCCTTTAGATAAAAGGGCAGTTTGATGGGCCGAGGAAGGGAAGAATGTGATTGTTTGCATTCATTTTGCTGTGGTTTGCTTGGTGTGATGGATTGATGTAGATGGCCTTCTAAGCTATGCAGAATCACCAATCCAATGTCTATCCCAAATCCCACACCTCCGAGCATCTGACACCCACCAGCGTCTCGTCCAGTCATATGGCCTGCTCATCTATGCCTGCTCCACGTTCCACTTGACGCAGTCCTGGAACTTGACGCCCGAACCACCAAAGATATCCAGTGCGCTGCCGATGGTAAGATCCACCTTGCCCTTGCTCAGCTCCTTCACCAATTCCAAATCTTCAATCGACCGGCCTCCACCCGCATATGTGACGGGTATGCTGCACCATTCCGCCAGCTTGGCAACGAGTTCGTGGTCGATACCGCGTTGTAGGCCTTCGACGTCGGCGGCGTGGATGAGGAACTCGCTGCAGTGGGGTTCGAGGAGGGATATTGACTCTGTGACATTGTTAGCTGTTGTTCCATGATTGTAAAGAAGGGGTGTGGTGGATGTACCTTGGTTTAATTCAAAATCGGTGATGGTCTGCCACTTGTTGGTCGCAACGAACCACTTGTCGTCTTTCCTTCGGCAGGAGAGGTCGATGACGAGTTTTGTTTTGTCGTTGTCGAGGGCGTGGAGGACGGCGCGGAGGCGGTCCATGGAGAAGGTGGAGGAGGGGAAGAGGTACGATGTTATGATTACCTACTACGCGTCGATTAGTTCAATCCATGTCTTACAACAGTATGTGTCCTGCCATAGGGTATAGCTCACCTTGTCCGCGCCTCGTTCAATCCATTCAGCCGCGTTCTTCTCTGTAATCCCGCCGCCAACTTGCATGCCGCCTTTCCATGCTTCCAATGCCTCTTGCGCTGCTTGGTCGTTTCCTGGACCGAGCATTATGACGTGTGCGCCTGTTAGGTCATGTTGTTTGTATAGGTCGGCGTAGAAAGCGGAGGGGTGCTCGGAGGTCCAGTTTGTCTTCAGGACGTCGGGGGTGGTGGTGTTGAGTGTGCCGCCGACAATTTGCTTGACGCTTCCGGCGTGTAGATCTATACAAGGGCGGAAACGCGTCATTTTGCGATATGTATCTGTGGTGAGGGTGGTGTTGCGGGGGAGGGGTCGAGTGAAAGACGGAGGTCCGAGCGAGCATTTGGCGCTAAGAATTTCCCATGTCGAACTTTTGGATCGCCCCGGCTTGCGCTCAGCACAACGCAGCACAACGACACGATAATGGCACCCGCACTTGGAAAACGGAAGCGCGTAACGCGCAAGGAACTCGAACAACCGTCGCGATCACCTTCTCCCTCTTCCGGCTCGGGCGACGACTCCGGCGCAGAAGATCTCCAGGCGATATTCCGGCGCGCATTCGAAGCAAAGTTCAAGCCTCTGCCCGTAGAGCCCAAGAAAGCGAAGATAGAGGAAGCGCCTGTGGAAGATGAAGCAGAGGAGGAAGAGGAATCGGACTGGTCAGGCATAAGCGACAACGAAAATGACGTCGAAGTCATCGAGTACCAAGACCCAACACGCGAACTCGACGAGACGGAACGAGCAGAAATGAAAGCCTTCATGTCGTCGAAACCGCCCACCTCAGCATCCACAACGACATCAAAGAGCACCACCACGAAGAAGAAGCAAAACGACGACGCCGACCCCACCGAATCCTCCATGCTGAAAAACGACATGGCCCTCCAACGCCTCCTCCGCGAATCCCACCTCCTCTCCGCCTCCTCCTCCGGCACCTCCACACCCACCCTCGTCGCCACCGGCACCGCACGCCACAAATCACAAGACCTGCACCTCCAAGCGCTCGGCGCCAAAGGCTCCATCTACACACAGAAGAAGATGCCCATGGCGCAGCGCAAACACATGATAGACAAAGCGCGGACGACGGAAGAGAAGAGGCGGGCGGACGCAAAGGAAGCGGGTATTGTCCTAGAGAGGGAGAATAGGGTGGTTAGGAAGGGGCCGGAGAAGAAGAGGGAGAGGGGGGTTGGGGGGCCTAGTATAGGCAGGTTTAGGGGCGGGACGCTGAGTTTGAGTAAGAAGGATGTGGAGGGTATTACGGGGAGTGGGAAGAAAGGGAAGGGTGGGAAGGGGGGTGCGAAGAAGGGGAAGAGGTGAGATGACGAGATACCCAGTATGAGTTATGCGACGCGAACGATGCCGTTTTTGAGTGTTCTGTATGCCCTCGCGTATATGTTTCGTGGATCACAGAAAACGAAGAACTGGATGGAGTGACATGAGAGACCCAACGGATGCCAGCGCACGACTCAGAAGATACGAGCTTCGCTTCACGCGTAAAACACAGTGAATGTCGCGGACGAACTGTCACTGAGCCTGTTTACTTGGACTGATTAGGCGCTTTCACAGAGAGAGGAGGGAGGCAAGGAAAAGTCCAAAGCTTTTGGTCTTTGCTCTACAACGACCTAACACTCTTTCTCCTTCGAACTCAACTCACTAAGATTGGTCCTCTACGTCAAGCGGACTGAACCAACAACGCTCCAACTTAAGCTACCTTCAATCCAGCACTATGGATACATTACTATCTTCTTCCCAATCAGCCTGCGCATCTACGGAAGACAAGCCATTCCGATTCCTAGACCTTCCCGCAGAATTACGATGTATGGTCTATGAGGAAATCGAGACCTCGACATGCCACTATCGACTCAAGGATCCAACATTCAAGCCTGAATCTGAGGAACAAACGACTCAAGCATCATACATGACGCTTGCTGTGAAGAGCCTGCCAGTAGCCATACTCGCTACCTGCCGTCTCATTCATGATGAAGCAAGTCCTTTCCTCGCGCCCAAGCTAAGAACGCTACGTGATGAACCCTCACATTTCATCATCGACTCGACGAGCCTTCACAGCTTCGTTAACAATTACCGCAGCATTGGCACGATCTTCGAGAAACATGAGTATGACGAAATCACAGAGTATTGGTACGGCCTTGGTGCTAGCAAAGATCCTGAAACCTGGATCCCGCGCCATTTCGACATAGGATGCACTTACGATCCACAATTCCATATCTTCTTACGCGGCTCCAAAGAACATGCCACCATCGTCGAGTTCTACAGGAAATGCCTTGAGGTCCGACGACGCCGATACACCACAAAGACAGTGATCACCGTTCGTTATCGTCCTGGGTCACCAGCAGATCTCGTCGGCGACTTGAACTTCAATACGTGGCTTGCGGATCGGGCGAGAGATGGCTTCGAATTACAACTTAGTGGATTCAGCCCCAACGATGTCTTGATTGCAATGCGAATTCCAATTGTAGCTTATCTAACTGGAACACCCAGGGTGGGTATCAATCCGCTTTGGCAGGTCAGAGAGATTTCGGATGCGGAGTGGAAGAAAGTGTCAGCAAGGGATGGCATTGTTGATGTGAATGGAGAGGGTGTACCACAGCCCAATGTTTTTAGAGAGCTAATTCTCTCAGGTATTATGAAGATGTGGGCTTTATTAGGGGTGAAGTAGGGAGCGGACAATCTAGAGAGGACTCATAAGGATATCATCTCTGTCAATCCTCTTTCATCGGAAAGGCGATGTAATAGTAGTTCACTATGAACAGATAAGATATTCATATCAACACTGGTGTTGATTTATGAATTAGCCCGCTGTTACACACACACAAGACTCTATATTATGCAACTGTAAGCCATGCTTGTACGGCGTAAAACCGAGCAACACATCTCGTACAAGTCATTCTATGAAGGATGTCGCGCTGATTTCCACCTACTCTACCCACTGGTACTGCGATAACCTAGAGCGACCAGCGAGCTACTCACAATTGTCGAAACACATTACTTTCTTACACACAAGATGATTCTCGAACAAGAGCAATTGCGGTCATCAGAGACATCAAATTTCTCCACCAGACTCCAACTTTGCAACAACCACCAACCGCCACGGATACACATATCCAGACCCAACTACCCGAATTACTCGACATAGCCGCGCATTACTCGACCTCGGGAAAGAGGAACCAACAACTTGGTCCGCAAACCCTACGCACATGACGATCGACCCGTACCAAACCCAGCGGCCCCATCAGCCCACCCCAAAACTACACCTTCACGCCCGCCCCTCCAAACGACCCGTCGCAACACAATCCCCAGCGTGTATCGCCTACTCCGTGTGGACCCAACTACTTACAAGGCCATCACAAGACTACCTGCCCCATAATCCCGCCCTATAACCCACCCCGCGCTTAACCTGCCCTCTGCCCGCCCCAAACTATCCATCTAGCGTACCAAACACCGACACTTTGCGCCGTTTTTTTCCGCTGGTAGACGTCAGCCCTATCTCAGGTAGTCACTCCGATAGCTTATCGGGCTAGCAATAGGCGCGAAATTGTATCTAGACGTCATGTCAAGCTGACTGGCGCCCCGGAGATCTGCTGCGCGTCCCAATCATGTGTCGGCGCGCTTGTTTTGGAGCCAAGTTGTTCGAGAGATGGGGGCTAGCAAGCGAGGTTTGGGATGGAGCTGCGGTGGTTTAAGGTGGGTTTTCGAGCGTCGCTTGTTGGCTTCCGCGGTTGGGAGTGGGTTGGGCGCTTAGGTTGGATGTATACTCTTGAGGTGGGGATGTAGGGTGGTTGACGGGCGCGGCGGTTGTTAGGGCTACCGGTCAAAGTGGATAGGTTCGTTCCTTTCTGTCGGGGCGGACGGGTGGTGGGCATTTTGACCTAAGGATGAGTTATTTGGAAGGTTTTCAAAGAGACGGAGAATGGGTCTTTTCAACTGCGACGATGATAGGAAGGAGAGAGATGTTGGGATATTAAACTATTCTGCATACGAACATCGTGTCTTGGATATATGTAAGTGATGACCATATGACTTCAGCGATCAGTAAACACTTCTCTCAGAGTGAGGCTTCCTAGATCGCATCTTTCCGGTTCTTAGCACTACTAGTCGACTTTGTCTCATGATGTACGAGCGTGTTCTGAGTAAGCAAAAGCCTTACCAGTGCTAGATTTGTGTGCTACTAAACAAGAGCCACTGTGCCCACTATCAAGCGTTTAGTCCTGCCAGGTCCTATCTTCGGAATAACGGGTGTGTCTCGGATAAAGTTCCAACAGTTGCGCTTTTAACCAGATCTCTTCCTGTAGCTCTGCTAGCGTACCTGTCGCTTGATGTACGACGAAGCATGATAGATGATTATCTTCAAGCTAGAAGAAGTCAGTAGGGCGCCTGCACGGTAACCTGTCGTTTGAGACGGCTTGTGGGCCTCCATTATCAACTACGAGGATAGTCTTGTAGACCGGACTGAACGAAAACTATGGCAGATGTTGGCACTAAGAGAACTGCGATGCGCCCAGGGTCCATATGATCTGCTCGTGCGATACTAGAGTTTGCGGACGCTGGCAACGGTGATCTCTCATTTTCGATGGTCAAATGAGCGTCCTAAATTGGGCGCGCCAGAGACGCTTGTGCGGGTAAGTTGCAAGTCTTGCGCTCGATGAAAATTGATATTGATGCCCACAAGAAAAATGTAGTAGTGAGCGCTATTGTAGCAGCTACAGACTAGACAGTAAGGCGTAAGAGTAGCGGGTGTAAGTCAGTTAGCCAGGACGCAGTAGAGACTGTGAATTAATTTGAGTCATGTATTGGCGCGTGGTAGCCAAAGGGCTGACGATGCCCACAAGTTGACCATATCATTTGTTGTTCTAGTCCAGAAGATGGGTTGTAGCCTCTTCAAAGAGGGAAAGAATGCCGAGCACATGGGATAGTCTTCGAACTATGTATTGAGAACTGAATGATCGCGCGCATACGATCGTGGGAATGTTTGAATGGACACTTTCGTGAGCGATTAAAATTAAAATGGAGTCCTAAATAGGACTTGAAATACGGATGAGAAAAATTGAGATACTGAGTTGAAGGAAGACGATGCAATCTAGTCCAGGACGTGTGCCTCTTTGGGACGTGTAATACCGTATGCCTCGACACTGGGTTCATCTATCTGAATGAAATGAAGAGGCTCTCACATATTTCATCAAAGACCCTAGTACTGAGAGTCTCGATGTGGAGGACCGCTAGAGCAACATGGTGAGGGGTGAAACAAGTAATCTGTACGCAGCGAAGTAGTGCGAACTTTAGTTCCTGAATGGAGAGTCAGATGCCTTCGCTGCATGCAGGAAATACGACAGGACAGACAGGAACACCGATCAGCTTTGCATCTCTTGCGCTTAACTGATCGTATACGCTGACAGGCATGGGTGTCAAACGGTAATGAGTCGCAATGAGGCCTTCCATCTGAGGCTGAGCAAGATTTAAGTTCCAGTGGCGATAGGCTCTTGGTGGAGTGTTCAGCTTCATTTCAGCGTCGTAATGCTGGGAACCCTCGATCGGTGGCGGCGGGGGCGGTGGCGATCAACATCGATTTGGAAAGGGGGATCTCAGCACAGTGATCTGCTCCATTCTTTTGCAGTTCGCCATGCAGAGAAGGCCTATTCCTGGGAAAGAAGGGCGCAGACGCGTCAATGAGGCGTGCCCTGAAACTCCTCCAGGATGGCAAGCGACCTGAATAGGCCATAGCGACACTCCTGCAGCTTCATGGAATCCGGTCGAATCTGTCGCCACTGCGTACATCTGTATCATGTGGCAGGTCTGTACCTGGCTTTGCTCACCTCTATCGATGGAGGTGGCCTGTTACGTGATGCGCGTCTGCCGTCGGCTATTGCGGGAGCTCATCGATCGCGGGTTTGGCATCGTCGGCATGCTGCGCGTACGTGACGGCCTCGCCGGAAACCCCACGCGTTATGCCACGATATGTGTCGAGTGATTCCCAGCGCCAGAAGCGTCAGCTTGCACCGTTGATAAATCTATCTATCGGCCTGAAACTTCGGTTGGTCGGTACATGGCAAGCTACCGAGATCTAGAGGCACGGCTGTCATGCAAGATTGACGAAATGCGGAAGCGGAAGCGGGCAGGCTCACCGATGAAGATCTGGAGGAATGTCAGAAAAGGGCCGAAGACATGCGATGGATCTATCGTGAATAAAGGAGCAAGATCTGATTTTTCTTTTCCCATCATGTGTGTGTGGGAGAACTGCTGGTTGGAGTTGGGGAAGCGGCCAGCGGGGCGGACTGGGTACTTGGGAAGGGCCGAAGAGCTGCCGAAGTATCGTTGAGATGCCGCTCGGGAGCCCGCCACAATGAGCGCGGGCAACCCTGGAGTCTCCAGACACCCAGAGCGCAGCTTTTATTGGTGGGCGTGTTGGCCGGCAGGAAGTGGCTTCGCGTAATGCACACTGCGTCCCTGGTGGCGTCGTGAATTGCGCCCGCCCTATCAAATCCCCTCAAAGCTGAAGGCGCAAAGGCACAGCAGCTCGCCAATCTGGAACAACAATGGCAGTATCTGGTCTGAGTCAAGGAGGTTCTTACCCCCTCTGCGATGTCCGTCACCCCGCCATCTTGGACCTTCAGTCCGTGGACTGTGTTCTGCCTTGTCGCGACAAGAGGTACGCTAGAGCTAGCACGGTTCCGTTTCGAGCGCTGTGCATGATCCTTTGGCGGGTACAAGGTGCCGTACCCTAGATCTCAAGAGCACGGAGCGGTACGTTCTGATCGGTGGGGCGCATCGAAATACCTCGCCGACCACTCTGATACCCACTTCGCGACCGGTGATGCTGTTTACTAACCATCACTGGAGACGAATAGATGGAATCCGTCATGGGACAAGATGATGCGTTCCGAAGAGATGGATCAGGATTCAGGAGCGCTGTAGCACAATCACCGCTGCTGGTGTCAAGAACTGTCAGTTCATATTCGTCATACGATACCCGATGAACTGGCTAAGCCGAGATACTCATATGCCCTCCACATACCGAGTTTCAATTTTGGCATCGTCCTTGGAGAGCTCCAAGTCCTACCTAGGTATCTTGCAGCTGGCGGATTTCAGAATAGTTACAAGTCGTCAGCCGCGGCAGCAGCAGCAGCAGCAGCATCATGCTTCAGACATGACATCTCATGTCCACAGACACGACTCGATCGCTCGCTGACGCCATTTCATCGACCCGCTGTTGCGGAACGCTCAGGTACATCGCTATCGGGTTCTCAGATCCTGCAGGTCGCGATAAAACGAGTTAGTTTCAATCAAGCGATCCTGGAAGTTCATGCGCCCCCTTGTCGGTCCAATTCCATAGTGTCATCATCGCTTTCCGATTATACCCTCGAATCCGGCCTTTCACGCCAAGCTAACTAGCGTGTAGTCGGTGATGCATGAGTGCATGGTTCTAAATGCAGATTCCCCTCCCCGGGCGCAGGGGCGAAGAAGGCGCATCAGATCTGATGAAGACTCCGATACGAACGGGCAGGGAAACTGACTCGAGCTTCACACCACTACATACCATCACATCGTGGCCGGAGGTTGAGCTTCTTGAGATGCTGCGCTTACTATGCAGCATTACCCAAGGTTTGCCCAGAAACAAGATGACACCATATAGTGATATGCATCTTGTACGTAGTGATCGTCCACTAGGTTACTGAAAACATCCGACGTTAAGCATCATTGCGCTACCATCTTCGGATGCACGTAAGCTTGTAGCGTACCAGACTCTTCTAGACCGATTTACCGCTATTTCGAGATTCCGCGAAGAGGTTGGTGTTGAGTTGGCGACACTGTGCAATCGCTTGCCATCTCACTTGTCTCAGAAGGCGAGCGATGCACGATCTGAAGGCGACGCCACTGAGATATAGTGTGTTTGATCATCAAGATCGATGTTTTCTGGAAGGCGATCCAAGTGGCGAGATACAGCAGATCTGCGTGAGAGGTGTGAGTGCTCGAAGCAAAGGTATGCCGGTGGCAGTTCCCTACGGTGAGGGTCTCTGCCGGGTTATTCCAGGTATCGCAGCGTGATGTAACATGTTGAGGGCCCAAGAGCAGGATATTCACTGCTAACGGTGCATAGGATTCAATCGCTGTCGGTGTATATCAGACCGGCTTATGTGCCTCTCCATGGTTAGCTTTGGCGCCTGCATTGCATCGGCATTGCTGGATGCTACTACCGAGTTTGGCATGCGCCTTGCCATCGCTATTAGCCGCTGCTGTTTTACGAGCATCCTACGCCTCGTTCCCCTGCCAGACATGCCTTCGTAGTTGCGGTGAGTGTTGGTCAAGCACACAATGCTGCAACATGATTGCGACTACTGCACATGGGGTTTGAGGTTTTGACCGGTCTCCAAGATTGTAAAGTGCAGTAGCACCCAGTCAACAACTTTAAGATGTCTGGCGGTCAAGCTCAAGTGCATCGTTGGCATTGCTTCAAGGGAGAGTGCCGCAATGTCGCAGATTGTTTAGAGTGAGCGGTGATTGGAGTACCGATGAGTAGTTCTATGAGATCAGCCTATTTGAACACCGCATGGTACATGCCGGAGCAAAATGCTAACGTAGAACGGCTGTCTAAAATGAACCGCGAAGTTTTCATCCAAGATGATCCAATGAGTGGTACTCAGTGGACCTCTAAAGTACCTTCCAGCTACGGTTGGTACCGGGACAATGATACTGAAGGGCAGCTTAAGGGTGAAGCGCCGGTAGCGATGCTTGTCGGTCTGTTAACGATCAAGGTTTCGAAGGAGTAGTCTGTGAGCTAGGCACACCGTTAAGCGGCAGCTTGGAGGCCTCTCAAAATGTGATCAACAGTGAGCCCTGGATTTCGTGGAGGGTGGTGTCTCCCACACCCGCATACAATGCGGTGTAGCTACGCGAGTACCAAGCCATGTGGAAGCATTCAGGGGATTGTACAGGAAGCTGTAGCTGTACGGCGATGTTGAACACGATCAGATGGCGATGGCAGGGAACATGGTTGATGAAACACATCAGCGGCCCCGGGGAAGCGATCGGGCCTATCCGTTTGGTTATTGACATTCGCGGCTGACCTGTACGCCTAACCAAGGTGGGTCTGACAGGACGAACTGTGCGTCTTTGGCCCGCGGGCCCAGGATCTGTGCTCGGTTAGCAACACGCGCATGCATGCCGTCATTTGGCTAGCATAAGGTTCAGACGAACCACTCGCTTCACTAAGGATTCGACCTCTCGTGAAGCGGACACTAACACAGACAGACGATTATACGGCGATCACAGACCAGTATCACCGAACAAGGACCGCGGATTGCTGCCGCTGGTTCCGTGCGCCGCCGCCGCTGCCGTCCGCATAGCCAACGTCTGTCATCAAAGTATCGACGAGCCGACCGCGGATGGGTAGCGCGACTGATAGGTTGCCTTGAGATATACATGGCCACAATTGAATAATAAGTGGTTCGGCTTGTTGCTCGTGGGCAAAAGATTGGGTTCTTTGCCGTACCTCGTATTCTTACAGAAGCCGCTCGAAGAAAGACAGAGATTGCAAGCTCCTTACACGTCTCGGTAAACGCATGCGTTCTTGCACTGGAGCACTCAATGGTGGTCCGTCATCGTTTGGAGATGAAAGAGCGAAATTTGCTGTCCCATGATGGTGTCCAGCACTTGTTTGAGGCTACTGCAGGTCCACGATTTCGGAAGAAGAACTTCTTAGTATTGCAACCCCTCCAGAGCTCACTGACCAGCACCAAGCGCTTTAACTCAAGTACGGTCAGTCACTCTCGAGCCACGCGGCTCAACGAAACCCTGGCCTTCGGATCTTTCTGTCCCAGTATGCGAGCTTGAAGCAATCGCGCTCTAGTCGAAATGCCGTAAGGGCCCGCGCGGGTGATCCGGTGAAGACTTGCAACGCGATTGCTACACCCATGCACAGACATATGCCACACAGATTGGTTGCATCTTAATGTCAACCTATCTGGGGTCGATCACCAAGTCCGAGGGATGGAAGATTAGTGCGCTTGTCTAAGAGAGGTACAGGCCGACCGCTGCCATCCAGCATTCAGCTCTGCTCGCACAGTAGGGATACCCTGAAAGGAATCAACTGACAGCTGGCCAGTGCTGTCAAGGAGGAGCGGAGGGACGGAAGGGCGGTCATGCCATCTCGGTATGTTGAAGTCCCGTAGTCGCCTACGCCGCTGCTTAGCATGTAGATCAAGAACACGATCTGATGCCCCTGCAGCTGTTTGATCTCGTATCAGCATTGGCTGGTGATTTCAAATACATCGAGAGAAAACGGTCGTCAATCGGGCTATCTCAGATCAGACATATTAGTCTGGTCGATACGGGAAACCTGACCCGCTTAAAGATCCGGGCGCGTCGTTTGAAGTTAAAATCCACAGATGGCGTTTTGGCTTGGGGTAGGAGAGATCGTAGTACTGAAAGCCGTTGGTGGCAGGTCTAATGGCGCAATAGAGACTGTGCATACATCGGGAAGCGCGTGCCGTACATTAGTAGTGCGTAGCGTCACTCTAGAGACGTCGGCGACCGGGACGCCACGAGAGTCCTGAACTCATTGTTGGGCCACAGGCTGTGGCGGGTAACAATAAATGTGATCGCCCGTAACGCAGGGGCGTCAATAGCAAATATACACCTGCCTAGGTAGGCGGGATTATGGGTACCTTTGGCAAGATTGAGGACGGAGCAATGTAGCTGAGAGGATACAAGATGAAGGGACCCAATAGTTTGGGAAGGTTCCAAGTAACCGGTCGAGTGGGATGAATGTCTTACTGCAAGATTGCCGTAATCGCGTGAGCAGTTATTTGGGGGCTAGTACCGAGTTTGGCTTAGCATGCGACACACGTGACCCTGAGCTCTCCGCTCCTTCGCCGGCGGAGACCCTGTGAGAACCGTGATGCTATTCCAGCGCGTCGATCATAGAAAACACCATCGAAGTCGACAACCACATCTGCATCGCAATTGCGACTGTTTTCAGCTCCGACCACCACCATGCTCGACCTCATAAGCCTTGAAACAAAGCCGAAGTGGGGCGGCATACCCGTCTGCTTCCCCGATGACAGGCTGGGTCTCCCATACAGACTAGGGCACGTCAAAATCTAACCAGTGCTGCGTCCGGGCGCCGCCATTTATTACCTAAGGCACTTCGGGTTTGAGACGTTCCATTCGTAGGTGGAGGTAATGAGAGTGTGTGGAAACACCGATGATTGGCGAGAGGGCTTCATCATGGCCCGTCAACGCCCCGGGAAGAAGCGTCGTCCGCCACGCCGCCGTCGATTATCGGACGCAATAGCGCGTATCTGCACCCACGTGTGTAGGTACGGAAGACAAGGAGTCGCGCTTCACACTACGCCGACGACCCAAGAAATTGCCAGCCACGATAAGCCCGCATGCGAGGATCCTCACTGGGATTCCGGCCTGGCCCAGACGAGAACTTGTACCTCGTCAAGCAATTGCGCAAAGGGCTATCCGCCTCATTTGGTCATTTTGAAGTCATGCATGTTGCATGATGAGTCCTGAATTCCGCGTCATCCACCACGGGCCGTCGAAGCAGAGGCTCACAATTGACCCTTCACGTTGACAGAGCCTCAACATTGATTTCTTGGGTGGCCCGCACGGTTGACTGTCGGTGGTCATCAATGTATCGCCCGATGGGGTGTGGCTTGAGTGTCCTGTCCTATGGAACCCCCACACTGCACATGAGACGGCGAAGCCATGCGTCCGTTCACACCTGGGGCCCATACCCCGGTTCCGCCTTGAGACTGCATCCTGGTCGGCTGCTGTGCCCCGTACATCCATCATTCTCTGCTGGCTAGCTTTCCACTAAACCACCACCCCAGTAATTCTTGGCTGCATGCGAGAGCGATATTCCTTGTCCTTCTTGCAACCATGCTCGCTCCTAACCCTAGTCCCTTCGGCTTGATCCACAACAAACGCTATCCTTGCTTCGCGGGATGCTCAGAGTCGTAGTATATCGAGTTGGCCCATTCATATGTAAAGCCCCAAACGCTCCCCCATACCACAGTCAGATCGATCGAGCAAGTCCACAACACTCCCACGTCATCTGATCCTCTATCTCCACCACTTTGTCTTCTTCTACACTTGATAGACCCATTCCCGACAACTCTCGGCCCAGCCCGCACTTGCATCCCATCTGCCCATCCCGTGGCACCAGCCTTCTTATCTACAATGGCTACTGTCGTTGCATCTCATAACATTGGAATCTGGCAAGATCGACGGGAACAATCTATGCATATCCCCAACATGCATCTCACCAACATCATGCCTCCCTACGACCAGTCCAGGAATGTCACCAACGCTCCCGTCTCTCGCGATTACCAACCCACATCAAACCACATGGACATCAGCATGCCCATCTACCAAAGCAACGCCCTCCCTACCTCGGTCCCATACCAAGCAGGAGCATTCGCCTACGACCCCAGTTCAGTAAACGCATACAACATGCAGCAGCCTTCATACTACCCGCCCGCCATGCCCCATCCCGTTTCATACGCTTCCTCCCATGACGTCCAGGCGCTTCCCACCCTGCCAGATGTCCGACATGTTTTCAACCACAACGTCAAGTCTGAGGGTACATCGCCAGCGCATTCAGGCCATAGCCACATGTACGCCGATCAGTCATTCACATCCGACTGCAAGCGATCAAACTCAGAGCCCACTGAAGGCAGTGGCGTGAACTTCGCCACGGATGTGGACACTCTCATGAGGGCTATCCAGGCGAAACAGACAAACCCGCCCCAAGAACCAGAGCAGAAGGTATGTGGTCTTCCATTGAGACACCCAAGCCGACCTCGCTAACCACGAAACAGGACGACGTAGTGAAGACTGCTCAGAAGCCAAGAAAGCGTTACCAGTGCACCGTCCCCAACTGCAACAAGAGCTTTTACCAAAAGACACATCTTGAGATCCATATTCGCGCCCACACCGGCGACAAGCCATTCCCCTGCAAAGCACCTGGCTGTGGCCAATCTTTCTCGCAACTAGGTAACCTCAAGACACACGAGAGGCGACACACTGGCGAGCGACCTTACAGCTGCGACATCTGTGGCAAGACATTTGCTCAACGAGGAAACGTGCGCGCGCACAAGATCGTCCACCAACAGATCAAGCCTTTCAGCTGCAAACTCGACGACTGCGGCAAGCAGTTCACCCAACTAGGCAACCTCAAGGTCAGTTCAACGCATCATGTGCCTCTACAAAATCACTGACCGACTCTAGTCGCATCAAAACAAGTTCCACGCCGCTACTCTTAGATATCTCACCACCAAGTTTGCGACCATCAACCCAGGAGATTACGTCTCTCAGGAGGACAAGGAGCTTTGGGAGTACTTTGCGTCGCTATACAAGAACTCCAACAAGGGCATCAAAGGTCGTGGCAAGGACAGGCGCATCTCCGCCATGTCAGCATCTGCCTCCTCATACCCTTCCTCTTACGCCTCCATGCCAATGGCTTCCATGTCTCGAGGCTACGCCAGCTCTTTCCACCAGCACAGCAGCGATCGTAGCAGCCGCTGCTCTTCGATGTCGTCTGACACTATTCCAATCCAGAGGGCAGACAGCGCATACGACTTCAGTGCACCGATGCACAACGGATACCATCAGCCCCAAGGCAATGGCTACGACGACAAGGTCTTCCCAGAGCGGATGATGTACTGAGCACGCTTGAACACTTCGGAAAACTTTGGTCGAATTAGTGGGAGTTCTTGGACATCGGCGCTCTCGCGGGCATTGGGTCACGGGTGATAGGTACCCAAGCTAGCGCAGCGAAGGGTACATTCGCATCTTCTCTTTTATCTCCTTCGTTTACACAGGCGTCACGGTATAGTCACGCTGCATCAGTAATGTCTGTTATGCATTTTCATGTATGCTCATCATGTTTGGCGTTCAGCACCTCATGTATCCTCATTTCATGTACGCTTGTTTGGCAATCGGTCGCAAAAGGTTTTTATTGTCGTTGCCATACCCCGGCGCGCATTATTGTACGAATAGAATAGCATTATGACACAAAGAACAATTATCCACCCAGTCACCATTATCTTTCTCGGTTTCTCTCAAACATGAACGAAATGCAGCGTGGTGCAACATGACTCACCGCTCAACCGCTGTTGAACGGCTGGATGGTATGCGACTGGCTCGCTGGTCATGCAACATGCAAGGCGACTGCCCACCCCATTCACCGCAGTTCTGCTTGCAACAACCTTCGCTTAGATTTGCGCCTGAAGGCTCAGTAGCTTGACATGCGGGTGGTGTAATTGCATTAGCTACACGCCCAAACGCACCTTAAATTTTAGCTGGGCTGTCCATGCCTGTAGAGTTCAAGATAGGAACTGACGTTTCTGAGCTACGGCTCACTGCCGCCGATTGCCGACAAACTACGCACTGGCGCGAGTAAGTGGGTTGCGAGCTGCCTAAGGTAATGCGCCGCGCAGCGCCTGCAAGCTTGCACAAGGCCAAAGGCCCCATAGTGGACCGCAGTGATACACTCAAGATTCATGAACAGTTTTTCTGGCCCAATTTTCCAGTCAGTCTCCTCGTCGCAAACCCGACCACCTCTCCATGTCCTCAGCGAGGCTGATAGCAACCCTACCGACCAATCGCATCTTGCGCAGAGCTTCTCCGCGGCTCAACAGTGGGAGGATAAAGCGCAATTGGGCAGGTCAAGAGATGTACATCCCGCGCTTCCGCCGCCCCCAGATCGCAGACCAGGTTTCCAAAGCCAGATGTATGCAGGCGTTCTGAAGAGGATGTAGGACGGATCGCTAACCGACCAATAGCACCATCTTTGGGCTGCCATGCGCCGGATTCCAAGGCGTCCTCAGACTCTTTCACGAAGGCAAACGATATTGGCCATTGTCTGGAACGATCAGGGTACGTAACTTCGCCGTCTTGATGAGTCGCAAATGACGTTAAATACGGTGCGACTAAGCTTGAAATGCCCGAAGCCTCACTTGTCGGCGCTGCCTGGCTACAGACGCTTGACACCTGAATCCGAGTGTGGGGTTATATCCGCAAATCGGGTACGATCTTCACTCTCCTAATTGTCGATCCGTGTGTCTACGCAGGTCCAGAATTCAAGATGCCATGACGTAGGCCCGCCAACACTGCGCGAAAATTGGGCTTGCCTTGGTGAGGCCTCATGATAGGAAAGTTTCGTCGCATTGGGCGAGCACATGGATAGGGGTGCGATGCTGATGTGGATTGGAGTGGGAGTTGGAACCGGCCGTGGGGTGGGATGCCTATCACCTCAAGAGACCGAGGCTTCGATTCTCGATGGACGGAACATGGCGTGATGGAACTGATTGGGCTCAAGGATGCGTTTCAAATCAATGCGGCTGCTTGCAAGGTCAGAAACTTGAGGGTACGTCTACGAAGCGTGGGGAGGGCAAACTGTTGGTCGACGTCTCGACAGCAGCAAGGTCGCGCCTGCCAGCGGCTATGTCACTGCTAGCGCACAACTCGCTGCCTCGCGCCCAACCTCCAACTCGACCCTCTCGCCTCCACTCTCTCAACGTCCTCATCTCGACACGTGGTACAACGTGTGCAATTCGCACGGTCTCGGTTCTCTACCTATGTCACTGTGGTTGTTTTTTGACGTTGGCCCGCGTTCGCAGATGGCCGCAAAGGCCGCTTCCAGCGCGCATTGCTGTCTGAACCAGGACCGCGGAAGCCCCTGCGAGGGCCGAGGGGCACTCCCGCTGCTCTCGTCAAGATGCCGGTCCTCAGCTCGCACCCCCTGCCTCGCTCGGTTGAAATCTTCCGGAAGCAGCTTACCGTCTCACCGGGACCCTCTTTTGTTACCCATGGAGTACCTGAACATGGTAATTCGAGTCAGTCGATGTAGCTCTCGCCGACTTTGGCAAACTCTATGTCTTGTTGATGAGCTGGCCTGTCTCGCCTGTCTCAGTGGCCAGGCATCTGAGTCGTGCGTACTACGGTTAAATCTATGCGAAAGAGAGGTCTTGAGAACACGAACGCGAATTCAAGCGGGTCAGGCAGCTTCCAAAATTGACGCGGCTTTGCAAAACTCGTCGGTGGGCCTGACGGAAACTCAAACATAGGTCGCATTCCCGGCCAGAACGCTGCACATTGGTCGCCACGGCGAGACGAATGGCTAATGAGAGGCCATGATGCATGCTCCGTACAGCAAGCACACAAAATGCCTTGGACGACAGGAAAACACCATTACAGGTCCGCTCCATCATGACGGCATCCGCGGAGCCGACCACTTTCATCATCATACATCCCGATCCTAGCACTGCAAGATCTAATCCACACATTCTACCCTGAGATCTTTCTTGGGACATTGCATGTGCAATGTGTGTACCCGTCCCCAGACACATGACTGTGTATCCCCACTCACGCGCTGCGAACGTGTGGTCTGAAACATACGCAAAGTTACACGGCATAAACCAGCTCGCTAAATTGGGCAGCCTTTCATCCTGCATCGAATCGCAAGTGCCGCCTGCAATATCGTTCTGCGGTGCTCTTCGGAGAATTCTCAGAGCAGATGCAGGGCTTGTATGGTGGCGGAAGACTTTGTCTGCATACTCGTCACAGCACTTGAACCTTAAACGCGGAGCCATCGAAGAAAATGGGAAAGCCGGGCAGCGGATGTGGTACTCGCCGTGAGTACGCGACACACGCCCCATGGTGCATCAACCTCAGATACCACGCCTTCATCTCTGTTGGTACGTAACTGCTCGTATTGTCTTGATGCATGTCTCACTTTGACAGGTAAGTAACCTCCACCTGTATCCTGTCAGATTGTTGGTGCTTAGGCGAAATGAAGACTTGACAGGCGGATAGAGTGGAACACGTCCTCTTCGAGACCGCCATACATACGAGCGCCTGCTCTACCATTGGTCGGGTTCTTGTACCTAGCTCACAAACCTGCGGCATCTCAGTCACAATACGAGGATAGCTCGACCATGGGTTCCAAGGCATCCTGCAACCACATCCATTCTTCTAGGTTACACAGTGTCATGGGCGCTTCACCCCGGCCCTCGGCTCTCCATACTTTCACAGAGAAAGAGTGGTCTCGGACATGTCCGTCTGTATGCATCTTCCCCTGCATTGTAGATGGCTATTTGTCCACCTCATGTTCGGTGGACTAACCCGACTGTTCGGCATGCCGATGCCGTTCTCGTACGTTTTGTCTTCTCGTCTATGGCTATTGCCACTCCCGAGCCGATTTGTCTTCAATACTGCCACATAGGGAACGCCTCCCGCAGACCTGGTCCAGCCTCCCTGCAATTCCCACTCCATGTAGCAAAAACAAGCGCAGTCGTACAGCGCTTGCTATTGTGCTCTAATGGACCGTTCGGGTGCGAGTAAAAGATGAGAATCTCGGGAGCCAGGGCGCCCTGTCTGCATATGAAAACGTGTGCATATGCTCGCAGCAGCTTTCCGAAAGAGCATGCGCATGCAGACAACGGGCTTCTGGGAATAATGGAGCCAGGGTGTTGTATTCCCTCTAGGTAGACCTGCATTCGACGCAGGAGGCCGGTCGGAACGGGCCTTGTACGGGCTTGATGCAGAGTTTTATTACTCCAGCCGAGGAACAATGAGAGGCGACGTCGGACTTGGCGAGAACGTAGGTATCATAAGCGTGGGGTTTGAGTGGCTGTGAGACCAATATGGAGGACGAAGATCAGCTGATCAGTCCAGGGCGCGTGACAATATGATGCTCAATGTATCGTACCAGATTGAGAGGAACTTACAGAACAGGAGATGTCAGTCGCCCAAGGCGTAGCCGTCAAACCTGTCAGTGAGCACCCACCACGCCTAAGTCTCAACCTTCAGAACTGTCAAATCATTGACTTCATCGACTAGCATAGCGAATGTGCCTAAACTTTCATCGAATGATGCAGTCTGTTCACAACATATCGTGTGTTCAGTAAAAATTACCGCACTTCCAAGCGAACGATGTGCTCTACGGGGCACATTCCTCGCCATATCGTTCACGACTGTGCTCAAGCAACACCACCGGCTTCCAGGAACATGGCTGGAAGATGATTAAGGTCCATCTGGTAGAAATCAATATTCGTCTCCTCGGTGGCTGATATCGTTTGTGCAGCTTCATTTCCAGGTTTCAGAGCGGGTGACCAAATTCCGTCGATCAATGCTTCCGCCACACTTCCACAACAGGCTTTAGAAGCACTCTACGTAACGTCTTCAACGTTGGAAGGATATGGTTGCACATATTTCCAGTCGTATTGCAGTGCTTGGGTCGAATAGTATACATCGAGTATGTGGCTAGCTACCAACCTCAGAGAGCCACTCTATAGCACTACGCCCCCATATCTAACCAATGTGTCAATTATTCAGGCTCGCTTTAGTGGCATGTCTGCAATACTATTCGTATTTCAGTATACGAAAACTACAGTAGCATCGTTAGCACTGCAACAATGCTCTGATGGCGGTGGTAGAAATGGCACTGCATCACATACAGCACGGCATGAACACCCATCACGAGAAACAGTAGTTTCACAGCAATACGGTCGTCGCAAAGCAGCATAGCGTACAGCTAAGCATAGAAAGACTCGCTGCAGCCCGGGCTCACCATAGGCCGGCCCTCAGCCGCGATATCTCCTAGCTTTCCGTCAATCAGAATGACACGACTATTCGGGCAAAAAGCCAGCAGATCCATTGAATGCCATACCAGCCGTAGTGTACATGATGGTGATGACACCGCGCATGTATCTGTACATGCATGCAACAGGGCGAGTATTCTCTTGCGAGGATACCTTACAATGTACATGTATCAAGGTATGCGATGCATCAGCCGCTCCATAACATATGCTAAGCCCCATCCGACAAGCTACAGCGGGTGCACCGTTTACCATCATGTACGTCCAAGGCGAGACCGTGCGCCACCTACTTTCCTCAAGCATATCGTTAAGGTTTAACTAATGCGAGTAAACTTCAACCCTGAACCAAGATACGTGAAGCAGAGTAAACCAACAAGAGCCACGTATCTCATCGGTGACACCGATGCACAACGAAGGACTTCATGATGATCTCGCCATGTACCGCCATGGTACCGGGGTATATTTGCGCGCTCCAATCAACTCGCAGGACACGTACTATGTGATCATTCGACGAGCAAGACTTGTCAACGCTAATACCTTTAATCTTCCCCTCTCAATTGACAGTCCCGCGGCATTGGTAGCTGTCATAAGACGCGCATTCCCATGGTACCCGTACTTGCTAGCGAGAAACCGGGGCGGCGTTCTCAGCTGTCTAGGTACTACTTCGCCACAGCAATTCACCCCGCAAAACGTATATCCCAATCAAACTCCCCCAGCCCACCAAACCAGCCCTTGGCTCAGCTCGATGACCACCCATGTAACGGCACATCCGGTAACCTAAATTCTAGCCTCGCAGTACCATCGATCCACACAGCGGTGAGAAAGCCAAGTTTGTGGTGTGGCGGGGGTGTCCCCAGTCCGAATCAGGAAGTTGGTGTGTGGGTGTGTGGGTGAGAATTGCTTTTTCGCATCCTCTCGCCTCGGTCCCGTTTCTCAACGTTGGTACATGTTAGCGAGGGCATCCTGGGAAATGGGCTGGGCACGGGAATTGCGAGGCACATGAAGAAGTGTTGGTCCTTTCTCACCGCTGGTTTTGCGTGCGCGAGGCTTGGGACGCTGATGCAGCTTTCGTTGAGGGGGTGGGTGGCTGTGGGAGGGAAGAGGATGCCCCGCGATTTTTGGGAGATGGACGGTTACTGCTGCTGCTTCTCGTGTCTTCAGAATCCGCGGAGGGCTTCAAGATGGTCCGAAGATCCGAAGTGTATCTAGATATGTTAGCGCTTGACGGATGTGCCTGTTACCGTCGCCGAAAGGGGCTGGGGGTCGGCTTCCCCGGACGCATAGTGATGACAAAAGTGTGAAGAGCATTTCCAGTTTCTCGAGGCGTAGGCGGGAGAGGCTTTTCTTTTACTGAAGCGCATATGCTTGAATGCAGTCTGTTCGTAACAAAGGTTCATCGCTATATGCGACTCTGCAACGCCATATAGTCCGAGAGTCACTGTATGCATTTTGTTAAAATCTAGACTGTGAAGACTCTAGTCATATCTCTCTTCCGTCTGCGAAGAGTAAACTTAAATCTGGTTGACTAAGTGTTACTCTCTAGCACTGTCGCTGCCTCATTGAGAGAGAAACACTGTGGGTGCATCCATAGCTCCCGGTTTCCTATCTTCATCAAGTATGGAACCACAGTACTCATAGCTAATACCATCGATACTCAGGAATGTAGCTGCTCATACTCTCATCCAATTCCCTACATCTATCTTCCAATCTGCCCATCAGTGCCACTCATCATCTCCTCGCTCTCCATCTCTCCATCCACATCTCACTCCTCCATGCCCCAGACATCCCCAACTCTAAACCCCACTGGAAAAGGATCCCCATTATCCACCAAAACCTGCCTGTACCCCGTAATCCACGCCCTCCCCTTGACCCTTGGTAGAATCGCCTCGTGATCTCCAACTTTCGTCGTACCCAAAATACTACACTGAAACTGCGTCCCCACAATGCTCTTATGGGTAAACCTCTGCCCAATCCCCAACAACCCCTTCGCATGCAACACCGCCATCCTAGCTGAAGTCCCCGTCCCACACGGACTCCTATCGAACCTGCCCGGGCTCACCACAACCGTATTAACACTTACCAAACCCCCATCTTGCTCCTCCACCACCGGCCCCGTAAACTCAATCGCACTAACCCCCCTAATCTGCGCATTCACCGGATGAACAGGCACATAAACCTGCTTCACCTTTTCAAAAATCCTCTGACCCAGTTCCACCAGTTTCCTCCCATGCCTATTGTCCACGCTCAGCCCTAAACCCAGCTTCTCGACATCTACAAGCACAAAATACATACCACCCCACGCAACATCCACCTCCACAACGCCCAGCCCCTCAACATCGACTTTAAGCCCCAACTCCTGCACAAAAGCAGGAACATTATCAAACTCCACACTCCTCACCTTCCCCCCCTCACACTCCGCCCTGACCCTCACAACCCCCGCCGCCGTATCCAACACCACCCTACTAACCGGTTCCTTCATCTCCAGCATCCCACTTTCCAACAACACAGTCGTAACGCAAATAGTGTTACTCCCACTCATAGGCGCATACTCGTCGCTCTCCAGGATGAGGAAACCGGCATGAGCGGAGGGGTCGCAGGGGGCGAGCAGCAGGTTCATGCATTGTGAGACGCGGCCGAGCGGCTCTTGCATTAGGCGTTGGCGGTAGTGGTCTGCGTGTGTGAGGAAGTATTGGAGTTTGGCGTACATGGAGGGGAGGTGCGTTGGGTCGGGGATGCCGGAGGTTATTACGTCGCCGATTTCGCCTTCGGCGTGGACGGTTGTTATGTGGATCATGGGGGAGGGGGGGTTGGGTGGTGGGGTGGGCATTTTGGTGGTGGTGAGGGTGTGGAGTGGGAATGATGGAGCTGGAAGGGGCGTTAGTATGTGTAGGTATGTTGGATAGGGATGATATGTATTTGTACTGACAGTTTAGTGATTTGATATCGATTCCTATGTCTCTTCCTTGCATTCGATAAGTTGGTAATGCTGTGTATCCAAACTCCACACACTCGGCGCCTGGAAGATGTCCTTCTACAACGTAAGATTTTTACAGACTATATATCTATCATTCCAGATATGAACAGAGTCAGCGTACCATCAAATCCTGTACACAACCACCCACAAACGTACTCGTAGGGCGTGCTGAGCACAGCCAAGTGCTGAGATGCATACCCCGCTTCCTACAACGAGGGGTCAAGCTTACCAACATGTCAAAGACGAACTGTGTTTACAAGCATACTACCACGAGCAACTCAAATCTCAGCGGGTCTGGATGCTGAATCTCGACCAAATTACTATTACTATCCCAAGAGGCGACTCTTTCTCCCTAAGTTCTATAACATTACAAACAAGGACTTTGCTCTGCAAAGCGAGACTGCTATACTCAAACTTTTGATGCAACGAACGCGAAGAATGGTATGTACACGCAGAAAGAGGTAGCGGATGACGGTCGGCCTGCGATCGTACAAGCATATATACACCTTAACCCCACCCATATCGTAACGGCGTCTCAATCTTCCTGACCTGCAGTATCATGCAGTCAGGAAGAACGTCTAGCGCAGCTTCTTCGTCTCAGAAGCATATGTACGATCGTTCTCGTCACCCTCGACTTCCTCGACCATCTTATCAACAGCCTCAGCCTGCTTCTTCCACTCGCTTTGGCACATCTTAAGTTCCTTCTGGAAGAGCTCGTCGTTGGGCTTCCTGTAGCTTCCACCAAGACGGTCCCAGAGCGTCGTATATTGACCGTAGTTGTAGTTGAAGTATAGATGGTGCATTGTATGACAAGCAGCACCATTGATGATAGGCGAGTTGTGGGCGTATTCGCCGTCGTGGATCAGGACGGTCCAGATGTTGACGAAGACGAAGAGGAAGACGTATGCGAATTTCGAAAGTGGAAATATGAAGGGGAAGATGTGGTAGGGAAGGCCCTGGGCGTAGCCGTCGGCGGGGTGGAACGCGTGCGAGGCGAAGGGCGTCGGCATGATCCACTTGTGGTGCGGCTTGTGGACGTGCTTGTAGATGCGGGGGTGGTGGAGGCCGCGGTGGATCCAGTAGATGGCCGAGTCGGTGAAGAGGAAGAAGAGCGGGAACTGCAGGTAGTTGTACCAGAGTCCTGGGCCTTGGTCTACGGTGTCGTATAGCTTGGAGTAGCCGCGCACTTCGAGCAGGAACCAGGGCACGGTGAAGATGGCCATGATGGGGAAGGCGATGTTGGCCTGCTTCATCTCTTGCTTGATCTGGTTCTTGAGGTAGCGCGGGTGGTTGAAGGTCGACTTGTCGAAGACGAGGAAGTACGAGGCGCCGGCGAAGACATAATATACTAGGACACCAAAGAGCCTGGAGAGTTGTCAGAGGAGTATTGCACAGAAGGCTCAAGCAGCGCATACCATGTGATGAGGTACAACGACACGGCCTGTCGCCGCCAGTCGTCGCGTGTCCATTGGCTCATGTAGGCATACTTGGAGGGCTCGACGGAGAAGAATTGCGTCGAGGGCTCATACTGCCAGGTCGCGTGCGGAAGCGCAAAGCCCGTGGGCTCCTCTCTAATGCTCGAAATCGTTGCATTGCCGACGAAAGAGGGTGTGGAAGCGGGGAGGAGGGTTGCGTAGAGAGGGTCGAAGAGAAAGGTGTCTGCTAGTTCGAGGACGACGTCCATGGCTATTCGGCTGGGGCGAGGAGACGCCTCGGCGATCGGCGGATTCAGGTACGGAAGGCCTGCGATTCGTGATGTTTGAGGACCAACGGGCGCACACAATGCAGGTACACGTCACAACAAGAGACAGGCAATAAGAGCAATGCAAAGAGAGCAGAGTATCTAGGATAGAGTATAAACGAATGCGGGGAGGCGAATGCTCGCGTTCAAGTAGGTAGTCATAACGGCAACGCTTCCATTTATCGGCGATAAGTTTTCGGCGCCCCGAGTGCAAGCGTCCCTGAGGGAAATGTCGCCAGGGTCCATGTTAACTGCTTTGGTTCCTCAACCGTCGACCTTGTGCCAATCAAGCGTCAAGACGGCCGACTAGAGACGCTCACGTGACTACGCATCACAATCTCGCGCGCCGGAATCGACGCATCCGCTGGTTCCGGAAGTGGACTGACAGCCCTACAGACGCTGCCCCTTATCAGATCTTCTCATCCGATCCTCGGAACATGCTCGGACGGTGACAGCACGGTTGACACGCCACTCTTGCGCTTACAAACCGTGATTGCGCGTTTTGTGGCGTGCATTGTCTTGACTGGTAGTGAGAATCAGTTATTGGTGGCATGGGAGGTTTGGTTCTAGGCGGTCTCGGCAGACCCTCTTGTGAGCCGTATACAGCTGATGCTCATTCGTCTATATGTTATACCAGGCTTCAACAACACAATTACTTTGCCACAATGCTGACAACATCCTCATCGGCCACTACATGCCCCAAGCCCACCTTCTGCGGCACGTGCCTGGCACTCGCGCCCCAAACCAGCGCATGCTTGAACGTCTCCTTCAGCGTCCGATGAACTTGGTCGCAGACGTCTTCGATCGTGCTTCCGTGCCGTACAATGAGCGCCTCTGAGAAATCTGGGTCGTTGCCCTTCCTCTTTGTGTACACCCTGATCAACCTCAACTCTTCCCAACACCTGTCCACGACGTCTTGAATACCGAGATCGAGCTCACAGCTCATGACGACGGTGTGTGGCTCGCGTGCTAATTCGTCCAAGTGCGGGAGACCGATGCTATCGATCTTGTTGTACACGTAGAGACACTTGATGTATTTCCTGTGGTCCTTCATGATGACGTCGATGAAGTCGTCGACTGTTGCGTTTTCGTCTCGGACGAGGACTTCGCAGTTGAGCATCTTGTAGTCTTTGAGAATGTTGTAGACCATCTTCTCGTCGAGATGCTTGGGCGGGACCTGGAAGTTGATCTTCATGCCGCCAGCCTTCTTGGGCTTGAGATAGATATTTCTGTGTGTCGATGAGATTCTGCCATGCCGAGAAGAGTTGAAGTGAACTTACGGTGGCTCGCGGTTCAATCTGATACCAACAGCTTCCAGTTCAGCTTCCAACAATCGCCTCTGTTCCGCCTTCTTCGTAGCATCAAGAATCATGCAGACAAGATCACTCGTCTTCGCAGCACTAATGACCTGTCTTCCTCGTCCCTTGCCCTCCGCAGCGCCCTCAATGATACCCGGTAAATCCAAGACCTGAATCTCAGCGCCACCATACTCAAGCACACCAGGAATCGCCGTAAGCGTGGTGAAGGCGTAGGATGCGGCTTCTGATTTTGTCTTTGTGACTCTGGAGAGGAAGGTCGACTTTCCTACCGAGGGGAAGCCAACGAGTGCAATACGCGCATCTCCGGATTTCGATACATCGAATCCTTGTCCTCCGCCGGAACCTGCACCTGCAGCGGGTTCGAGGAGTTGTGCGCGGAGACGGGCAAGTTTTCTGTAGCATGGTTAGCATACAGAGACTATATATAGGAGTATAGATAGTGTACCCTTTCAGTAGACCAAGATGATATTCTATACTTGAATGTCAGCACGTGATACACAGTGCATCTAGTATCGCTGCAATCAAATCCGCTTGTACATACCCGTAGCCTTATTCTCTGCATCTCGTTAGCGCAAATACCATCAAAAAGCACTGTTCCACTCACTCTGCGTCCTCCTCATCTCATCCTCAATCCTGGCGGGGCGTTAGCGCAAGGCCACATCAAAACTTCGGCGCTATCCCACTCTTTGATCTTCTCCGTAATATTCACCATCTTGACGGTTTACTTCGCACTCTTCGCACTCGGATAGAGAGGGACTGGGGTGAGGATGAACGGTAATCGCACTTTGTGGCGGGCTGCAGTCCGGCAGTATCACGATGGTAAAGGTTTGGTGTTGCAGGCGCCCGCGGCCCAGCGCCATTGCTCTTCGGGTCTAGCGCGTCAGCTAACGAACGCAAGATGCAGTGCGTCATCTGAAAGGCCATGAGCTTTCGCGCCACGCTGGTTTGTTTTGTGATTTCTAGTGCTTAGTCTTGTTGCTTTCTTTCCTATGTTGTGAGTTTCTTACTTCTGTATCGCTTCTCGTTCCGTCTTGGAAGCATGTTGTTCAAATCCGAGGATCCTTGGCCGCGGTCGCATCACGACTTGTTAGATCACTACCACGCTCAATACGATAAAGCTATCGCATCTGGGGAGTACCAACCTTTCTTGTATCCATGGGGGACGCTTGGTGCACTTTTTGTCATCATATATCTTCTCATCCCGCATCAGCATCGGCCGTGGCTCGAGAAAGGACGATACTTGGCATTTGCATGGATTGCCGGATTTGCAACTTACAGCAACTTGTACACAAAGGCGAGGGCTGTAGCACCAGCTTTGGGTATCGGTCTGGTCAACGCATGGAGTATAGCATGGGTTGGCGCGATCATAGTGTGCAACGATGCACAGACAGACTTTATGAGAATTGAAAGGACCGGAGGCGTTTTTGGTTCGGATCCAGACCAGCGGAAAGAGAAGACACAACATGATGGAGGTACAGAAGCCAAAGAAGGAATCAAGAATCAGATTTTAAAAGACGACCTCGTCAACAGCACCTCCGGGCCACGAGACCGCCACGGCCAATACGCATGGCAACCCTACCCTCTCCGCCCCTTCATCGAGCGCCTAGACTGGGTACTGGATATATTCTGCAACTTCCGTGGCATGGGCTGGAACTGGCGCACCACCGCCCTTCCCCCACCCCCAAAACCCATCCAGATCCAACTCGACGCCAACTCCCAATCCACCGTGCCCAAGCACACCTACAAAACCCACGCAGGCCAAGTAGCACAATTCACCTCCCGGCGCACCCTCCTCCAACAAAACACCTGGCGCCTACTCAAAGGCTACCTAGTCCTCGACCTCCTAAAAACAACAATGATGTGGGATCCCTATTTCTGGGGCTTGACAGACAGAGCACCGTCACCACCACCACCACACCTCCCCTCCTGGCTCACAAACAGCCCAGCACTAACACACACATACCACCTCCTCCTGTCGATGCTCGCCGTAAAATACGCGCTCCAAACCATCTTCGCCCTCGGCCCCCTCTTCTTCAGCGGCGCCCTCTCCCCCTCCCTCCTCGGCGCCCGCGCAGAACCCTGGATGTATCCTGAGACGTGGGCGCCGTATAGCGTTGTCTTGGATAAAGGGCTCGCGGGGTGGTGGGGCAGTTGGTGGCATCAGACTTTTCGGTTTGCGTTCCAGGAACCTAGTCGGAAGGTTGTTGAGATGGTGGGCTTGGATAGGAGGGGTGTGGGCGCGAAGGCGTTGCAGCTTTTTGTGGCGTTCTTTCTGAGTGGCGTTGTGCATGGCAGTGGGAGCTATACTGCGACTGGGGAGACGAGGCCGGTGAGGGGGCCGATGGTGTTTTTCTTGTTGCAGGCTGTGGGGATTTTTGTTGAAGCTGGGCTGACGCGGGCTGCGAAGGGGGCTGGGCTGGGGAGGAATCTGCCCGGTTGGCTGAAGCGGGCATGGACGTTCCTGTACGTTCATGTATGGTTTTATTATACGGCTCATCTTCTTTGCGACGACTTTGCTCAAGCGGGCGTTTGGCTCTTCGAGCCCATTCCTATCTCCCTGTTCCGCGGACTGGGATTTGGGCCTGATGCAAGAGATGGGTGGTGGTGCTGGGGCGGACAGCTCGTACGCTGGCATCGTGGTGATACGTGGTGGACGACTGGTATTGCGTTTTAGAAGATTCTACGGACTCCTACGTGTAGGTCAATTTTCGCATAGCGCCTGGTGGATTCCCTACATACAGCACCGTAGATCGAACGATAGACTTTGAAGGGATATTCCACAACGTTCGGACCCATAGATCCTGTCTTCCATCAAAGAGAAGGTTCCTCCGTTTTCACTTCGTAGTCACTGCGAAAGACCGCCTGCCTTGCCTTGCCTTACGTGTCCGACCAACACCCGTTTTTCACAATTTCACAGATCACCTCCATCTGCCAGCAGAGTACACGTACCCGTTCACCTTACCCACACACTCTACACTCCCACACACGCCCACCCCTCGCACAGCCCTAACCCTTGAAAATCGTCCACGCAGAACCACATACACCTTCTGAAGACAACCCCACCCCCGTCCTATAGTCGAACACCAACTATGAACCAAGAGCCCACACCCACAGATCTCATATTCAACCTAACATGGCGCTACCTCTCCCACGCCGCCGTCCCCGCCATGCTCTCCTCCAGCGCTCTCGACGCAAACGGATCTATCCCACGGTCGTTTTGTCCAGACGTGTATGATGGGGTGAGGAAGACGGTGGGGGAGATGAGGGAGGAGGGGCAGTGGGCGGTTTGGTATTGGGTTGTTGGGCCGGAGAATGAGGGGAGAGATGGAGGGAGGGATGGTGATGATGGGAGGGATGATGGGAGGGAGAGGGAGAGGGATGACGGGAGGGAGAGAGTAGGCTGGCATCCTTGTTTTAGGTTGCCTGCGAATCGGTGAGTGCGAGAGGGGTTTTTTTGGGATGGGGAGGTGGTGTGGGTTGGGTGTTGTGTGTGATTTTTGTTTGACTGGTGGATCGGTCACTGACATTGAATAGGCGTGTCGTCACACGGAACGTCCTCACCTCACCTCCCTCCCTCCCTCATACCAACCTCTCCACCAACACCAACACCATCCCCTCACCCCCCGGTCCCCCTCCACCCCGCCGCCGCTCAATCTCCTCCTCTTCTTACTTATCCACGAACCCGGACCATCACGTTTCGAACATCCTCTCTAACCCCATCGCCAATCCACGCAGCACCCACAGCCGCCGATCAAGCGCCGACACAACGCGTCGAATGAGTTCCGTTCGTGAGGAAAGCAAAAGTGAGGAGAGTAGTCTCACTGGCGTGGAAGCGGTGAGCGAGAGTGTGAGTGAGAGGATAAGGAAGAGCTCGAGTTTACATGTTAGACCGGGGATAGTTAGGAAGTGAATGCATCTCAGGTCTAAGGAAGAGAGATGTATTTGATGCTCGGTTGGGATGTGATGATGGGCAGATACCAGAGCAGTAAATAACGAAACCAACTTGCGTGAGCCATTCAGTCACGTTCGACTTCGCCTTTTGCTCCTGTGACCCAACAAGCACGGTGTAAACATGTAAATTACCAGTCCCTTTCAGACCATTCTGTTCCCTTCGCTCGTCCACATAGTTTCTCCCATCCTTCTCTTCTTCCATCAACCATTTTTAGTACAGCACAATGCAACAGCTCTTTCCTTCGTCCAAGGGAAAACTTCGGATTACCCTCCCACTCAACCCTGCCCTGCTTTGCATGACAGCACCCCAGTAATCTATGCGTTTCACTCCGTATGACGCGTTTCCCTCCCGAACTTTGGGTTTGTCACGACACGCACAAACTTTCCACATGTCCATATTGAGACCATGACGGCATTACCGAGATGAAGGGTTCTCATGCAGGACTATGTCGGTTGCAAGGCTGAAGCGAGATGTCGAGTCAGTTGGAGCTGGCTTGCAACACCACCAACACCAAGACGGAAAAACTGCTCAGCCTTGGACATTTGTAATACCGCCGAGTAGATCTCAACAGAAGGATGGTGAGACGTGAATAGATGACAGTAGTAGCAGTAGTAGGAATGGTAATAATAAATATAGTACATACACGCGCCACACTCTATAGCACATGGCACAAGGCCCAGTCCAGTCCAGCCCGGTCCGTCTAGCCACACACACCTACACAGCCCGACCAAACCAAACCGAACAAACAAAAGTACCGCGCACCGACGACAGCAGCGCATCTCGCAGCAGGGTATCGGAAAGAAACTCGGAAGAAAACGATCGCGCAAAAAACAAAACAAACCACGATCTCAACGACCATGACAAAGACCCGAGATGCGATGCAATGAGGAGATAATGGAAAAAAAGAAACATTATGACTTTGTATGTGAGGGTTGTGCGTCGCCGCAGATATTGTGTAGTAGGTCGTAACAGCTCTTACAACAATAAAAAGTAAGAAAAAAGAAAAGGGCAACCGGAATGCCCAGCCCACCCAATCAAGCAGACCCAAGAATCAAGACTGACTTGACACCATCAAACTCCTCAAACGACCAATGCAAATGATGTCGGTATGCCGCTAAACCGCGTGAATCGTTCCTTTTTGGCTTTTGAACTGTGTCTCTCCTCGTATGTCTTTGTGTTGTGTTGTATGTATGGTATGGTATGGTATTATGACTGCGCTTCGATAATGGTGGGTTGCGAATTAACCTGGAGAGTAGGTGTAATGGGGTATGGTAGGTACTGCTCGTGCTGCTGCTGGTGTGAAGCTTCGGTGGGGTGATTATCTTCTTGGGTGTGCGGCCGTGTGCCTGTATCGGGGCCGAGATGGGGATCTGGTATTTGGACGTCGAGCTATGGATGGTTAGTTAAACGTGGTTTTACTCATTGTGTTTTGGTATACGCACTGTCAGGTATCCAGTCCGCCGTAATGGGATTATGCGGACTGCTTCTTTGGACCCGATGTCGCGGTTCCAGTCTTCGATCCAGCGCTCGAGGTCGGCGAGTTGCTTTTTTACGCCGGTGAAGCCCGCATCTTCCCAGAGCCAGAAGGTCGCGATGCCGAGGACGGTGTCGAGGCAGGCGCGGAAGGTGAACGGGTCGAAGGCGTCGACGAGGGTATCATTGATCTTCTTGATGAGTATCCGGAAGTCGTCTTCGGTGACGAGGGGGTCTAGGATCTCGGGATAGAGATTGGCAAACGTCGGGGCCAGGTCGCCCTTCATCATCCAGTCGCGCTTTATGCGGATAATGCGCGTCGTGTTGTACAGCTCGGAGTCGAGTGGCACATGCGGGTTGGGATGGGGAAAGCAGGGATGCGAAGGGCCCCAGGGGAACTCGGACACGGCGTCGGCGTCGTCGTCGGCGGCAGACCCTGATCGTCTCGAGTGCAGCGAGGTGCGTCCGGATCCGGGCAGGGAGACGCGCGACAGGCCGGCGGGCTGGTGGTTGCGGCCGGCTTCAATGTCTTTGTCGGCATGGGGCGCGGGCGAGACACTGTCCCTGGGGTTGGCGGCAGAGGCCATGACGAGGCCTGGCGTGGGCGGCTGCGTGGGCGGCTGGCTCCTGCGATCACGCGGAAGGGCGATGCTGGTGCGACCGCTGATGCTGTCCTCGCCCGTGGAACGTTGGACGGCGAGGGAGCTCGGCGCAGGGCTCTGGCGACTCAGGCGGCGCTCGGGAAGCGAGAGCAGCGGGTACTCGTCGCGGCCGTCCTCCCTGGCTTGCGTCTCAAAGTCGCGCTCAATGGGCAGATTGGGGTAGTGGTCGTCGCGGCGCGGGGGCAGGGCCTGGGGCGCAGGCGGGGGGTTCTGGATCTGGAGGGTGCGCGGCGACGAGTTGACGGGGTTCCAGAGACGCGAGGCGGGCTGGCGCGGCGGGCCCTGGTACAGCGCGCGCAGGTTGAGGTTGAAGATGCGGTTGGTCAGCGACCAGCGGGCAGGCACTGGCGACGCAGCAGGCGGCGGGTAAGCAGCGGAGGGCGGGCGTGGAGTCGTCGTCGTGCCGGTGGTGAACGGGCGGTGCTGGGTGGTGGTGAATTCCTTAGGGGTCCCAAGGGCAAGTGGTCCATGCTCACTGCAGCATTGCCTGCCGACAAGACCAAGTTTGCCGTGGGTGCTGTACTGTTAAGGAAGAAGGAGCAGCAGCGGGGAGGGAAGTGGTAGACGAGGTTTGCCGTGGGCGCTGTACTGTCAAGAAGGACGTCGTCGTGTCGTGGTCGCCGTGGTCAGTGTCGCAGTGTTGGTGTCAACGTCTCACACGGCGGGTTTGGCAATAGCAGAGACAGAAACGGGCCATGGAATTAACTTTGTCGCATGCAGCAGCAGGAGAGGCGTCACCACGAAAGGAAAGAGCGAGGGTGCTTCCTTCTTCTTGTACACGACACGACACGTCCGCCTCGTCCGGCGCAACTTGGGCACCTCCCAGCCCAGGCTCATGAAAAAGCGCCTGCCTGCCATGGCTTGTGCAGGCTGATGACTGCCTGCCGCATCACGCTGACCCCTGCCCCTTCACCCATCCCTCACCTATCCCAGGCACTGTGCCTGCATTAGCCCGGACAATCCTGACCATCCCTAACATTCCCATCCGACTGCTGTCAATCTTAAGCATACTCGACATGCATTCCCTCCCATACGGTAATACGTTGGCGGGCACACCCACGCCTGCCGTCACCGTTGACATCCGCCGTCCGCCTCCGCTGTCGCTCACATGACCCTGACCCTGACCAGACCATGACGTTGGCGCAACGCCTCGAGTACACCAGCCCAGCCCTGTTTCACAACACAAATCAATATCCACACGATCCTCCTAACACACTCTGTCCCTCGACTAACCCGCTCAATCGCCATCGTCATCGACACCGTCTTTGCCTTCACCATCATTACTAACACACGCATGACTCCACGCCCATCCCCATCTCCATCCCCCTCACACCCCCGTCAACCCTCTCAATGCTAACCAACTAACCCTCCATCCATCTCACACCGTCACACCCATGAGTAGCAACTCCCCTACCACCAATTACCCACACATCAGCCACATCCCCGGCAAGCCCTGTCAGCTCTTTACCCAGAACCGCGTCGTCGGGATTCCGCGCACTTGCTCTCATCTGAACAGCGTCGAGTCCGTGTGTCCGACTTGACCCCTTTTCTGGCGTTTACTTCCGATGACTAGTCTGTATATGATGTCAGTCCGCCATGTCTGTGCTGGTGGCGATGCGGTACGAGGCTGGCTGTTTGCAGCTTTGCCGGGTCGGGAGAGAAAGAGAGGTGGTCCACGCAGTGAGTGCGGTGGGTTGTGGCTTGCGGCGTAGTTGTCGTGATAGTTAATCTTGTCTCCAGCCTCACTTTTCCCCGATATCCAGGATCGTCGCTTGTGTATGAGTGTAGACGGCGACTACGCTTCTCATATCCTGGGTATAACACTTTTATAATAATAACTGCACATCCTATTATTGCCGATCTACAAAGCACACTCATTTCTCATTTCATGAATGGAGTCGAAATGCCAGTTCATATGCTCTCGTATTGCTACTAGCTGCAAGATTGTTGTATACCGCAGGATCGTATATAAGTAAATAAAAGCACACAAAGTCCCGCCCTCATGTAATGGTATATCCTTCGCGTTGCTCGTCGATATGCCAGTCCGTATCCAACCCTTATCGTGACCTGACCCGAACCGAACCGAACCTTCCCAAACCCGCTCGCAGAGCTCAAAAGGCTCTCGTGTACAACAACTACATAACTACCTACAAACAGAAACAAGAAAGAGAAATAGTCTTTTGTACGGGCCCGCCGGCTCGTAACATCATCTCGAAACCCAAGTAATCCAAGGAAAATATATATCCCACAGCTAAGTGTGTCGATTAGCATTCGCCTGCATCTTCCTCATCGCCTCGCGGTGCGCATCCATCATATGCCCACTCCGCATCATACTATCCATCTGACTCGCCCGCTGCTGCTGCATAACCTCGCGCTGCTGCCTCTCCATCTCCTTCTGCCTTCTCTCCATCAACAGCGCCGCGCGCTGCTGTTCCACAACATTCGCAGCCGTCTGCGCCGGCGGCGCAATGTCGCGCATCGTGTCGCGCCACCCCGCGTAGAGTTGCTCGCGCTTCTGCTCAGACTGCGCGCTCGAGGAGCGCTTGGGTTGGTGGCTGTCGAAGCCGGCGGGCGCGCCTTTGGTGGTGGCCCAGGCTTTGTTTTGCCATTTTTGAGAGGAGGAGGGGGGTGTGCGGCCGGGGGAGCGGAGTGAGGGTTGGTGCGAGAGGGAGGGGGAGAGTTGTTGGGCTTGGAGGAGTGCGCGGCGTTGCGATAGCGTCATGTCTTCGTCGGAGTCGCCGCGTTGGGAGAGGTTGGGTGACGACATTTGGGGGGTGAGGGTTAGGGCTGAGGCGCGGTTTTTGATCAGGGACTCGCGCTTGCTGAGGAGGGTGTTGCTGGGGAGGGGCGAGAGGGTGTCGAGTCTGATGGCGGAGTTGGAGCGGGAGAGGACCTGGGGAGAGGCGATGGAAGGGGAGTGGGTTAGGGATCGCTGGTTGACCAGTGATTCCTGAGAGAAGGTCGAGGTGTTGCGTCGGAGTCCTTGGCTGCTGTTCCTTTGTGTTCGGCTGCCAGTTGACATCCTTCTTGATTCGCGCTTGCTCTCGTAGAGGAGCTCGTCACTGACTGGTGTGGGCTTCTCTTCTGATCCGTCGGCGAGCATGATACCGGGTGATGATGGCAGGAACATATCTTCGTAGTCTGGCTTCTCGGCAGCCTCGAGATGCTTCGCCCATTCGTTCGTGCGGTAAGATAGGGCGATTTTCGACAGTTTCTCTGGCATCACATTCTCAGTCAGACTGCCAACCTGTGATCCGCCTTGCTCCATCTGTGAGCCTGAAGAAATTTCATCAGACTTGGTAGACTTGGAGTATTTCTCGCTGCTCGCCTTGGAGCTAGACATGACCGTGTCAGCCCTGTGCTTGAATGTCTGTTCCTTGGGCGAGTCTGCTGTCTTTGGGTCGGTACTAGTCGTAAGAGATTTTACTACTTCAGCGGTGTTGACTACGCTCTTCCGATTAGGCACAGTGTCGGAGTCCTGTCTCTTGAGTCCAGGCTTTTCAAATGGGTTGTCGTGCTCGGTTCCGATTGGTGATTCGACTGGGGATAGATTGCGAACCGACAGAACATCGAGGTCGTCGTCCAGAGTGGCGGCAATGGACGAAGCGCGGTCGTCTTCGTCACCTCGCATTCCGTTCAAAGCTTCTTGCGATGCTACCATGTCCCTTGAGATACGTTGCCTCATTGCGGAGACATCAGAAACACGCTTCGACAGGCGCGTGGGCACCTCGGCATCGAGATCAGTCTCAGGAACAGCAGAGACGGAGGTGTTATCGTCGTCAGTGTGCGCCTCATCTTCGGTAGGGACTTTGAACGGAAGTGGGACGACTGCTGGAGGTGGCGGAGGGGCTGTAGGGCGTAGGCTGTTGCTTTTGACTAGAGTAGGCCTCGAGTCATCCTTGGGAGCCTCTGGAAGAGCCTTTTCGTTCTCAGCGGAATGGGCCTCGGGTTCAATCTGTTGAATAGCATCATCATCGAGAACAGCGACGGTGACGGTGGCGTCGGGCTTGGCGGTACGGCTGGCAGATCGCATCATTCCAGTTGAAATGTTGACTGTTACCGCGCTGTCGTTGGGAGAGACCTCCTTCTCATGGACATGAGTGAGGTCTTTGGGATCTGACGTGGAAGATCGGACACTGTCCTCGGGTACGTTCTGTCCGTTGCCATATGCAGCTTCCCATTGAGCACGTTCTTTCTGGAAGACCTCCTCAACCTTGCGACCTTGCTCCTCCTCTTCACGGTCTTGATCCGCCTGTCTCTCGAGTTGTTGAGCGGCAGTCTTTGCGCGGTGCTCTTTGACTAGCTTCCAAACGCGCAGCTGGGAGACGATACTGACTACTGTAATAATGACAACACCAGCCAACTCGGCTTTGATGTTCTTGGTAACCGGGTAAGTATTGGTGTTAAGAGGGAAGATGTCATCGTTGAGGTCTGCGGAGGTTAGCAATAGTCTGCAAATAACGCACGGCAACTTACTCCAGAGGTAAAGCCAGAACTCCTTCCAGCCGGAACCAGCCAGACAGTCAATACCAAGGATGGCAGCGGTGGCTCCTGAGAAGGCGATTGAGGCGATAAGACCGTAGTTACGTGTGTAGTGACTGAAAGCTAGCGAGTAGCCTCCAGCTGACATGCAACCAATAAAGATGGCACGACCAGTTCCTGAAGTGATCAGGCCACCGTCCTTGACGCTGAGGAACCACATGCTTAGGCAGAAGCCACCGAGTAAGCAGCCAAAACCTTCGGCGATGTCTGCAAAGACCAATGACAGGACTCCGAAGATCACTCCAGTGAAGAAGGCCGCCACGAAGAAGGCTCCCTGGATGGCATCCGAGACAGGAGGGTTCATCAAGTATACTATCAGAACAGTGACGGCGAGAGCGGTCAGGTAGGCAGCAGACCCGAACACGTATACCCTTCTCTTTGTCAGTATGGGCTGGTAGATGGGTGTCGATGTACATACCACTTGTTCTTGATACCAATGATGGCATATCCTAATCCACTAAGTAGCAATAGCACTCCAGTGACGCCCATAGCGGGGGTCAGCTTGGGGTGGATTGGCAGTGGGTTTTTTGGGTCCGCGGAGGCACTCTCTACATTACATTATTAGCTATCTCATCATATTTCTCACCACATAACTTACCAGAAGACTCTGCTGGAGTAGCATCATCAGATGGAGTCGTAGTAGGGACATCATTGATAGAGCTCGGTGCCGGTGTCTCTGATGGCTTGACTGAGGAAGCTTCAGTCGATGAAGGACGTTCAGACTCAATGCTCGAAGAGATTATTCCCGATGGGGTGGGTGTGGCAGAAGGCTGTCGAGACGCACTGTCCTGAGCCTCACGCGTCGACTCCGCGGAAGGAGTGTCATCCTGTCTACGGACAGCAGCATGAGGAGCTGCAACCGCAAACTGTAGGCATAGAACAAGGACAAGACAGAGAACCAAGTAGTGACCAGAAAAGCGCATGGCGATTATGCGGTGTAGACGTGTCTACAAAGAGCCAAATGCCATGGAGAAATTACGATTAGGATTGGAACTCGCGTCTGAACGGTCCTCCGAGGATACTCGAAGAGGAAAGCGCGACTCCTGATATGCAGCGAGGTGGTGTCTGCAACAATGACGCACGAGCAAAGATGTCGAAAGAGCAAAAATCGACGTGGTAAAGACTGTTTCAAGGAGCGAGGTCGGATTACTAGTAGTAAAAAGAGCGAATGAAGAAGGAGTGTGGTAGGCACAAACGGCCAATACGCGAATGCAGGATATGCAAGTGGTGCAGACGAGATGCAGAAAGCAGGTAAACGGAAGGTGGAGGCGCACCTGGGCATATATCAGACGAGAGAAGCCACATGGGTGAGCGCCAGCATAGCCTAGACAGGAGATCGACGCCTCCTCCCGCAGGTTGCAAAAAGCGAGAGGCTTAGCGAGCACGGCCCTGTTCCTGCAATGAAGGAAAAAAGCAGAGCCCAGGAGCCCATCGAGCTCGGCGGCGTCAGAAACGGCGGCTCCTTTAGGGATGACCCATACTGCAACGGGTGTGGTGTGGTCCTTGGAAAGGTTGAAATTAAGATTGCAATGGCAGCCACCAGCCATTCTAACGTTTTCGCGAGCAACGCCTCCAGGTGCTTTAGGGCAAAACAAGTATAGTTCAGTAGCCTATATTCCTCATCTAGTATTGACACTTGAGAGCGGAGTTCGGACGTTACCCGGTGCCAGACAGCCGTACCAGACATGCGATGAGGCGTTTGAGGCTGCCGAGTGCCGTCCGTCGATAATGCCATGGAGGCGCGCGCTGCGGGTTCCCAGCGAGCTGCACGCACATATGCGAGATGAGTTGGTGATTACGCTCGCCAAGCAGGCACATGGCGGCTGTCATCCAGTGAGATGTTGATGAAGGAGAACGCGTCGTGAGCTGAGGTGCAGCCATTCGCAGGTAGGGCTGCAAACTCCGTAGGCAGGGGTCTCGCTACGTGCCCATGCATAAGCTGCCGCAGCGTGCATAAAGACCCTCCGCAAGGGCGCTCCTCACATAACAACGTGCAGCCCACTGAGCCTCAGCCCGTAGTCCGCCCGCAAGGTTCAAGCCTCCAACTATCGTTATCTGTAAGATCTTTCATTTTTCTTCAGCTCCCCGAGGCGGAGGGATATGTAGTCTGGATCGAAGCAAAAAGTTCATCATCGCGTTGCCCGAAAGGGAGTGATGATGTGACTGGCACGGCATCTCCTGTAACCGATGCTCATCAGATCTGCAAGCAGCCGTGCGCGTTGCCGACGATCCAGTTCTGAGCGAACCTTCGCGTGGGAAGCACTTCCGTGCTTCCTGACGTTAGCACTAGCGAATCGAGCTATCGGCTTACCTCCTGTCACTAGTTTCACGACACCCTCAGACAGTTCTCACAGCTGCAATTCTTCAAAGTCACAGATTTGACGTTTAATCGCTCGCGCCTCGTTGTCGAGGCTTCGCATCGTCATCTGTTTCACATAGGTCGTTGCACAGATCCTACTCGGAGTTTTGGCATGGTAGCCTGGAGGTCTGCACGTGGTTCCAAAACTATAGTGGGTCCCGTAAGATTGGCAATACATGCAAAAAGCTTCCGGGTTGAGGCGCAGGCACCTCCGCGAGTTACAAGATCCAGCTTCAATGTCCATCTTCCAATACGCACAACTAGCTTTTGACAAGAAAGGAGTGATGGACACGGTAGCATGCAGATTGGGGGTAGTGGGAACGTGTTGATGCTGGATGCGCGGTGGAAGTCGACGCTATCAGTGTACAACATCGCATCACATCGGTTATTCCTGGTTCAGATCGATCGAAGATGCAAACGGCTTCAGAATACCGTTTTAACCGAAGGCTCCTACCAGCTTGCCAGCTGTAGCGAGCTGCGCATACAGTACGTGCTCAACGGTGTGTTCATCCGTCCACCAGACAACAGCTGTCAACTGCTCCGAATCCCGCTGCCACACCACCCTCTTCGCTCTGATCACCCTTGGTGCGAAGAAGATAACCAGCCTCCCAATTCTCCAAGATCTCGCCCTTGTTTCCATCTCCATTCCCGTCTCTCCAGAGACACACGCCGTACACTCCAAGCTCGCAAATTACTCCGCCCCTCTGCAGCTCACCGTTTCGCAAAATGGCGTTTGTCAGTGGAGGTGGCTCGATCATCTCCATTAGGATGTATGCCGGCCAATGAGTCTCAGGGAGCTTCTGCAGAAATGGTGGAATGGCTTTCCGGTAAATGTTGTTTCCTCCTCCTTCTCGCTGAGGCTTCAGCACGTACTTTGTAGCCGAAGAGGCGTCCGTCGCAAGCTTCTTCGCTTCCTCGCCAGCCTCGCTGTTGTCGAGCGGGTAGATCGGCGCAAAGGTCTCCAGTACGCGCGCGGCGACCTTCTCGTTGGGTAGGAAGCGCTTGAGGTGCGGTGAATGCGGCGTAGCAAGCACTTGTTGAACCTTCTTGCATCCCGCAAGCTGGGTCAAGACGCTTGGGCACTTGATGGCACGGCTCTTCTCGAGATGAGTGCGGGCGTTCCAGTCTTCGTCCTTTGAGTAATCATCTGGTGAGTACCCTGCTCGAAAGTAAATTGTCGTCACCTCGTACGACGTGGAGGGAGAGTTTGGTGGTGTGTAGACCAGTGTACGGTCTGTGTCGAGCTGAGTGTGAGACAGTGTCTCTCCGAAAGGTAGTCGGAAGGAGCGCACTCCATTATCTTCGAGCAGGGCGTATTCGAGATGTCTCTGATCGAACACATTTCTCTCTGGGTCCTGCACCACGAACAGCACGCATAGGGGACGCTTGGTGCGCGAAGTCCCGTACGCCTTGTGTGCTGTAGCGAGGCCCTTTGCCAAGGAAGAAGCTGACTGGCTCTGTCGCAAAACCTCTTGCTTGATAATGGAAGATGTTGAATCTGGGTAAGCGTCGATCGTGAGCAGGTACTTGTGCAACGCAGAAACTTGAGCCGATAGTCCGCCAAAAGACGAAGCAATGGTATTGAACTCGACCTGTTTCAAACCGGACTTTGGATTTGACTGCGAAGGGTCTTGATGTACCATGTAGTCTGAGCGGAAGAGCCCCAACGAAAGGTCCTGCACGTAGCCTTCTTTCTCAACCTCTAGATGGGTTTGCCATAACTTTGCAACAAAGTCGTCAACATGGACTAGCTCTTCCACAATGCTCTTCAACCACGTCTCATCCCTGGCAATGGCCGAGTACAACTCGTTGTAAGCCTTTTGTATGGCGAGTCCCTCCTCGAAGCAGGAGCGTGGGAACAAGCTTGGGAACAAGGTGACTGGTGCTGTGCTTGCGAGTACACCAGATGGATCCTGTGATGGCTCGACGAATGACGGAGCCGGGCGTACCGCTAAGCCATGAGCAATCGACCAGTCCTTGAGATTGGATAGCAGATACTGCTCCTCTTGTTGAGACAGCTCTGGTGGGTATTCGGTGAGCGACATTGAACTTATGGTGGCTGAGTCGTTTCGGTGTCGTTAGAAGAGTAGATCGCTCAGGTAAGAGAGACTTACAAATGCTGTCGGCGCTAGAGCGATTGCCTCATCCTGCCCCGCCGAAGCCCGAAGCGCACCGAAGGACCCTGGTCGCGCATTTCAAAGCACATATTTGGCGGCTTTTCGACGTGACAGCAATCATTGCTAACTATCTTCACCGCGAAATGTGATGGCCTTGGTGATGCTTGCCCCTCGTCGCGTGATCAAGTGACAGCGCGCACTTGCCTAGACAGGTGCCCCACCTTCTACGCGGCGCCCAATCCGCGACTGCAGTAGCAAACATCTCGCATCTCTCGCCATCACCAAACATCAGACACGGCAGCCACCGGGCTCTTACATCCAGCGCTATCAAACATGGACGACTATGCTCACCTACTCAGATGGCAGAACGTGGCAGGAGGTGACCAGATCATAGACTTGCCTGACGAGGACGACCTACAAGAGGATGATAATTCTGGGCTGGGGGATGCTGCTGAAGAGGATTCTCGGTCAGTCGACGATGAAAATGAGGCTGCAGTTGAAGAACCGAGCAAGCGGACCAAGTTGAGTGAGGACAAGATTGTCGACATTATCAACGATCGAATTAAGGTCTTCACAAACGCCTGGAGACCAAACAAGGGTGTTGCTCGCGGCGAGGAGGTGGACTACGACCCAGTCGCTATGTGGACTGAAGCGGAGGCTAAAGGAGAGCGAGAAGCCCTGGCGAAAATGTACGAGACAGAGCATCTCTACTATAAGTCAAGACTGGATGAATTGTGCGACCAAATCGTTAAGTTTCCCGGAAGCAATGCGGTAAGCAATAACACCCTGACGGTAGATATGACCTCTTCACTAACGGTGACATACTGCAGGAGCAAGTACGGCGACAATGCAGCAACCTCGAGGTCACGGTTGACTCAATGGAATTTGCAGCCTGGGTACGCGACATCTACAAACTGGAACCTGTTGACGACAGCGATGAAGAGCAAGTACCCGACGATCAAGACACCGCGATGCGCGACCAACCGGATATACCACGGACTGCATCATCTCTTCAAATAGAGCCGGGAAATGAGATTATTGATTTGGGTTCACCCCCAGATTCGTCAGACATCGAAGATGGAAATGCATTGCTATCGAGAAAGGACATCGGTGCTGAAGCTGATCCAGTCGAAGACCAGCTCGAAGACTTGACGCGATCATCGACACGAGACTCAGTCATCGCTGACAGCGTAGAGCCAATCATGTATGCGCACCCAGGGCTTTTTGAGCCTGACGGCTTGTCCACCCGTACACCTATCAACCATGGAGATGAGCCTGAGAACGCCTCGATCGCCACAGTTCGCCGCTGGAAATGGGAAGATTTGGTCGAGCATCTTGACCGTAAGCGCGTGGTCTCAAAAGTCATCTACGAAATGAAGTTCAATGATCGCGAAGTTATTCGTAATCGAATTCGCCTTGTTGGAAAGACCAATCTGATCAAAGAGATCAGAGCATGCATCGGTATGTTGTGCAGAAGAGAGACGAAGCTGCAGGGCGTCCTACCTCGAGACATGCCAAAGATTCTCGCGTTCACGAAGCTGTTCTTGTCTTGGTGGTTCTGTAGCAACTACTTCCAAGGACCCGATGCATCCAAGAAAGATCTTGATGAGCTGAGAAGATCCATGGATAGCGGGGCCGCCGAGACAAACACGTTTTACGACTATGTGTATACGATTATGGGAACGACGTTCAGCGAAAAGGCTCTGCAGCATCCTGACCAGCCATCTCAGGCCGAGATCATCGAGATTTCCGACGATGACTGAACCAGCGGCATCTTTTGTCACGCACTTGTTCTCCAGAAACGGCCGTCTTGCAAGAAGAAGGTCTAGGCCTCAGGCCTGACAGGCTGCTTATGGAATGTTGGCTCAAGCAAAGATGCCGAAGAGTGGGATTATCGAACCACGTGCGGCGTATTTCGGCAAGACTTTCCAGTTCCGCACTGTACGCTAAGCACGACCATGACTGAGTGCAGGCCGAGGTATGCAGACGAAAGTTTTGGAGAGACGTGCTATCCAGGCCTATGGATTGCAGATCCTCTTGGAATCGTAGAGATCAACCTCACGAAATGGGACGGTGGCGGCTCCGAGTTAGAGGGTAGAGGCCAGGTCGCCGGGCAAAAGGCGGGGTACGCTAAGATCACAGACTACACCTGAGTAGTTGAAGTTGACATGTTGTACGATTGAGTTGGAACACGACCAGGTTTCTGCAGTGAGGTGGACAAAGGTGGCAATTGATGCAAAGCGTGGAGTCGTGTCAGAGGTATCATGGGGGGTTGACAGGCGGCATGGCAGGTCCTGTCGAGGCACAGTGTGAGCCAGACCCAGGACCCCTCTCAGGCGCAGTGCGAACTATGGAACTATCCGAGCAATTACTCTCCGGACTACCGTACCGCTGATGAAGATGGCGTCGGCAGCACTGCAAGCTAATATAGGTGGGCCAATCATGACGAGTGCATTTGATGCCGACGCCCGGCATGTTAGATTCCGCGCTATTACCGCATGTAATTCATGTAGTCGCATCTTTGACACATTTTCCAACCATCTTTCTCTCTCGCACTCTTCCTCACCTCGCCTTACACCCAATCTGCCCGCACATCTACAACACACCCAAAACCCATACACGCCGCGCATTTGACCAACATGGAGGCTCTTTTGCGCCAGTCGAAGTCCATGTGCCCGTTCTTACACAAGACGTCACCCGCCACGCTCCGCTCCCTCTCTACCACGACCACGGCGGCGGCCCGCCAGGAGGTTTCCCCCGGCGCTGGAAGCATGTCCAACCTTCAGGTCATCGCTCGTCGCTGCCCCATCATGGGCAAGGCGCTTGCTGTCCAGAGCTCCCGCAATGGCAACAACGCTCTTGCCGGCGCTTTCGGCGGTGTGCGTGCTTACCACACCCGCGTGAACCGCGCCAGGCTGCACACGACGGCGTCCAAGGAAGCCCAGGCTGTGGATCTTGAGAGCCTGAGGGGCAAGCAGGGTACGAAATTTCAACGAAGCCGAGAGACCGCGTCTTGGAGGTAGCAGAAAATGTCGAACTATAGGCTAACATCGCCCAGGACCACCATTCCCGCACGCAGCCCTGAAGCCTGCGAACACTAAGCCCTCGAATGTCGCATCCGCATCCGCCCCGCAAGCCGCTACGTTCGATTACGAAGGCTTCTACCACAATGAGCTGGACAAGAAGCACAAGGACAAGTCGTACCGCTACTTCAACAACATCAACCGCCTGGCCAAGGAGTTCCCGCGCGCCCACAAGGAGTCGCCAGAGGACAAGGTGACGGTTTGGTGCTCCAACGACTACCTCGGCATGGGCCGCAACCCGCACGTCCTCAAGTCGATGCACGAGACCCTGGACAACTACGGAGCCGGCGCTGGAGGTACCAGGAACATCTCCGGACACAACCAGCACGCTGTAGCATTGGAAGACACGGTCGCGAAGCTTCACTCCAAGGAGGCTGCGCTTGTCTTTTCATCCTGCTATGTAGCCAACGATGCGACGCTTGCGACTCTCGGAAGCAAGCTGCCCAATTGCGTCATCCTCTCGGACAGCCTGAACCACGCATCTATGATCCAAGGCATCCGCCATTCGGGCGCGAAGAAGATGGTCTTCAAGCACAACGATCTCGCAGATCTTGAGGCGAAGCTGCAATCAATTCCTTCCGAATATCCCAAGATTATCGCATTTGAGAGTGTGTACAGCATGTGCGGCTCGATTGGTCCCATTGAAGGAATCTGTGATCTCGCTGAAAAGTACGGAGCCATCACCTTTTTGGACGAAGTCCATGCCGTCGGCATGTACGGACCACATGGCGCTGGTGTTGCTGAGCATCTCGACTTCGAAGCCCACAAGGCAGGCCGACCCCAAGGCACCGTTCAGGACCGCGTAGACATCATCACTGGCACTCTCGGAAAAGCATACGGCTGCGTTGGTGGCTACATTGCTGGCTCTACCAAACTCGTCGACACCATTCGCTCGCTCGCTCCTGGCTTCATCTTCACTACTTCGCTCCCGCCCGCGACCATGGCAGGTGCCAAGACCGCCATCGAATACCAGGCCAACTACCAGGGCGACCGACGCCTGCAGCAACTGCACACTCGTGCGGTCAAGGATGCATTGAACGAAAAGAACATTCCCGTTATCCCGAACCCTAGTCACATCATTCCGGTCCTTGTTGGAAACGCCGAGGTAGCCAGGAAGGCGTCCGACATGCTTATGGAAGACTGGGGCATCTACGTCCAGGCCATCAACTACCCTACCGTTCCTGTCGGCCAAGAGCGCCTGCGCATTACGCCTACCCCAGGCCACATCCGTGAGTACCGCGACCACCTAGTCGAGGCCGTCGACGCTGTCTGGAACCAGCTGGGCATCAAGCGCACAAGTGAATGGGCTGCCGAGGGCGGTTTCATCGGCGTCGGTGAGGCTGGCAAGGAGGAAGTAGCTCCTCTCTGGACGGACGAGCAGCTCGGTCTGACTGACGTTATCAACGAGATGAAGTCTGGCCAGGGTGCGACTGGAATTCTGGAGGCTGTGCTTGAGAATGAGCGCAAGGCTACGGCCCAGGCTGTAGCTGCTGCGGCTTAGATATCTTGATCAAGCAATTGCTGGGAAGGTCTGGTCGCTCGTTTCGTTATTTGAGACCTACGTAGTTGGACGACGCGTTGACAGCGCAGCGAAATCTATTCATCATTCGTCTGCGCAAGTATATCTTTACAATGCATATTGCCGTGATGCTTGAGCCTTGTGTATTTCCATTGTGCTTAGGGTTAATACGCCATAATATCATGGACTCATCAATGTGATTGTACGACCATGTCTCGCCTATTGTAGCCTGAAGTGAGGGTGAAAACGTGTCTTGCTATTGTCTGGTGGAGGACGGATGGGGAATGCACGGTTGCAGCCTTGGGTTCACGTCAGCCATTGCGCTAGTCGGAGCTCCCAGGGTTTGAGCCTCACGAAATCGAGACACGCTCCATCATCAACCCGCGCCCGCCCCAACGCGACTCCCCGATTTGGCGCTGCCAACTCTCCATCAACCTGCCGCCTCATCCAGTCCTTACACTGATTGTCGACTGCGGCGCGCGCCTATCCATCACCGACACCCCGGCCCATTCGCGAGCCAGCGCCGCATGCTCTCCACACATTGCATCGACTCTCTTTTCGCGCCGGTCTCTCGATCGTAAGAGGGTGCCATCATGCCTCCTCCACCCAAGCGCAAGCGGGGCGACCGCACTTACTCCCAGGACGACGACCGCAGCGGACGACCGTCGCCGCATCGCCCCCAAAACCTCGGACTCTCGCACGGCCAGCAGCAGCAAGCCAACAGCCCGCGCGGCGGCGGTGGTGGTGGTGGCAGACGTGGGAGCAGAAACAATGGACGCGGCGGCAACTCGAGTGTTCCGCAAAGTCCAAATGTCTCACACCCGTCGCCGACTGCCATGTCTCCACCCGCAAACACATTCCCATTGAGTCGGCAACCTCAGGCCGCACCATCCACTCCTGCGCCGGCGCCCACTCCGTCACAGCCCTCGACGCCTTCTACACCGCGCGAGGTTCCAGCCAGCAATGAGTTCCTGACACCAGACCGCGTCGCTCACTGGAATGGCCAGGCACGCGACGCTGTCGTGGCGGCTGCTGTGGCTGCCCAGGGTGCAGGCGACAGACTCACCCTCTCCGTCATATTCACTGAGATCATCGAGGCGTCGATGGACCAGCTGCTAGACGCCAGTGAACTGGGATCCATAGTACGCGACATCACATCCGCCCCGGCTGACGACCAGCTCGACCCAGTATCGACGTTTCTCGACACGCTGAGCACGCTGAGCACGCTCACACAAGATGACAGCAAACACGCGCTCGTACGGCAAATGCTTGTCGCAACCGACATCGAGCCCGCGCGCATGCGAGCCGAGCTGGAGAACGACCTCTTAAAGTCCCTAGGCCTCGTCCGCGATAGCTTCTCCAAGATGGCCGTTCGCAAAGCAACCCACGCCCTGTACCGACAGTCCAACTACAACCTCCTACGCGAAGAGACCGAGGGCTACTCCAAGCTCATGACCGAGTACTTCACCACCGTGAACAACGAACCGCCTACACAAGAAGTCGTCGCCGAAACCTGGCAACGGGTGAATGCGTTCATTGGCGCATTCGATCTAGACATTGGAAGAGTCCTCGACGTGACACTGGATGTGTTTGCAAACCTTCTTGTCAAGCACGGCAGGTTCTTCGTCAAGCTGTTGCGAACGAGCGCATGGTGGCCCGAGCTACGTGGTTTCGACAACATTACCTGGGACGAGGCCGAAGTACCCACACTTCCTCAATGGGCACGACCCGATGCGAAACAGTGGTACTACACCGACGAAGAGAAGGATGAGCAATCACGGCTACGAGAGTCGCGCGATCGCAAATTCTGGCAGCGTGTTGGCGAGTTGGGTGACAGGGCAGGCATCCAGGCCTACTTTGAGCTTGGAAGCCGTCGTATCACTGCGAACAACCGGCAGCCGGACCAAACATTACCCGCAGAGGGCGCGACGCTGTCGAATCAGCAGGCAGCTCGGAAATGGGCCGACGAGTGGATGGAGCAGACCAAGACACTCCCTCCCTCAGGAAACAGTATCGCCGCTCAACTGCTTGGCTTCAAGCTTCAGTTCTACGCGTCCGATGTCCGCGATGCCTCCGACGAACTCCCCGAGAACCTCATGTATCTGATTGCGCTTCTGATCAAGATTGGCTTCATTTCCATGCTGGATCTCTACCCACATTTGTATCCTCTAGAGGAAGACATGGCTGCACACAAAGACAAGTTACTCAAGGCCAAGAAAGAGAAGGAAGACAGTGAACGAGGTGCAGTCGCCAATGCGCTGACAATGGCCGGCGCGCTGCCCGATGAGACCCCCGGCCCGCCAGCTGTTTCTCGTCTCAGAGATGCTGAGAGCAGGTCCAAGTCGGATACTGCACGAACCACGCCTACCAAGTCTGACGAGCCCGCCGATAAGAAGAAGGCCCTACCCGAGCCCAAGGACCAGAAGTTCACACTCTTGAAGAGTTTGCTGTGCATCGGCGCACTCCCGGAAGCACTGTTCATTCTTGGACGCCATCCTTGGATGCTCGACGTTTACCCTGAACTGCTAGACCTCATCTTCCGTCTGGCGCACCACTCTCTAAGCAAGGTTTATGGGGAATCCAGGCCAGCCGTAGCCGAAGAAACCGTCATCGCTACCAAGGGTGCTGGCAACCGAGGTATTATGAGGCCAAGCGATTACGTTCCTCGACGAACTCTACGATGGGCCAAGCCTGACAAGAAGGATCAAGATGGAGGAATTGATTACAAGTTCTATTGGGAAGACTGGGTCGACAGCGTCCCCGTGTGCCAAGAGGTGGACGATGTGATCAAGCTCTGCACCAGCCTCCTAGGTTTGGTGGGACCAGAGTGCGGCAAGGATAGTGTTCTCCTGACCAAGATCATACGTATCGGAAAGAAGAACCTAGCGGACAACCCCTCCGAAGCGAATCGAAAACGATGGGTCGACTTTTCAGCAACCTTCATTGCGCCCGCCATCACCTTCACCGGCAGAAATCCTGGAGTCATCAACGAGGCTTGGGATCTATTCAGACATTTCGATACAGCCACTCGGTATACCATCTATCAGCAGTGGTTCAACGGAATGCTCAAGCCGGTAATCAAGACAGCTTTCAAGCAAGTCGAAGTCGAAACCAGGAAGACCCTGAGTCGCGTTTCCGCCACCAACACTAAAGAGTACGGTCGTAAGATTGCCAAGATCTCGTATGCCAGCCCCGGAATCGTCTTCAGGACCACAGTCAAGCAATTGGTCAACTACCCCAACATGATCACTGCTTTGGTAGAGTGCAGCAGGTATCTTACCTTACTTGGATACGACGTCCTGACCTGGACGCTGGTTACATACCTTCTGAGCCCTGATAAAGAGTCAAATCAGGAAGATGGTATGCTGTCTGCGCCGTGGCTGAAGAACATTGCTACCTTTGTCGGCAAAGCTTACGCAAGATACAACTTGATGGATCCTGTTCCAATTCTGCAGCTCACGACGCACCAACTTCTGAACGCCCAAGGCGAGCTCTACATGTTGGACGTTCTCGAGCAGATGGTCAAGTCCATGGGTGGCATCAGCCTTAGTGGATCCGTCTCGGAGTCGATGGCTCTGGCGCTTTGTGCAGGCCCTGCGCTCCGCACTTTCACCTTGCAGTATCGCCTAGCCGACAACCGTACCCAGGCTGCTCCTTCAGCAAGGCGTCTGGTCAGGTGTCTAAAAGAGACGGGTCTGGGACCACAAATTCTCATCGCGCTTGCGCAGCACGTAGAGGCGTACATTCACCGCAACGACCAGCTCGATGTACCCGACAAGCCTGTACTTTTCACCGTCGACAAGTTGCGCTCCGACATGCTCCAGTATATGGAGCTCCTCCGAACATACCTCCCTGTGGATGACTTTGACGCCGTTTTCCCTTCTCTAGTAGAGATGATAGCGGACTACCACATCGCGCCAGATGTCGCTTTTACCATCGCTCGTACGAGCATAGCAGCCAAAGCTAATGCCTTCCGGGTCGAGCAACGCTCGAAGTTGGTCCTCGATGCGCAGACGAATGGCGATATTGCCATGAGTAGTGTGGAAGAGGCGCCAGCCGTCAACGGAGAGCAAGACGCATCGAAAGCAACCGAAGACGTGGAAATGAAAGATTCTGCGGCGCCTGGAGATTCCACCGTCGCTACTTCAGATAAGCTGTCTTTGGCCGACGTACCAAATGCGGAGATTGAAGGTCTTGCGAGCCAGCTCAAACAACAGCTACCCGACGCTTTCGGCGACTATCCTTGCCTGTCTTACTACGTCACCTTCTGGCAGTTGTCCCTACCAGACGTTGTCGCCGATGCGGAGAGCATAAAGCAGCTATACAAGGAGTCGATCGAAAACTTGGAGCGACAGCTGCCCGCCCCTGTTCCCGAGCGCCGCGGCTACCGACCCAACGTACCCAAAGCTGATTCCGAAGCAACGAAGGGTATCAAGGAAAACATTGCCAGGCTCAAGGAAGAGCAGCAAACTGTCACCAAGAACCACGCTGCGACGCAGGATAGCCTCCGCGTTGAGTTGCGCCGATGGTTCGAGGGCATCCCAATGATGGGTCCGCAGTGCGACCTCCTGCACAACGCTTTGCTCCAAGATTGCTTCATTCCGCGCAGTCGCATTTCTCAAGAAGATGCACAATATGCATTCTCCATGCTCATTTTCATGCACAGCTCAGGCGTGCCGGGATTCCGCATGAGCAGATTACTGGATATGCTCTTCAACGCTAACAGACTTACGTCCATCATCAGTATGTACACGGAAGCAGAGTCCTCATCTTTCGGTCGTTTCCTCGGTGGCATCTTGCGTGAGCTGCAAGTCTGGCAAGAGAACAAAGATGATGCTTTTGTCAAGCGCGCTCAAGGTTCAGGAAAGAACCTTCCTGGCTTCGGCAGGGGCTACGACGGAGAACGAAACCCGACAAGCTTCTTCACGTACGATCAGTTTTGCATGGTCTTGTTTAAGTGGCATAAGGCACTCGCAGCTGCGCTCAAGACATGTCTGGAGAGTGGGGACTATATGCAGATGCGTAATGCCATCAACGTCCTTCACGCGCTGGGTACCAATTTCCCAAGAGTGAAGAGTTTGGGCACCGAGCTGAAGGAGACCGTTGCTCACTTGAAGGAGGCAGAGGAGAGGCAGGATCTTAAGAGAGCTTTGGAATCTGTTCTTGGTCCCATCCTTAAAGGAGAGAAGCTCTGGCAGGAGGACCATGTCTTCCGCAACGTGAGTTCATCTCCATCGACACGTCCACGACAGCGAACTAATACGCCTCAGGTACCGGCGCCACCTGGACTTCCGACAAATGGAAGTGAGAAGTCGACTGCGGAGAAGGGTAAGACTCCACAGCCACAGGACACGAAGCTCGACGCATCTGCGCCTGCCTTCAAGCCAAAGCCCGAAACGTAAGTTGACAAATTGCGCCCACATTACCAACGGTGAAACTGATCGACATCTTCCAGAAACGGTACCCCACTACGCGAATCAAACGACAACAGGTCGAAGCATGACAGCACAACCCCTGCGCCTTCGAGAGATAGAGAGCCATTCAGGCCAACGCCAAAAGCCTCCGATAGTAGGCCGTCTACGCCATCGCAACCGGAGACAGGTTCTGGCAGGCCTCCACTCAAGGGCCCTCCGATGCATCCATCGTCGGTTCCGCTACGACCGGATAACAGAAACACGCCGGGTCACAACACCCCAGTCGGAAGAACGCACGCACTGCCAACACGACCAGACTCGCAACCGAGGACACGACCATCGGAACGCCCTATGGTCGACCGTACACCAGAGGCCGCGCATGGTCGATATGACAGTCGGGGTCCCCCAGCCGAATATGGCCGACTAGATCGTACGGCGGATGCTGCACGTCAGCGCGAGGCGTCGCCAGGTCGGCGCGGTGGGCGACCGCTACCTGGTGGCAGAACACCCGAGAGGATGCCTCCAGCGGCCGAGCATCGCGAATGGTCTGGCAGAGAACGCGATTACGATTACGATGAGCGGGCTATGCGAGCACCTCCGCGAGACGGGCGAGCGCCTGCGGTACGACCGCCCACATGGGATCCAAGAGACCCTTACGATGCGCGGGATTCACGTGAGCGTTCTGATCCCCGAGGTTATCCTGCACCTGCAGCAACGGAGCCTCGCAGGATGCCGTCTACTTCATCATTGGCCAACGAATACCGCCGAGATGGCCCCCCAGTCAACGCCCCGTATGCTGCGGAACAGAACGACAGATCTTCGCGACTCCCACCGGTGCCAGTCGCAGCCAAAGAAGAACCTACAGTCAACCCAGCGCGTGCTGCCTTGATCAATCAAGCAGAGCATGGCAGACATGGACCACCGAGGTCTGACCGCGACAACCGTGGCGAGCGAGATGCTCGTTTGAACTCGCCGCGTCATAGCGATGATAGACGTGGTGATGATCGTCGAGTCGACGATCGCCCGCCTCCTGGATATCATGGCCGGAATGATGCGCCACGGGATCCTCGGGATGAGCGTCCTCAGATGCCACCCTCTAGTGGGCGAAACCACCGTGAGGATCCAGGAGCCAGTGCTCCAACCGGTCCGCGTGGTGGTCGCAACGAAGCCGCTACAACATCCCGGGCTTCGCGGGAGATGTTCCAGCCTACACCTGGACCACGGGCACAAGACCCCAACTATGGCAGGCTGAACCAGCCTGCAGAGCCGGCGCCCCCGCCATCTGGCCCACGCAGCGATCGAACATCGCAGCCTTCAACACCGAGTGCACCCACCGGCCCCGCAGCATCACTACCGGCAGGCATCCATCCTAGTAGGCTGGCACACATCGAGGGCAGAGCACCAAGCGGGCCACCACTCCAGACCAACATGCCAAACGCTCCAAGCGGTCCGCGTAATGGAGGTCGCGCTCCTCAAGGCCCTATTCCATCATCACCAGTCGGTCCGCGACCTCCCACAGGACCTGGAGGACCTAGGAATGCCGGCAACCCACTACGTGCCATCAACAACGTATTGACTGGAAACGCACCTGCCGATCGATCAAGCGAACGCAATGCTCCTCATTCCAACCCTCCGGTGCGTGGTCGCGGTGCTACTCGCGCCAACGGCCCAATGGACGGATCAGACATGACAAGCCCTATGCCACCGCCCTCGCTTGATTCAACGCCCAACCAGCACCCGAGGAGCAGTCGAAACGACGATGTACCGAGCAGGATGGAGGGCGCTCTACAAGAAGAAGGCCGTTCAGAATCTCGCAGTCATCGACACCGATCAGGCCGCGAGCGGTCACCCGATCGATCAGGCCGCCATCCCGAAGAGCGAAGCAGCCGCACTGCCCCTTCTGAGCGCGCAGAGGGCGAGCGCGGCTCCGACCGCGGCCGCGAGAAACACGGCAGCAACCGAGAAAGCAGCCGTCGCGAGCGCGGCGAACGAGACGGCGAACCGAGATCAGGACGTGAGCCTCGCGAGAGCAGCAGACGCGAGCGTGGCTCCCGTGATGACGGACGCTCTTCAGGAGCAAGGGAAGAAGGACGCTCGGATCGGAGGAGCCGTGGTGGCGGCGGAGGAAGCAGCCAAGGGGATGAAGCACGCAAGAGGGGTCGCGATCCCCAGGATCAAGCCCATGGAGATACCAAGAGGAGGCGTTAGACGCGCCCTACTATTTCAGCATCAGCATCAGCACTTACGAGTTTGGCGTGGATGAGGAGGGGACTCGACACTTGAAACCAACAACACAACTTCGTCAACAACAACATCTTTCAAGAACACACTCTACTTCACCTTTTACTTCATTTCATTTCATTTTAATTCTTCGATATTTGGGGACCAAGAGGGAGAGAAATTGTGCATTGCGCGGCGTTTTTTGCTTGTTTGTTATATTGCCCGCCCCGCCCATACAGAGCGTACTTTAAGGCATTTTACGATACCCCGAGGACGAAAACTTGGTTCTCGAGCGCATTACAGAAAAAACGGATGAGCGGAAGATTTGCATTATCGGGAGTTTTGATTGTGCGATTTGCTAGGAGATGGCTGGATGGGTTTCCGGTTATCTTTTTCTTTTCGTTGTTTGTAACATCATCATGCCGCAAGATGGAGAGGAGGAGGGAGAAGGCAGAGAGCGAGGAGGTGCGGGTATGAGTATAGATATTGAGGGGTTGCTAGTGAATGGACGTGGAAGATACTCTGAACATCTTTTTTTTTCATGAAGTGTGATATCAGTGACGATCAAACACCCCTTTGACATCGTCCATCGACACGCTCCTTCCTCCGCGGCACTACAGATCCGCCATCTCACATACATACATGCATACGTACAAGCGAGGCCCGTCAACCGATTTACCCGCCTCCGCACCTCAATGTAAAATACCTCAGTCCCCCTGCTCTTGCATGTACTGTGGAGACCGTCCGCGGCTCTGGACCGCACGGGAGAATACCCGCCCGTCTAGATTGTGGGGCGATGGCGGCTCATTTATCTGGAGGATCGGATGTAGATCCGATGTGGAAGGTGAGATGTGAGTGGTTATGTAAGGGAAGGTACCTGGGTAGGGGTGGTGCGTTGAGGCGACGTTCGGCGGGTATAGGCCGTGTGGTATGCATTGGAGGGGCTTTTTGGGGCCTTGTAAGTTTCTTTGACTTCTGCTTTCTGAGGTAGAAGAGGGATAGAGCTTGTATGGGTAATTTGGATGTGCATGATGCAGGAGGGTTGCTGAAATAGGTTGGTGTGCGTTGTGGAACGGGGTGGGTATGTAGGTCTGGATGGGTATATAAGGTAACTCGCCTGGAAAAGAAGACGTAAATTGGTCAAGATCAAATCGTAGCCAAGATGGTGTCCTCACTCGTTCAACTGCTCATTAGCACTTTCGCGGCAGCAGTAGTCTCAGCTATACACATCACCACTCCGCTAAACCAGACATACGACTACATCATCGTAGGAGGAGGAACATCCGGCCTCACCGTCGCAAACAGACTAACAGAGAACGGAAAGCGTGCGTAACAACCCCTCATCTCAACTCCATACCCTCCCGACCTAACTATCCCACACAGACACCGTCCTCGTAATCGAATACGGCAACCTCGTCAACGACCCCAGCATCCTCATCCCAGCTAACACCCTAAGCTTCGCCCCAACCCCCGAACGCTACTTCAACTTCACCCCCGTCCCCAATCCCGGCCTCAACAATGACACCACGAGCCCACTCGCAGCCGCTATCGTCGGTGGAAGTAGTGCCGTAAACGGCATGTTCTTCGACCGCGGCAGCGAAGCCGACTACGATGCATGGGAAGCCCTTGGAAACAAAGGCTGGGGCTTCAAAGACCTGCTTCCGTATTTCAAGAAATCCGTTACCTTTACGCCGCCGAGTGATGAAGTAGCGGAGAAGTATAATTACACGTGGGACGTTGATGCGGCGTATGGTGGACGTGGTGAGATACAAGTTTCGTTCCCGCCGTACCAGTTCCCCGGTCAAAACCGCTTGTGGGATGCATGGAGGGAGATTGGTGTGGAGAAGCCGAAGGAAGCGGCTGCGGGAGATGCGATTGGTAGTATTATGGCGCCGAGTGCGTTGGATCCCGTGTTGAGGACGAGGAGTTATGCTAGGACGGCGCATTATGAGCCGTATGCGAAGAGGCAGAATTATCATCTTTTGACGGGGTATCAGGCGACTGAGATTTGTTCAAGGAGGATGGGGAGTTGGAGGCTGAGGGCGTGGGTATGGTTAAGGTGGAGGGTGAGGAGAAGAGTGTTGTGAGGGCGAGGAAGGAGGTCATCGTTGCAGCGGGTGCAATTTGGACGCCGTGGTTGTTACAGCGCAGTGGTGTTGGTCCAAAGAGTGTCCTTGAAGAGGCTGGTATCGCGGTTAAGAAGCATCTTCCTGGTGTAGGTGCGAACTTCCAAGACCATCCCTTCGGAGGCAGTGTCTGGAATTGGACGACCAACCCATACTTCCCCACCGCTGGAGCCCTGGCAACCAACCAGACCTTTTACGCCGAAGCCGAGAAGGAGTACATCCAGTCGCGCGAAGGCCCTCTCACGACTTCGCGAGGCAACCAGGCTGCCTTCCTGCCCCTCAAGACTGTCGATCCAGAAGGTTGGCAGGCCCTCGTCGATGCTGTCGCGGCTCAAGACCCAACTCCCTACCTCCCGAACCAATACGATGAGACGCTCATTGCGGGTGCAAAAGCCATACACAACATTACTGCTGAGTACCTCGCACGCGACGACGCTGCAGCCTTTGAATTCACCTTTGCAGAAGGGCCCATAGGAAACGCTGCGATAATGCGCCCCTTGAGTCGCGGCACTGTGAACATCAATCCAACTGATCCCGCATCAGGCCCACTGGTCAACTGGCGCACCTTCTCCAATCCCCTGGACATCAAGTTCACGGTACAAATGGTGCGCTTCTCGCGCCGCTTCAACACGCTATCTTCTTTCGCTGGTCTCGGCGCTGTTGAACTCTCGCCTGGAGCCAATGTTACGAGTGATGCTGCGATCGAAAGGTATCTGCGCAGTACGATGGATCCGACGTTCGTTCATATGGCAGGTACGGCGTCGATGCTTCCTGAAGAACTTGGTGGTGTTGTGGGTACAGATTTGAAGGTTTATGGCGTTGGGAAGCTGAGTGTGGTTGATGCGAGTGTTGTGCCGTATCTGCCGGCCACGCATCTTTGTACGACGGTCTATGCTATTGCTGAGAAGGCGGTGGATGCTATTAAGGCGAGGACGGGATGGGATGAGTAGGGGTATTGGCGCAGCGTGTGAGTCCATTGGGTAGAACAGGCACCTAAGTCTTTTCCGGGAATAGTATTCGTTCTGGGTATAGCTATGTGTCTGACTGGGAAACAGCAGTGTCGGTGAGTGTGGTGAAATGCCCGCGTAATTAGAGGATGTGGATTATTTTGCGGTCTTCATGTACATCGTCGCCTGCCATGAACATGTTGTAGGCTTTCCCCCAGGGTATCATCAAACCAATTCTTCGATACTCCAGTCTATCAGCGTTGAGCGGGGTCAAAACGAGATCCGTTATCTGACGGTGTCCGTCCTCGTCTTTCTGCACGAGACAGGGCACGCACCAGGCTTCATATCCATCGGATGAGAGTTGATGGGTGCGAACAGCTTCACTAGCAGAACTTTCCGGAGCTGAATGAATCTTTGTGAGCAGCCGGTCACCCGGATACCTTTTCAAGATATCCTCATAGACTTTCACCGAATCCAGGGAGACATAACCAACGAAGGACCTCATGGGTGTGTCGAGCGCCTGGACACGCAAAGGGTGTTTCTCCTCTTCAACTGTAGGGCCGTCATTTCGTTCTAGATTTCCTTTAAGCGGTGCCAGAAATATCCGGCGGATGTTGGTATAGACAGACAGTTTAGCGAATTTGATGTAGCCAAAATTTCCGAGAGCCCCTGGTAGATACGAGACTTCCACATCAACGACTTGTATGCCTTCTTCTGGAAAACGATCTAGGTGAGGCTTGAAGAAATTCACACACATACCGTGTGCAGAAGCCCAGGACCAAGTCGGCGCAAGGTAATCAGGAAAGTTCTCGGTAATGGACCTTGGACCATCCCTGCGAAACACGACATTCCGCGAAGTAACCCGCCAGCATAGCCCCACTTGCAAATCTTCTTTCCACAATCCCGTGACATAGGTGAGGTGGTAATGTTCTCCCATAAGACTTGCCAAGCCTGCGACTGCAAGCAGCTTATCGGAGTCAACACTTAAGGCCCTCCGACTGTAGTCAGCAGCCATATCGTACCATTTATCGAAGAGATCCTGTCGCTTCGTTGAATACGATGAAGCCGGGAGCTTGTTGAATATGTCTGGATGTCTTACTATCAGCCGCATCGCGTCGTTTTGGCGAGAACACCTGATATTGATGGCTTCTTCTTGTTCAACACCTGTTGCCATACACGGAAAGTTTTCGCTTGCGGACGTCGTTACGCAAGACCATTCGACTGCATCAGAGTTAAAAGTCAGTAAACGTCCTGACAACACCTCCTCTTGAAGAACCCATCCTCTTGTCTGCAGAGCACTGCAACGATATTGACTAAAAGTCTGGATCGATTTGCATGTTCGCAGACAATTACTGTGCCGTTTAAGAGTTATTCGGACGTTGCAGGATTTGCTGCCCCGGGCGTCGCGTTTAGAAAAAAGACCTGAATCTGTGTCCGGACCATTCGCTGCGAATATCGTCAACGTCGACTGCCGGTATATGCCGCCCATCTTAGCCATTTCCCTCCCCACATCTTCAAGATCATCCTGTATGATGCAAAGCGCATCTATCCATAAGTAACGGTATCCAAGAGCCTTGGTGACATGCAAAGCGTCTCTGAAGGTTTTTGGCATTGTATCATCGAGTGGTAACTTTTGTTTGAACTGTTCGTATAAGCCAGAACCTAGGGTGGACAGCATTCTCTTTCCCTGGCCCCAGCAATAACTCAGTGTTAGGTACTCTGCTCTCATCCCCTTGGTTTCCGTGATACGAGCTTCGCCATCAGTTTCGATTTCGATCACCCGGGTGGGTAGTAACGGTAGCGTTTGCGACGAAACTTCTGTGTTACAATAAGGATGCCCCTTTTGACAGTGTTGGATCCATGTCTTTATCAAATCTATGTTGTAGTCAGATCCGGTGTGGTTGTCAACTGCTGAACCGATGGGAGTATATTGCTCCTCAGGTCGTGAAAAGAGAACGCAGGAGAGATCGAGCATGGTGCCTACTTCATCTGCACCCCGTGTCAGCTAGGCCTATCACATATGTTCATACATCATACCAGAGACAGGCTCGTGGATCCTGAGTGAAGTTGATCGTTCTCCATAGTGCAGCTTCATTTCGTACAAGTGTGGATCCTGCGGTTCAGGACCCTCGCCCCACGGGAGCTGCTCCAGATCCAGAGAGAGTAGAATAGGTGCAACTTTGGGGTCGTTATCGCGACGCATATCAGCAGACCTGATATGTTGGTATAATTGAAACCAGAACATGGCGCACACTCGACATCCTTGGCCGGCTGAGAGTTCCAACGCTTCCCTCGAAGGCTGATGTACGCTTACTAGCGATGTGTCTGGATCTTCGAGGATGCATCGCTCTGTTAACCAATCGGCATTCTGCACGCTGACCTCCTCGATGGATACGAAAACGAGGTTTTGACAGAAGTGACACAGCATGGCGTATGTCGATGCCAGACCGTATGGTTTAGCAGGCGCAAAAATGATGACAGAAAGGTTACTGACAGTGAGATGGAGGAATGGTAGAGGACAACAACAAGAGTTGAGTGAGGAAGGAGCCGAGGGGGCTGTGTAGACATGACCAGGCAGCCACGAACGTCATGTGCAGCAACAGTCAGCCTCATTCACATCGTAGAAAATCTCATGCCGCCAAGAATACGACAAAGCAGCAAGAACACATCACCGATGATATAATGTCCAGCAGCGCTTACGGACAATTCGTAACACCCACAGACACAGCTGGCATCACTCCAAGAGACCCTTCACTACCACTTGACGACATGCACGATCATGCATCGATTATTCGATTTCTCTGCTTTCAGGGGCCGTAGAATCTAAAGGGTATCATATCCATCAATCATCGACACAGCCGTATCACCGTCGCCCACTACTCCTGCCCCCAAGTATCATCATCCCCAATCTCGCCCACAATCTCCACGCCCTGCTCCTCCTGAAAAGCAACCTGCTTATTCTTCCCCCTCTTCTTCTTGCCCTTCCCATTCTCCTTATTCGACCCATCACCAATCGGATTCCCATCCTGGTCAACGCCCGCAAGTTCCCTCTGGCGTTTCCTTTCCTGGGCTTCCGCTTTCGCCTTGGCGATTTTCTCCGCATACTCTGCTTCTTCCGCCGCCATTTCGCGCTTGATCCTGTCCGTGTCGGCGAAAGAGGCCTCGGTCTTTTCCGATTTCTGTAGGAACGTATTCCAGCCATCGCCGTTGATCTCGCAGCGGCCTTGGAGCGCGGCGCGTATGTCGTCGGGGTTGTCGCGTTCTTCGCGGGTGAATTTGGTTTTGATGGAGCGGCGCGTGAAGCCGGGGAACATTTGCGATATCATCTGGAAATCGGTGCCGAAGGATCTGAGGCCCTCGTAGAATAGGTTCGTGAGGTCCGTGGTCCAACGTCGTCCTTGGCCGGGCAGGAGGAACTCGTTGGGGAAGCGCTTGTTGTTCTTCATGAAGCTGCGGGTTGTGAGGCGTGCGGTGATGTCTTGGTCTTCAACGACGGTCATGTCGCTAATGAGACGGTCTGCGTCGCCCTCTCGGTCGATGAATACAGTGGTGGGATCCATTTCCATCTCGCCTGCTGCGTTCACACGAAACCTGGGTCCCGGTTCAACCTGTGAAGCCGCCAGCTCTGCTCCTGCCTCTGCCAAAAGTCTGTCCTGTTTTTCTTGATCTGCTTTCGAAGGGATGTTCTTGTTGTCTTCTTCTCTTCGACGTTGCTTAACGGCATCCCAATCGATGGTACGCATTTGCTTTTCCCGTGAAGACAGCTTTCCAACGCGAAGGTCCCGGGCTGCTAGAGTATCCATATAGGTTTCATTGGGGTCAATCGTCTGGTCTTCGGCATCGGATGGTGTGGGCTCTCGTGGCGGTCGCCCCTTCCGTTTCTTCTCCCTGACTGCGCCTTCTTCGCCTTCAACTTCATCGACCTCTTCGCCCTCTTCACCCTCTGGAGTGGCCCTTCTCCTCCTCTTTGCTTTGGGCTTGCGACGCACGGCTGCTGCTACAATCTCATCAGCTATGCGGCCGACTTCAGTTTCTGGGCCTTCGACGACCTCGCTGCTCAGAGCCCCCTTGGTCTTTCTTGGCTTCCTGGCTTTCTTTGCTGGCGCTGGAGCTTCCTCGCCATCTTGTGTAGCGGGTTCGGTGGCCTTCTTTCTTGCGCGGGGCTTGGCGGCAGCTCGTTTCCGGGTGGGCTGAGCCTCTTCTTCGTCTTCCCCTTCTTGTTCGACGTGTTCTGCATCTGGATCTGCTGCAACGGCCTTCTTCTTGCGTGGCTGGCGAGGCTTTCGAGTCGGCGCCGCAGCCGCAGCCTCTTCTTCGCCCTCTGGAGGGTGGTTCACCGCTGCCCATGGAAGCTTCCTTCTCTTTCGTGGTTGTGGAAGGGCCTGGGAATCCGCAGTAGGGGCGGAGACATTCGGGTCGGCAGTCTGTTCGCCGGCGTTGTTCGCTGGTGCCGGCGCATCGACAACGGCCGCAGCTTCTACCTCTGGCTGTGGTGGTGCAGCTACTTCCTTCTCTCGTCGTACCGACTGTGACGGACCTGCAGTATCTCCTCCACTTGCAGCAACCTCTTGACTCGCTGGAGTGCCTAATTGTACGGGTGGTTCTATACGACGCCGCTTGGGTGACCTGCCGCCATCGCCCGCATCTTCCAAGTATTGGGTAGTGAGACCCCGGTCTGTGGAAGGCTGTACAGCGACATGAGGCTCTTTCTCGACTTGCGTCGGTGTTTCTGTATTGGAAGGAGCTGGGGTGGGGAGTGGCTGGGTAGGGTTTGGGGTCGGTAATGGAGGCGCTTTCGAAGACTCGGCTGTACTGGGGACAGGTTGGGGAGTAGTCGCTGTGGTGGGTTCTTGGGTCGCGGCTGGTGTAGGTAGCTCGGCGGTAGTCGGAGGCTCAGTCGCCGGCGCATTCGAGGGCTCTGGTTCGGCCTGCGAAGTTTGCGATTCGGCAGGCGCAGAGGGTGTGGGAGTTGGTGCAGCAGCAGCGGCCGGTCGTCGTCGTGCGGCTTTGGGTGCGAACTTTTTGCCCGTTGTATTCTCTGGCCATGGCTTAGCAGAGTCGGCGCCGTTGCATGGGACGACTCACTATTAATAAAAGAACTAAAGGTCGCCGCCGCAGGTTTAGGCGCAGGCGCAGGCGCAGGCGCTTTGTCGCTACCGGCAGCAGGCGGCTGATTGGGAGCGTCGTCGGCAGCCATGTCTAAGCAGCACTCGTTCACGCCCGGCTCTGGCTGCTCGCTCTCTTCCTCACATTGGCGGGCAGTGGTGGGGAATGTGCAGCACGCAGAGGGTCGCGTCGACAGACACAGACCACGCCCTAGCGCGACACTAGCTCTTGGCAGTCCACCTGGGCTGCTAACGAACTCTCTTCGCTCGACCTCCTCACCCACCGGCCTCACACGACACACCCGCCCGCCTGCCGCTGCCTCTCGCCCGCCCGTCTCCTGCGTGCCTGCCATCCGCTCCTTCATCTCCCTTTAATGACCTGAGAGCGCGCGCGTCTTCGCTGCCCTATCTCGAAGCCGGCGTCTCCTCGATGAGGCTCGAAGCCAGGACCGTCGCACCCCCATCGCTTGACGCCGTCAAGATGGAGGACCGAAAACGGCCCATTGCCGACGACGCTGCTCCTCCCGCTAAGAGGCAAGCCGTGACCGTCAACGGTGCTCGCTCCCACCCAGACGCTGACTTGCCGTGGAAAGATGACATCGAGGTTCGCCCCCCGATCACCTCCCGCCCTCCTCCCACGCCCACGGCGCACACACCCGCTGACCACTCGAATCTACAGTCGTTCCAGAAAGATGCCATTCTGCGCCAGATGCGCGAGTTCAAGCGCGAGAAGGCTACCGTCGAGTCACAACTGAACGAGCTGGAGGGCCGCTCCAAGTACCACGACGACCACCTCCGCACAATCGACGCTTGGTTTGATCAGGTCAGTATACCCCTGGAAGTTGATTGAGGTGATGCTAATTGCTGCTTAGCTTATCGATGAAATCAAACTCCTGGGCGCCGAGAAACTACCTGCATCATCAGGCGACTCCGATGCCTCGCAGTCGGTACCTGCTGCGCTTCTGTGCGAGGACACCCAGACGTTCAAGAAACACCTCTCGGACCGCAAAGAGAAGATCCTTGCATCCCTTTCCGACCTCTTTGCGAGATATCCTGCAAGCAGTCCCGAGGTTGCGAAACTCCAACAGAAGCTGTCAGAGCTCTTGGTCACAGAGAAGGATCACGTTGTGCGATTGCAACGCGTCACCACCGAGAAAGAGCAACTATCTGACCGGTTGGACACGGCTACTCATCGCTACCTGGTCGCTGAGAAGAAGCTCGATCGCTTGAAGAGCGCCCAAGTTCAGAAACTCGAGCAGCAGGCGCACGGCACAAGCGCGCCCGCGAAGGAGGAGGCTCCATCTACCAGCAACGGAACAGAAGCCGTCAATGGCACCTCACCCGGACCGATCAGTGAAGAGTTGGAAACTGCAAAAAACCAGGCCATAGCCGAGGCAGCCAAGAGGAAAGAGCAGCTTGAGCAGATCGAGCAGGAAAACAAGAAGCTCACTGAGGAAGTCTCAGCATTGAAGGTCAAGCTTACCGGGCTGTCGGATGATGATTATGCAAAGACCGATCTCTTCAAAGCTATCAAGAACCAGCACGAAGACGTGATCAAGCGAATCAACAATCTCGAAGCCACCAACATTTCTTTGCGGGAAGAAGCGCAAAAGTTCCAAGCAGAGCGAACAGCCTACAGGATCAAGGTGGACGATGAGGTGCGCGCTAGTTTGGCAGACAGTGCAAGCCACGTTTCGCAAGCGGAAGCGAACTGTGCTCGCATTCGAAACGCCCGTGACGAACTAGCCACCAAGAATAACCTCTTGGAGGCGAGCCACAAGGATTCCAAGGATTCTATCGAGCAGGCGAAACAGCTTGCGAGCGCATGCGACAGCCGCATTGCTGCACTCGAATCGGAATGCGAGCGACTGCGACTCCAGATTGCAGAGCAGCAGAGTTCAGGAGACCAAGTAATGTCTGGCTTAGACGACTTGACACCGGAGCAGCTGCGCAGCAAGATCTCCAAGCTTGAGAGCCAATGCAAGATTCTGGGCAACGAACTCCCGTCCATGGAGTCGGCATGGAAAAAGGCGCAGGCGATCGCGAGCAAGAAGATTACCGAGATTGCTGCGTGGGAAGAGAACATTGCCAAGGCACATGCGGACAAGGCCAAAGCGGATCAAAAGTTCTTCGCAGCCATGAAGACCAAAGGAGAACTCGAACAACAAATCCGCATCCTCCGTGCTCAGGCTACCAAAGCCACGGAAGTAGTGGCGCAATTGAAAGAGGCGGATTCCTTGAGCCGGTCACTGGTCGACAAGCTGGAGAAGCAATGTGCGGAAATGCGATCGCAAATGGATGATCTTTCTACCCAGCACCGCCAGCTGCAACAAAAGGTCAGCGAGAATGCCATCACTTCCGAGGGTCATGTCAGCCAGATAGCGGAGCTCAAGAAGGTCGTCGAGGCCAAGGACGCGACATGTCTCGCGGCAAAGCACGCCCAACGCGAATCGGAAACCGAGCGAGACAAGCTTGCTGCACAAGTGACTGGTCTGGAGAAGCAAGTGCAAATCTACAAGAAGAAGAGCACGGCCAACCAGAGCTCTGAAGTGTCGACGATGGAGCTGTTGATTCAGTGTCAGATCTGCAAGAGCAAGCTCAAGAACACGGTCATCAAGACTTGTGGGCACATGTTCTGCGACCAGTGCGTGCAAGATCGACTCACCAACCGCGCGAGGAAGTGCCCGAATTGCGGCAAGGCCTTTGGCAGCAACGATACCATGCGCGTCCATTTGTGAGAGCTCTGCAAACCGGATACCCTTTTCTTATTCCCTGCATTTTGCCACATGTACATCACCAGCTGCATTTCCTTCGGTACCCTTTCTTACCAGTTTACAATAGCGTTGAAGGCGAATTTTGAGGCCAAGCATGAAGCAGTGCCTGGGACGTTGGTGTTTTGCGGGTGGCTTTCTGCCAAATTCACGGCGTTGGAGTTCGGCAGCGCAAGAGCGCGAGACAATGTACGATGATAGTTGCGATGCATGTTCAGACGACATGTGTTAGCATGTTTTACTAGATGCACGGAGTTCGTCTCTCGGTCGGCAATGTTTCCGCGGATGGGTTTAGATAAATTCCGTTGGCTCTGCGGAGCTCAGGCCTGGGATGGCCCAGAGAAAGAATGCAAACAAAGATACCATGTCCAATTTGTGTTATATGATGTGATTCTATAGCCTTTGACTCACACTGGGCTGGTACCTTTGCTCGGTGCACTAGGCAAAGCGTTCATTGCCAGCCAACCATGTGAGAGCTGTCATTTCAAACAGACTGCCGGATCAGGGATGTCTAAGTGCACGGCCCGTGAACGTTGGGATGTAAGGCTGAGGGTGGCAGGGTATGACGTTCCTCGCCGTTGCCCCACGCGACAGGCTACCGTAAACACCCTTGAACAAGACTACTATAACCACGACCGCAATCCGCAACAAGATCCTTTCAGACTACACCTCTTCAGCACAAACTACAACAACTGCAACTTGCTACACGACCTTGAAAACGTCCACGTCTGAAAACTTTTGACCAAGTCTTCCGCCTTTACATCAACCGCAACTACCCTTCCACAATGGCCACCAACGTCCTCACCCCTCGCGACACCAACGCGCAAGTCAAGCCCATGTCTTCCCCAGAGAAGGACGCCGAGAAGAAGGACTCCAAGAGCCTCGACTACCACCGTCAAGTTCTGCAGTCGCGCCTAGACAACCCACAGTGAGTTCTTACACGTTCATATCCCACTGCGCATCACTAACGATACTCCAGAGAACAGAAGTTTGTCTCGCCGTCTGACGACATCATGAGCCCCGCTACACAGAAGTTGCAGGCTTTCAAGACCAAGCACGCCATGAAGAAGTAAGTGGCTCTGCAACTATATACCAGCAATGGAATGTAGACTGACGCATGTATAGATCGAAGCCGCAGACGCTGTTTAAGAAGACGAGCGCAAAGAACTTCGAGTCGAACAAGGGCAGCGGCACACTCATGTTCGCCGACATCCCCAAGAAGGACGCGAAGGAGGAAGACGCGTAAACATGGCCTCACAGCCATTCTTGTTCAGCGGGTGCATTGGTTTCCTTCTCGGGCGCAATTGTCATCTGTATACCCTGTTGCGGCTTGAATGCCTTCGGATGACGGGCTGGTTCTGGAGTTTTGATTACGGATGAATGACTACGAGGCTCATGACTAGATATATTGATGAGACGAGACGAGACGAAATGGAACAACGTTATCATGCATTACCATCTTCAGACTAGGTTCTATGCATGTGTAAAGCTGCATGCGCCCGGATGGATACCCCCGTCTATCTTGGGAATAGTCGCCGAGGCGCATGTTGTACCCTACTCTAGCCGCATCATCGTTCCCACGCACACGATGACACAACCACCGTCGGAGCAACAAGCCGTCCAAGACGAGATAGCGGATCTCGAAAGACGGCTACACGATGCTAAAGCCAGATTGAACCCGAATACCGTCGCAGCGACACCTTCAACCCCCGCAAATGACGCAGGTCCGTCATCACTACTCCCACCCACCCATCCCCCAACCTAACACCCCCGCAGCCCTCCACGCGCTCCTCCTCCTCGCCGACTCCGCACTCCCACTAGGTTCCTTCGCCTTCAGCTCAGGTCTAGAATCCTATCTCGCGCATCACAGACCGTCGCCACCGTCGGCAACCCAGTTACCCGCGTTCCACACCTTCCTCCGCCTATCGCTCTCAACACTCGCAAGCACATCGCTGCCCTACGTGCTAGCCGGGTACCGCAGCCCGCAAAGCATCGAGACACTGGATAATGACTTCGACGCGAGTACACCGTGTACCGTTGCGCGACGGGCGAGCATAGCACAGGGTCGCGCGTTGTTGGCGGTTTGGGATCGCAGTTTTAGGACGCAGTATGATGGGCCTGAAGTGACGGCGTCTGAGTATGCTGAGGACGGGGGGATGGGTAGTCAAGTAGCGATTAAAGCGCTCACGGCGTTCTCTGCTGCACTGCGCACTTCAGAGCATATCAACGTGCATCTCGCGCCGCTTTGGGGTCTCGTCACGAGTATCCTGGCTGTTCCGCTGCAACAGGCTGCGTACCTTTTCCTCTTTTCACATGCGCGCACGGTGGTTAGTGCGGCTGTGAGAGCGAGTGTTATGGGACCTTATCAGGCGCAGGCGGTGCTTGCGAGCGCGGAGTTGCAGGATAGGATTCGGGGGCTGGTGGATGAGGGGTGGGATAGGAAGGTGGAGGATGCGGGGCAGAGTGTGCCCGTTATGGATCTTTGGGTGGGGAGACATGAGAAGTTGTATTCGAGGATTTTCAACTCGTGAGGAGGGGTCTGGTGAGTGGGGCGAAAGAGGTAGCGGACGCGTACACGGGTGCTACCGAGAACTTTTGTGGCATGTATGTCTTACGTTTTGCCGTTCTAGCGGGTGCTGAGATGGAGGAACTTTAGGTTTATCCTACTTCTTGAACGACAGTGCTAGTGGTATCCACGTCTTCTCCCTCAGCTTCTCCTCGCTCAACTTCACCCCCGCCATACCCATCCCCATCCAACCCACCATCCCAATCCCAATCCACCCCCACCCCCTCCTCCCTCCCCCTCCTATCCATCTCCCCAATCCTCCCCCTAACATCCCCCAAACACCTCCCCAACAAATTCTCCCCCCACCACTCCCTATACCCCTCCGCCTCAAACGACCTATACCCAATCCCCCACACTCTATCCCTCCTCCCCGCCTCCGCAAGTTCCCTCTCCCCTGTCCCCACCAACACACTCCTCATATGCCTATTCCCATTGCCCGCCCCCTTCCCAGCATGTTCATTCCCCCCCGTGAATTTATACCAGTTCCCCACTCGCGCAACCCGGCTTTTCACGGTAGTCCAGGCGGTGAAGGAGAAGTTGGCGATGCGCTGACCGTGTTTCTTCTGCGTTTTTGGGTCTGGAGCAGAGAGGATGAGCGAGCAGGTGGCGGAGTCGGAGAAGAAGAGGGATTTGCAGTACATGTAGGATTGTTCGGCGCAGGTGAAGGGGAGGAAGGGGACTGGGTTGCCGGGGGAGGTGGCGGCGTGGGTTGATAGGATTGAGGACGCTGAGGTGGTTGTGGTGGTTGTTGAGGATGGAGTAGAAGGGGGTGGTGGTGGAGCGAGGTCGACAAGCCACTGCAGTGATGTAACGGGGATGCTGAAGGGGCTTGGGTGCCATTGGCAGAATATGCCGTAGGGCTTTTCGTTTGGCATGTAGAAGTATATTGTTCCTTTCTCTTCGTCTTCTTCGGTGGGTGCGGGTTTCTTTGGCGGGCGGCCGGCGGGGTGGGGTTTGCGCTTTCCCATTTGTGCGATCTGAGGATGGATTTGAGTTGTGAGTGTCTGTAAGAAGAGCGACTATGGCAAGGTGAAAAGGAAGTTTTCTTTGGGAAAATCGATCGTGGGGTGTTTGGGTCTCATCAGATGCTTGGTGATGAGTCGTAAGCTAGTTCTGTAGTACCATGGTTTGCAAAGGGCGCAAGGGCGACGTTTGCAATTAATCGTTTTCTAGTAAGCTTTTACAAGACACATGATACGGCTGTTGACTGTGTGCTCTTTTCAACGTCTTACAGCGCTGAACATATCAGGTCACTACCTTCGCACGTATGTACATCTCTTAGTGTGTGTACCTCGGAGAGTTTGCACGGTGATTGAAATTATCTTGGTCGTAAGTGAAGAGAGTCGAAATCGTAATGAGGCGTTCGAGTGCGTGAGTAGTGTTCCTTTGGGTCACTTCTGGTATAGATGTTTTCTCTTCGTCTGTTCTTGTCTCTGTCAGTCGTGCCGAATTTTGTCTAGTTCCACGTGCTTCAATCGGTGTCTCTGCCACAGTGGCCTAAAATGAGAGTTGATCCTGCCCAGTGAGTGGAGCTCATGGCCTGGGCATCTCGTGTCAACGAATGAGAGTAAACGTGATGGTAAGTCCATCGGGAAGTTACCTCAGCCAATACCCGTCCCCATGTTCGGAGTTCTCCTGCAAACCATGGTAGAGAGATAACTGAAGCCAAGGTCGACAGCGACTATATAATTCAGCACATATAAGATTTAACTTCCAGCTCTTACTATCCATGAATGTTACGCCTCGATATCCCTCAATCTGTCAACAAAAACTACGTCCACCGAGATGTCTGAACCCTCTTTCCGATTTCTGGACCTTCCACCAGAGTTGCGATGTATGGTCTACGAGCAACTCGAAACGACAACGAAGCATTACACACTCGACGACATGCCGGACCCATCTTCCGCAATCACACTCGTCTGCAAAAGGTTGCCCGTCCAAATACTGGCGACATCCAAGTTGATCAATACCGAAGCCATGACAATCTTCCGGCCCAGAATGCTGCAACTGAAGGCGCAACCAATGCGCTTCTGTATCAGCGTGAACCCCAGTAAACCTCTGTCCGTCTTGCGTCGTTCGCTCTCGCGCTGCTTCCGATACAATCCTCGTCCCGATGGCTCACCACCATTAAGCGAGGCGGCTGAAGCTTTCATCGACCGCTGTGTTAAAACCCGTCGCCTAGCAAGCAACTGCCGCCATGTTGAGATAATGTTGACCGACAAGGACGCGCCAAGTCTCACACGATCCATATGCTTGTTATACATCAGCAACAAGTTCGCAAGGCGATACCACTTGAAAATTACTCTGCTACGCAAGGAGCTAGCAACCGAAACCCATCCTGCCAGTTGGCATGCATCGCAGGATGTTGGGCGTTCGTTGGGGGTGAACGAGAGGGTGCATCTGCATCTCGCAGATAAGCCAGATGCTGAGCGATGGAGGAGGGATTGGGAAGAGACGACAAGTGTGCCGGAGGCATGAAGAGTACAGAAGTGTGTGTTTGACCAAGGCTGGACGTCATCAAGATGTCTTGTTCGAATACGAATGGGAATTGCGAGAGGATCTAGGAAGCCTTCCTCGTGGTTGCAGTCAAGGAAATAACAGGGAGCATAGCCGGTACGCTGGGATGCCGGAATCTTGCTGGGAACGTCAGTCTTGCGTGAACATACGCACAGGACGTCGATGAATGTAGTACATCTGATTGTATGGCATCAATAGAATAATGCGACGCTGAGAGAACCCCCAGATTGCGATAGAGTGTGATGCAGCGTTGTTGGGGTTGAGCGGAAGTCATCCGACAAGCTCGTATTCAAGACATGCATGCTTGTATGCGGTGCGATGTCGTTGCAGCTACGTTGTGGTTACTTGCAGAAATCCTGCAGGGACTCATTGTCTTTCCGAGCTCAAATGACGCCGTCGCGTGTCCACTTTTGCCCTCGATCTTGCAACACCATCTATTGATTTCTTCTTCCCCAGTCGTTCGCCATGACCTTGGTATGCTGTCTAGAGGCAGCAGGGCCGATTTGGAGCCGTCGCCTGACTTACCTCGCATGGCTGGTTTACGTTTGACAGGCCGCGCTCCCCTCAACCGAGGTCACGCGCATCGATCATGATGCTAGTCAGGCACACCGTCCGAGCTTCCTTTCCCCGGACGTGCTTAAGATGAATGACGCCGTCCGTGTCTGACCGCGCCGGGCAATGCCACGACATCCCTCGAGGGCATACACGAGAGGAATTACCTGATCTCGTCTTGTTTCACTACTCAAGCTATGACGAAAGCTCGCTACGATTTCAAGACGCGCCCGGTCGCGCACCCGGACGCTATTGTCGCAGGCGACAAGTACCGCTTCACCATCCTCACAGATGGCTTGCTCCGCTTTGAGTGGGCCGAGGATGGACGATTCGAAGACCGCGCGAGCACCTTTGCCATCAACCGCAAGCTAGCTGTGCCCGATTTCTATGTCTGGGACCGCGGCCACGGCATCGAGATCGTAACAAAGCGCTTCCACGTTGTGTACGACAAGAAGAAGTTTAGCGCCGATGGCTTCAAGATCCACCTCAAGGGCGACGTGACGGGCACATGGACATACGGACAACAAGTCTCCAACTTGGGCGGAACAACCCGTACACTAGACGGTGTGAACGGCAGGGCCAACCTAGGTCCTGGTGTGTTGTCGAGAGAGGGCATGGCTCCTTTGGATGACACCAAATCCATGCTCTTCGAAGACAATGGGTGGATTGCTGGACGCAGGGGTGGCGACAGGACCGATCAGTACATCTTCATGTATGGTCGCGACTACCGGGAAGCCATGCGTGCATACTACGCTGTTTCAGGAAGCCAGCCTCTCCTTCCACGATACGCCATGGGCAACTGGTGGAGTCGATACCACGCATACGACGAGAAGGAATATCTTGATTTGCACGATCATTTCGACCGCGACGATGTACCCATGAATGTGGCGGTTGTGGATATGGACTGGCATCTGGTATGGGATCTGCCTGGTGGTGTCAATGGCTGGACTGGATACACATGGAACAAGAAACTGTTCCCTGACCCAGACGCTTTCATGAAGAAGCTGCATGATCGTGGCATGAGGCTGACGCTTAACCTGCATCCAGCGGACGGATTCAGGCCTCACGAAGAGCAGTACCCTGAAGTCGCCAAATACCTTGGTATCGACCCGCAGTCCAAACAAACGATTCCTTTCGACTGCACGGATAAGAAGTTTATGGACGCATACTTCGACATCGTACACCACGAGCACGAAGAGCGAGGCGTAGACTTCTGGTGGGTGGACTGGCAGCAGGGCAACACATCCAAGATCCCTGGGGTAGACCCGCTCTGGGTGCTCAACCACTTCCACTTCCTCGATAATGGCCGTGGGTCCCAGCGTCCCTTGATTCTCTCTCGATTCGGTGGCCCCGGAGCACAGCGCTACCAGATCGGCTTTTCTGGCGATGCTATCATCACCTGGGACAGCCTGCACTTCCAGCCTGAGTTCACAGCTACCGCATCGAACATCGGGTACGGCTGGTGGAGCAACGACATTGGTGGTCACACGCATGGCTACAAGAACGACGAGCTCTACACACGTTGGGTACAACTTGGCTGCTGGTCGCCAATTCTGCGTCTTCATTCAGACAACAACCCTTTCAACACGCGCGAGCCCTGGCGGTTCAACGAAGAGGCATGCACGATCGTCGAAGATACATTGCGTTTCCGCCACCGTCTCATCCCATACTTGTACACCATGAACGCGAGAAGTGCCTCCGACGACGAGCCGCTCGTTCAGCCCATGTACTGGGACTACCCAGAGTCTGATGAAGCGTACAATGTGCCCAACCAGTTCCGCTTTGGCTCAGAAATAATCGTGGCACCTATCACCCAGCCCCGCGACGGGACTACACATCTCGGCGCAGAGAAGCTCTGGCTCCCAGAAGGCCGCTACGTCGACATCTTCACCGGCATCGTATACAACCGCGCCGGCGAGCTCACCGTCCACCGCCCTCTAAACTTCGTCCCCGTCTTCGCAAAAGAAGGGTCTATAATCCCGCTCGACGCAGCCTACCGTCCCAAATCCGGTTCTCCAAACCCAGAGGGTCTTGAGATCTTGCTTGCCGTAGGCGCAGACGGCTCCTTCACACTGATCGAAGACGATGGCACCGGCCACCTCGTCGACGACGGCGGTTTCTCAATCATCTCAGACGAGGGCCACGAGGAATCCGCCGACGACACCGTGCGCTTCGCACACACACCCATCACGTACAAACAATCGACCGGCGTCATCAAGATTGGTCCTACAACGCCTGAAAACCCCGCCATCCCCAAGAACCGGTCTTGGAAGATTCGCCTCCTGGCTCATACGCTTAAGAAGGGCGCTGAAATACGCTGTGTCACCACCTCACCCAGCACAAAGAAACACGCAAAGACGCTCTCACACAAGACCACCCAGGAAAGCAACGGTACGCTCATCACGCTCGACGCGGTGCCAACTTCGCACACCATCCACATCGAATTGCTCTCTTCATCTTCTCATTCTGCGGGTTCTTCCTCGTCGGGGCCGCAACTCGATGTTATCGACCCGAACCCCAAGCTCTGGGATATCATCGATAAAGCATGGATCGAACTGGATAAGAAGTGGGATTACTGGAACTGCGTCAACAATGGGGAGCCAGTGTTGAATAAAGTGAGGGCGCTGCAGGGGAGGGGTATGAACCAGGCGTTGTTGGATGCGATGTTGGAGTTGTTGCTTGCGGATGAGAGGTATGCTGGTGAGGAGAAGGATGGGTGGTGAGATGGTAGATGGGTAGTATAGTTTAGCGTGCATAGTTGTTTCTCTACACCGTACATGCTGATAAAATTGAATGACCGTCCTGCAGCAGATTCACTGCAGGACGGTCATTCAATTTTATCAGCATGTACGGTGTAGAGAAACGACGTAAATGCTTTCTTACGCAGGATATGTTTGTATACACATATTTATACATAGCATTTCGGAATCCATGACTCTTCCACGCAGTGCTGCCGCTGCCTTGCATCGTCCAAACGTACCCAGCTTCTCACGGCCTCATCTCAACCTTCCCCTCATGCCCCTTCATCGCCTCCTTAAACCCATCCCTCTGCAGAATCTCCGCCACCTTATCCATAACCTTGCCCTCCCTCCTCCTACTATAATCACCCTCCTTCATCTCATACCCAGCCCTCGTCGCATCCTCCAAACTCTCATACTCCCAAATATTCGCCTTCATACCCACACCATGGTACTGATGCTTCTGCAGGAAAGCCAACCAAGCCTTCACCACATCCGGATGCCCGTCTTGGATCTGGATCAACCGCCGCATGGTGATGCGCTCGAAGTTCTCCTGCGACTTCTTGAAAATGAAGTTGGAGCGTGGGACGGTCCAGCGTTCGGTTATGCGGGGGAGGGGGATGGGGCCTCGCGCGCAGAGACCCATGTAGTAGGCTGCGCGCACGGCGAAGTCGGCGAAGAGGAGCAGGTTGCGGATGTTGTAGGTGCGTAGTTGGAGGTCGCAGGTGGGCACGCCGTGTTCGGGCGTGCGGCGCAGGGGCCGCAAGTGTACGGCTCGGACATTGATGGGGGTGCGGAGGGCTTCGAGGGCTTCGGCGGTTTTGGCGTCGAGCGGGGGTTGGTCGGTGGGGAGGGTGATGTTGTGTTCCCTGGTGTTGTTGTTAGAGGACTGCGGGTTGGGATTAAAAGTCCGAAGAGGAGGCTTACTTTGCCAGTTTGATGGGTTCCAGACCAGCGCGTTTGTACACTTTGAGGAGACCCAAGTGGTCAGGTGTGTTTTGTAACTCTTTCCACCTCTGCGCTGCCTCTTCGCGTGTCTTGGGCTCCCATTCTTCCTGACGTTGGTTGACTTTTTGTTGGCTTGCGTATAGACTAATAAGTTGTCAGCATCTTCTTCTTCTTCCGTTCCTGTACATTCGGTATATCGTACGTCTTGTATTCCTCCCGACTGATACCAAGATCCTCCAACCGCTGGTCGAGTGGCATGGTACTGTTCTCCAGCTCCAGCTTCAACCGACCCATAAGCTTGGCATCTCTGTCTTCTCTCGGGTCCCTCTCATTGCTCTCCTCTGATCTTGAGCTCTTGGCCCGCGAGAAAGTCTGTGTGTGTGGTCGGGGGGCGTGGGTGATCTGTACTGCGCATTAGCAATTGAAGACTCTCCACAAGCGATTCAATTGGAAAATAAGTACCTTTGCCCTCTTCGCCGGCCCCAAAAAGGAGCGCATACATCGTGGCGCTGCCATGCTTGATATCATCGCACTCGCCCACGTCCAACATCGAACTTCTTCCAGAGAGCCGATGGCGCTAGTCGCGATTGCAGCTAGAGTCTTGGCGTCATCGGAATTGGCCGCGCCTTCCCTCTGCACCCTAGTCGTACCGTCTCGAATTGTCACATGTACAAGATAACTTGTTCTTCTTGATACAAGACCGAACCTCTGCCATTCCTCGTTTTTCAACAGTTTCTGAAGAAGCACCCATTAATCAAAATGGAAACAGTTTCAGATATGGCTGCAGCACCGAACGCCTACGCCCGCGCTATGCAAACGGCCATGTACGTGCGCCAACAGCTGCCAGAGGCTCTGCAGTACCCCAAAGTAGCCATTGTGTGCGGTTCTGGGCTGGGTGGACTTGCCGACACAATCGAAGCGGAACCGAAAGTCGAACTGGCTTACGGCACGATTCCTAACTTTCCCAAGAGTACTGGTAAGTGCAGATATGAAAGCATCATTTCGCTGCAGATGCGATCTTTCGAATCGCACAGGATGCGGGGTACTGACACCTTCGTTTAGTTGTGGGACATGCTGGAAAGTTTGTGTTCGGTCAGATTGGACCTCAGAAGACGCCTGTAGCGCTTCTTGTTGGACGGGCCCAGTGAGTCACTCAAAGATGAGAGCCTTTGGCGCAAGAATCATGATATTAATGGATGCAGTTTCTATGAAGGACACTCGATGGACCTTGTCACATTCGCTACTCGAGTGTGCAAATTGCTTGGTGTCGAGACTATGATCGGTATGTCAAGAGAGCAGATGATCAGATTCAACTGGCTAACCGTGGATGAAGTCACAAACGCAGCCGGTGGTCTCAACCAGACTTACCGCGTAGGAGACATCGTATGCTTGAACGACGTATGTCAACCCTTTCGGAGACGTCGAGCTTAATCTAACTCTGCTTAGCATCTCAATATGGCTGGACTGGTGGGCATCCATCCTCTGCGTGGACCCAATATCGAGGAGTTTGGCACGCGGTTCCCACCTCTGTCAGATGCGTACGACCTCGACTTGAGGGTGCGGACGCACAAGGCTTGGGCAAAACTAGGACTGGACAAGCAGGAGCGACGGCTACACGAGGGTGTGTACGCGTTTGTGGCTGGACCAACGTATGTCATTCAAGTCCTTCTCCTCCCTCTACTTCGCTATGGCATCAAACATGTGCTGATCGTGTTCAAGTTACGAAACTCGTGCAGAATGCCGAATGCTCAGCACGCTAGGAGCTGATGTGGTGGGTATGTCCACTGTACCGGAGATCATCGTCGCCAGACATGCTGGAATGCGTATTCTTGCATTCAGTCTGGTCACAAACGTGGCTGTGCTCGAGGCAGGCGCCCGTGGCAACGATGCGGAGATCCAGACCATGAACAGGGCGGAACTGACTGAGCATTTGAGCCAAGGTAAGGCAAACCACGAGGAGGTACTGGAGGCCGGACGGGAGGCAGCCAAGGACATGCAAGCCCTGGTCAAGCAGATCTTGTCCGATCTTCACGGCCAATGATCAAGGGCTGTGGTAACGGCGGGCCAATGCGGCAACCGCCAGTGTGTCCTTTCAGATGCGCATCGCAGGCAGGCATAGTTTCACAAGAGTGAGGCCTGAGTCCAGAATAGAATATACCGTCCACACGGTCCAGAACAAAGAAAGTCCCGATGTCGAATCGTCCTGGCATGTGGCCAGAAGCGACCAAGCAAGTCTCAAGGCTTGACGACCTTGCCTTTGTTTCGCTTCGCCTTCATCGCCTTGTAGTGCGCCTTCTTGCCGCTCTGCTTCGACGTTTGGATATCCTCGTACTTGCGCTTGAAACGGCCGCTGTCCTGTTCCTGGGCAACAATCTCCTCCAGCATGGTCTGCTTGCGCTCCTTGTTCTTCAAACGGCTGCTGTAGAACTCAGTAGCGCCTTCGATGATAGTGCCGACTTGAGAGAATGCAGGAACATCGCCCTTCTTGTTGTCCTTCTTGTAGTGGCGGTGGGGGTCAAGGACGTTCCTCATCTTTAGTAGCTGAAGATCTCGGCGCAGCTCTGGGGTAAGGTTGGTCTTGGGCATGTTGAACCACTGTGCGCCAGCGGTGGCCTTCTTCTCCTGTGGAAAGCTGTTAGCATCGTGACTGACAACTTCAAAAGTAAAACTTGAGTGTGGTAATGCCTCAGTGTAACTATGAACTAAAGGAGCCTCAGTGGTGCAGGAAGGCAACCAAGACGGCGCCCGAGTCTGCTCAGCTAAAAGTTTGGGATAATTTTCATCACGGGCATGCGGATGCAAATAGTGTGGCTTGAACGTACCTCTTGCTTCTGCTTCTTGATTTGAAGCGGATCCTCAATCTTCTTGGTGCCGTTAGCCAAAGCCTGCTGCTTTTTGTCGACGAGCTTCGAGTGATCTAGGCGCGTGATGTTGCCGTCAGTCTTTTCGTAAGTATCGGCAATATGGCCGGGCTGCAGCTTCGGTAGCCTGAATGGAGCATCCGACTTGTTCGCGGGCTGCGCCGTGGCTGCCTTTGCGCGCATACGGACTGCAGCTTCATTAAGCAGCTCCCGTATCTGCTCATCCGAGAGTTCCTCATCGGTGTCCTCAGCGAGGAGCGGCTGGTGCGTTGGCAACTCCATGTTGGCGTTGTCCGGGAAGAAAGTGTTGGAAAATTTGAGGAACTTTTTGAGAAGCTCCGGCGCGCTAGCCAGTTCGGCCCGTGCGGCAGCGCTAGCCTTTTTGGTCGCGATGCGCTCGCGGTGACAGCACGTTCGCAGGCTCCCATACCACTTTCAATTCAAGGCAGCTGGATTGACAGTGATCCACCTCTGCTGCTACGCTAGGATTGCCCTGCTCCAAAGTTCCCTTCGTGTCTCTCGTGCACTCGAAAACGGTCCCGATGGTTGGGATCCGCCACGTCAAGCCCGCTGATGAAGCTCCAGAGTCAGCTTCACTCCTGGGCCGTCGCCTTTGTCATATTGTCTTATGACGCGTGCTCGCATATTCTGGCGCGCTCGAGAGAATCGGACGGTGAACAACTCATCACTGGCATGGCCCTGGTGTCTACGGGGCCAATGGGAAAGCGTCATCCTGACCAATAGCGCTCACATCCCGCATGCTACTCCAGCTGGGGCGGGATCAAGTTCGTCTCTCTAGCGTGGTGCCTCGATGTGAAGTGTGCTGCCATGGGCCACGATCGGTTCGAGTCTTGCGCCGGATGGAGATTGAATTGTGATAGAGGCGGCAGGAACATTGCGTCGCTACTGTGCTGTCACCTTGTCGGGCCTTGTAGAGAGATGTGGTGCGACGTGCATATCGCGCATATAAGCATGGCTGAAGCGACGATCGCAGCATCTTCTTCTGAAGAGACTCTGGTATGAGAAATACGACGTCAGAACATTGAGCGAATCCTGCACCCGCCCTATACTGCAGCCCGTCGTCGTCCACAGTTCTACATAATTGTCCGCGTCGTGAGTATCGTTGGGGCCCTTGCTTAGCTGTGGTTCGTTGACTCGTTAGAAACCCACCAACCAAGCATCAAACTCCGCGAATATATTCTCGTACTGGAATTTGATTCGTCGAACCAGAGCATAGGTCAGTTGCGCATTTGATACAACCTCACGAGTGTTGGTGCGATTGAGAAATAGAGTAATGCTCATCTACCATGGCAGGCCGCACACAGCAACGCCGCGGGAGCCTAAAGACAGGTACCTGCGCCTTCCCCGCCCACCTCTCCCGACCACTCAGACCGCATCTTCGACGGAATCACGACCTCGCCCTCCTCTCACAACACGCCCACCGCGCGACTCCGAGCAGCCATTGGACGCCCCGCGTCCCTTTCTGCACCGTCCCGCGACCGAGGAACAAGTATTGCCATCCAGACACGCCGCGGACTGACGCAGACCCTGTCCACCGCGTAACACTTGCGCAACCACGCCCAAGCCATGGACCAAGTCAACCTCCAGGGCCACGGCCAGCAGAAAATGCGCCAGCAGCCCCAGCAAGCTGCGCCGCGCAAATACGACGGCCAGCAGGGCAACCCCCTCTATGATCCCACCAACGGTGGCCACTATGGTACGTCTTCCCGCCCCAGCTGCATGCCACGCGACGCGGCGCTGGCTGTCGCATTCACCATGGCATCCTGTGCTAACACTATACCGCAGGCGCATCTGCAGCAGTACGTTATATTCGCGCATCCGCGCCTGTGCCAACTTCCAGCCGCTGATATTTGGTCCAGATTGCCGCACAGAACCACGCGCCCGATCCACAGCTGTTCACCGGCTCGTGGCAGAATGTACGCGCTCGCATCTGTCATAGCCACGATCGCACAAACTAACGCCTACAGGTCAACCAAGGACTCACCGGCAACTACCGCGACATCCTAAACACATACTGGCAGCAGCAGGTTACGAAGCTTGAGACCGACGAGCATGATTACAAGCTACACCAGCTCCCGCTTGCCCGCATCAAGAAGGTCATGAAGGCCGACCCAGAGGTCAAGATGATCTCAGCCGAAGCTCCTATCCTTTTCGCCAAGGGTTGCGACATCTTCATCACCGAGCTCACAATGCGCGCCTGGATCCACGCCGAGGAAAACAAGCGTCGCACTCTCCAGCGCTCCGACATCGCCTCGGCTTTGTCGAAGTCGGACATGTTCGACTTCCTCATCGACATCGTGCCCCGCGAGGAGGCTCATCCCCACAAGAGAAGTGCCGGCCAGAACGCAGCTGTACAGTCATCAGCAGCTGTGGTCCCTCCTGGGGCTATGCCTCAGCCAGTACATGCTCAACATTCCATGCCACCTCCCGACTATGGCCTGCAGGAGCATCTGGGACAGCAGCAGGAGTACCAGCAACCGCCCATGTACCCGGGTCCGATGCAAGGCGACCCCCGCGCCTATGCACAGCAGCCCATGTTCGACCCCAGCGTCTACACGCAATACCAGGTGGGCGGTCAGCAACCGCAAATGTACGCAGTTGGTGGTCAGCGTGGGCCTGACCCGAATGCCGATCCCCAGAGCTATGGCCGGTATGAGGCTGACCCCGACGACGCCGAAGGCGAGAGGGTCGACGCTGAAAGTTAGGAACGACGACGTTATCCTAGGCTCTGGAGCCTACTTCGACGTTAGCTCACCCACTCTGCATGTTATCATGTTGATGTAGTCTCTAGACCTGTCGGGGTTTTTTCTTGTGTAGGATGGTTCTATCAAGGCACAGGGGAGGTGATGGAGGCCGGCAATGAGTATGATCCCAGTGTTTACGAGGCGTTGAGGGAGTTTGGGGATTTCTTGGGCACGGCCGCGGATGCGGATCGGTTAGCTTGTGGCAGCCTTATGAGCAGATATCCATTGATAGAGTAACAGCTTGCACCACCACCATGTTCGCCCATCAACAGTGCAATGAGGTGTGCTTGGGCCGCTTGAGCGCGGAGCTGGAAACAACGTTGGCAGCATCCCGATCCGCTCCGGCAACTAAACTGGCTGAATATGACGAAGATCAGTCAGGGTCCAAGGTCCACACCGCATCAATTCCTGGAGATCTTCACAGAAAAAGGTGGTACCGAGACAATCCAGGGGTCTGGGAAGCCTATTAGGTGGACTGCTGTCGATGATCAGACAGCCTTGCCAATTATCCCTCATCACTGACAAGAGTGCTCTAGACACTTCGTCAGCGGCCGAAGTACTAGTTACCGTACGCGGGCTAAGAAACATCTTCTCCAGTCTATGGATCCGTACCTGCGTCACAACTAGTGGGCATCCGACCTGCTCCGACTGCTCATGGCACCGAGGCTCGCTGCACATGCTTGGCTAACGCAGCGATAGCATGAGAATGCATCTTTTCTCTAAAACTCATTATACAAGCTATCCACTTGGTATATGGAACAGCCTGGAGTTCACTACCAAGACTCTCAACAAGCACTCACGAAACTAACATTGTCACAAAGCTAGCCAGACTGTGCCGGGGGCATTAGACGGCCATTAGCTTGAAGCGTTTCCCAGACATACTCCCGCCGGTACCCCGCCAGGTCCGTGCTCCACCCCACCTTCCTGGATCCAACAGAACGGGCGCGTGGTGCAGCTCCTACCCTACTTTACTTCAAGCCACCTCCTGCCTTCTTTTCTCTCACCGACTCTTCAACTCTTCTCTCAATCTCTCTTCTCAACTACCACTTTTCAACGCGTCTCCCTTTTACAAACTCACATCACAATGGTCAAAGCCGTAGTAGCCGGAGCCGCAGGAGGCATTGGACAGGTACGAGCTCGAGAGTACCTCAGGGACTTGTCTCTCTACGTTGCATCCGAACCTGACTGACTTACCCTCGACAGCCCCTCTCTCTGCTCCTCAAGTCCTGCCAACACGTCACTGAGCTCGCCCTCTACGATGTCGTCAACACACCAGGTGTCGCTGCCGATCTCTCGCACATCTCGACCCCAGCAGTATGAGCTAACCCTAGCCCCGCATATGCATGGAAATACTGAAGGTGGACAGGCTGTCACAGGTTTCCTGCCAAAGGAGGACGGTATGCAAAAGGCCCTCACCGGCGCTGATGTCGTTGTCATCCCTGCTGGTATTCCCCGTAAGTCGAACTCATACTGTTGGTGTGGCACCACAATCTAACAGATGCTCAGGCAAGCCGGGTATGACCCGTGATGATCTCTTCAAGATCAACGCCGGTATCGTTCAGGGCCTCATCGAGGGTGTTGCCAAGTACTGCCCCAAGGCGTTCGTACTTGTCATCTCCAACCCCGTCAACTCGACCGTTCCCATCGCCGCCGAGGTCCTCAAGAAGGCAGGCGTCTTCGACCCCAAGAGGCTCTTCGGTGTCACCACCCTTGATGTCGTCCGCGCTGAGACCTTTGTCGCTGAGATCACCGGCGAGAAGAACCCCGGCAACCTGAACATCCCCGTCATTGGCGGCCACTCCGGTGAGACTATCGTACCTCTGTTCAGCCAGTCAAAGCCGAGCGTAAACATCCCGGCCGACAAGATGGAGGCTCTTATCAAGCGCGTCCAATTCGGTGGTGACGAGGTTGTTCAGGCAAAGGAGGGCGCTGGATCCGCTACTCTTTCCATGGCCTACGCCGGATACCGGTATGTTGTATACTTTCCACCAAAGTGCACTAGCTAACTGCGAACAGCTTCGCCGAGAAGGTCATCAAGGCCTCCAAGGGCGAGAAGGGCATCGTAGAGCCCAGCTACGTCTACCTACCTGGTGTTGAGGGCGGAGATGCTATCTCCAAGGCCACCGGTCTTGAGTTCTTCTCCGTGCCCATCGAGCTTGGCCCCAACGGTGCCGAGAAGGCCATCGACGTTGTCAGCAGCGCCAACGACCAAGAGAAGAAGCTTCTCCAGGCCTGCTACGACGGCCTGAAGGGCAATATCAGCAAGGGCGTCGAGTTCGTCGCCAACCCTCCCGCTAAGTGAGCGTACCCGGATGTCGGTACAGCTCCTACACAAACTCACATGCGCCTGTCTGTAGATAGACTATGAGCCGCCATGATGAGTATGAGAGATGATACTACGAGAACGTGCCCTGGGATATGCATGAATCTTTGCCGATCTGAGCTAAAATATCAATGTTCGCACGATACAGTACCATGACCCATTGCAAGTGACCTGCGTTGTGGCCATCATCACTTTCGTATGCATTAAGTTGAATCGAAAAAGATGTGTCGTGTGTATATATCCCCGATATAACTATGTTTCAGCTGCCGAATTGATATAGAAATGGCCCGGGAGCAGCTGTAGCGTTGTTCAGAAGTCACAGCGCATATCGAGCTAAAACATCGTGGACCCTTGCAGAAGAATGATCGGCCGCGGCTCCAGCAGCCCACATCTGGACTCGAACATCAACACCACCACCAACACACCGCAATAAACACTACACCACACCGACACCTACCACTGTAAATACCCGACCCTGTACTGAGCAGCAGGCGACGACAAGATTCAAGCTACCATAGACGCAAACACCCGCCGACACACCCTCACACCACATCGGAGCGCGCATCTTTGTCGCGCACAAACTCACAACCACTATCATCGTCTGTAGCACGACTGAGGACGCAGATACCCTAATCCTTCGCCCAATATGGCGCAAGCCAACCCCTCCGTAACGAACGAACCCACCACATCCTACGTCGACCCCACGTTCTCGTTAGTGAACACATCATGTCTTGATCTCCTGCTCATAGAGCTTGTACCCATGGCATATCGCATAACAGCCGATCTCGCCGCCCGGGAAGAGGAGTGGATACACGGATCATCAGCCACAAAGCCAAAACGACTGTCGGGCGCAAGCAATGACGCGTCAAGTACAGCGGCGGGCACAGCAAGAGGGACAGAAGGCGGGCCAGTAGGCGGAGGAGGCACTGCGACGGTCGACGAGGAAGAAGCACGAGAGGCCGTATTCCATCGATTGGAGAATCTCGGGTATAGGGTCGGACTGGGGGTTGTCGAACGGTACGTCTCCTCTCGACGCATGGTTGAGCCCCAATACCATGGCTAACATTTGACACAGATTCTCCCGAGACGCGCCCCGACCCACCACACCTCTCGATTGCATAAAGTTCCTATGCAAAGACCTATGGACACTCCTCTTCCGAAAGCAGATCGACAACCTCAAGACCAACCACCGCGGCATCTACGTCCTTACAGACAACACGTTCAAACCTCTCGGCCGCATGTCATTCGATACCAAGAAGTACGACGCCGCTATGCAAGCAGCGCTGGTAGCACAAACAGGCGATGTAGCGCTCGGACGGGACGCAAATAGCCAGGCCAGGGTCCAGCCCTTTCTATATTTCCCAGCCGGTCTGATAAGAGGATGTCTTGCAAGTTTGGGCATACAGGCAACCGTCACAGCAGAAAGCGCTGCACTGCCTGGAGCTACGTTCCAGATCCGGACTGCTGGTGCGAAGACCTGAGAGGAGGAGGGTGGTACATAATCCGATTTTCAGCAGCATTGCGCGGCGTCTCTGGAAAGAATCAAACTGCCGCCATTGCACATATGCAGATAATCAAAAAGGTCTTTACTCGGAGAGTGAAGACGCAGACTGTGGCAGCACATCCATGCCCACACTGCGCTAAGGACAAAGGTCTGATAAATACTAGTACGAATGGCGGGACGATAAAGCATCGCTACTTGCAATACCCAGACAACTGGTTCATTCCATTACTGGCTACCTCTTTCCAACGATCCGGAGTATGAGAGTTTGATGAGGCGGCACGATAGTAAGATGTTATGCTCGCACTCGGTTCGCAAAGCTCCGAGTGCTCGGTGGCAGGCACTGTTGCCTTTCTATATCAACAAGTACAATTCACCTTAGCAACCACGATATATTGCAATCTCCAAATTCGCTTATCGCGACTCCAATTGGAGCTGTCAAGTCTCTCCAAGTCTTCACCCTGGTTCATTCGTCGTTCGCGGGGTAGATTGCTAACCGAGCAGGGGGTTTATCAACGTTCAGCAAACCGTTTTCGGCAGCTGCGTCCTTACCTTGAACATGACATCACGGCCTTAGCAACAAGCCTCTGCCAGCGGCTGGCCCACTGTTAGTACGTCTCTTATCTGAACTTGTAAACGATCAGAGATGAGGTTGCGCTACAACACCGAGTGTAGCCTAAGAACGGGCTGAACGCGTCCAACCCCATCGATCATCCGTCAGTACATGTGGAGATTTATCAACCCTAGCTTATCGCACGAGGCGCCCATGTCATACCGTCAGATCGTCGCTGCACTTACCATCCCGTGTAACGACTTTTGCCTATCACACCAATGGACTCTCCGTATCGCATCGTGCAATCGCCGCGGAAACGCCGTGGGCCCGCGACGGCGAACTACTCCTTGAGGATCACAGTAGTATCTCGACTTACCCTGCTCGGTAATTGGAGTAGGAGCCGTAGTCGGAGTCTTCATAACATATGCTGATATAACCGACTGACCTTCTCGCAAAGGATGGGTCTGAGAACTTTGAACTTTTGACGAGTCTGTTAGATCTCACCATGTCAGAGACAGCGAAGGTACCTCTCCCAGTGGGAGCCGGTTATGGTATGTTTATCCTCCACTCCTGATCTACCCTCGTAGCTAAATCATCTAGGCGTCGTCGTCGGCATCGGTTTCTTCTTCGCCTTCCTTATGATGGGTATCTCATACCTCCAAAACCGATACACACGCTACTCGACCCAGTCATCCGAGGAGTTCAACACAGCTTCCCGGTCCGTCAAACCCGGTCTAATCGCCTCCGGTATCGTCTCAGCATGGACGTGGGCAGCGACGCTCCTCCAATCCTCCACAGTCGCCTATCAATATGGCGTCGCAGGGCCGTTCTGGTATGCTGCCGGTGCTACGGTCCAAATCCTCATGTTCTCGATCCTGGCATGCAAAGTCAAGCAGAACGCACCGAGATGTCACACGTATCTTGAGATTATCAAAGCGCGATATGGCACATTTGCGCATCTGGTATTTATGGTGTTTGCGATGGTGACGAATATTCTGGTTGGCAGCCAGCTTTTGCTGGGTGGGAGTGCGGTTGTCACGAGCTTGACGGGTATGCCGGTGTATGCTGCAGTCTTCTTGATCCCAGTTGGTAAGTATGATACGAGAGATGAGTCGCGGGATACTGACAATAATAGGTGTGTGTGCCTATGTTATCCTCGGTGGTCTGCGAGCGACTTTCATCTGCGATTACAGCCACACTTTGATCCTGATGATCATTATCCTTTACTTCATGTTCAACGCGTACGCCGTCAGCCCTCTGATCGGTTCGCCCGGTGAGATGTACGAGTTGCTCAAGAAAGCTGGGGCTCAGCGCCCAGTCGCAGGAAACGAGGACGGTTCATATGTTACGCTAAAGTCAAACTTTGGTTTGATCTTTGGTGTTATCCAGTTGTGCTCTGGATCTGGAACTGTCTTCCTCGACCAGGCCTACTGGCAGCGCGCAATCGCTTCGAAGCCTTCGACTGCCGTACGCGCGTATCTACTTGGAGGGATCGCTTGGTTCGCTATTCCTTTCGGATTCTCGACGACGCTTGGTCTGGCGGCTGTGGCACTCACCGATAACCCTCGATTCCCGACGTATCCTGAGGTGCCTACTTCTGGACAGATATCGTCTGGTCTTGCTGCTGCCTTTGCTGCGGAGACATTGATGGGCCAAGGAGGTGCCGTCGCTCTACTGGTGGTTCTCTTCATGGCAGTTACGTCCTGCGCATCTGCGGAACTCATCGCTGTCTCCTCGCTCCTTACTTTCGACGTTTACAAGGCCTACATATCGCCCAAGGCAACACCAAAACAGCTGGTGTTTGTTTCGCACATCATGATTTGCGTCTTTGGGTTGACCATGTCTGTGTTTGCGTGTATTTGGAACGCGGCTTCGATCGATCTGGGATGGTTGTTCCTGTGAGTCTTACCCAATATCATTGCATTGCTAATGACTAATTATCCGTAGCGTCATGGGTCTGCTAATCGGCGGCGCTGTCTTCCCCACGGCCTTTTCCATACTATGGCGAAAGCAAACTAAAGTCGCTGCTATATCAGGCTGTCTATCTGGCCTTGCCGCAGGTCTTACCGCATGGCTAAGTACAGCCAAGAGCTATTATGGCGAGATCACGGTAGAAACGACCGGCATGTCGTATCCCACACTCGCCGGTAACCTAGCAGCCATTATGACTGGTCTCATCGTAACAACAACAATCACCCTGATCAAACCCGACAACTTCGACTGGGAAATCACGCGCGCCATCAACGCCGTCGAGCTAGATGGCGTAAACGACGACAACACCCCCAGAGAAAGCTCAACCCCCGAACTCTCCGACTCTGGCGAGAAGAAGATTGCAACAGACGCTCCAACACAACCCGAAGCCATCGCAACGGCAGCAGAACTCCCACCCCATCTCGCCCCTACACAAGAAGAACCAGACGATCCATCTACACTCCGCCGCGCTTTCAAACTAGCCTGCATCTCCGCCTTCCTCTTGACCTTCATCCTCGACTTCCTCCTTCCGATGCCCATGTTCTTCTCACACTACATCTTTTCCAAGGGCTTCTTTACGGCATGGGTGGTGGTGAGCTTTATTTGGGTGTTTGCTAGTAGCGCAATTAGTTGTTTGTTGCCGATTTGGGAGACGAGGGGTAGTTTTGGGACGCTGTTTCGGAAGATGGGTGCGGATTTTAGGGGGAAGAAATGATGTGAAAGGAAGGGAAGGGGTGGATTGTAATATCGTTAGCAATAGAGTACAGCGGAAGAGACTGCGAAATGTGTTGAGTCAAAGCATTCGAGGTTAACGTATGGCGTGTTTGGATGTGTTGTTCGCGATCAGTATGACGACTAACTTGGAGCATGAGAAGTGGTTCTCAATACTTATCTTCACGCCTACCACTCGCTGCTCCGCTAAGTGTGCAGACATGATCTTTACACGAGATATCGCCACTACTCCGCCGTGTATCGAAGTTGTCACCACAACCATCTCTGACAGCTGTCTCTAATCTATGATCCAAGAATACCGACCAACGCCCATAAGCCGTTAAACAGCAACACCAAAGACCAGTAACCAACATCACTCCCAATAGACCCCAAAGCAGTATATCGAGACATATAGCACCGGCCCATACTATCCATGATGAACAACGAATAATCGGCGCCTTGGTCACATTCCACAAAGTCTTGGATCACCCAGCAAACTGGTGTCTCGTACCACTCACCACCAAATCCATGCACAAAAGAAGAAAACCACATTCATACATCAACAGCTGAACATAACACTTTGTTCTTTCACCGCCATCAAACTAATGCACACGTCTCCGCGGTAAAAGCGGCTCATCCTTTTCTTTTACCCGCTTAACCCCCTTCACCCATTCATCCCATTTCCTCTACGCGAGCCGCCACTATTTCTCCTCGCCTCGTCCCTTCTCGGTTCGTGTCGCACGGGGTACCTTTAAATCACACCACGTCGGACGGAGCTTTCATGACGACTGTCCGTGTCTGAGCAGAAGGCCTTGATGCTCTTCTTGGGTTGGGGGTGATGTGGAGTTTTCTGCGTGGCGGGATGAGGGCACGGGTACGCACAAATGATGGAGGTCGATACTGCGAGTAGATGTATCTGGACCGCCTACCTAGGTACCTTGTGGACGGATGCCTCACCGAACAAGATCTTCACGTGATTAACAACGAGAGCGACCCTGCACATAATGTCACACGAAGAAAGCAACGAACGACTCCCACCCTTGGTTCGCACCTCCTTCCCTAATTGGACCTACCATTGTCCCTCCGTCATGCCTCCGTCTCGCATATGCCATTAATCGTCGTCCGACAGTTTGCGGTGTATGAAACAATGAATCAAGCGCAAGTCCTCGGCAACAGGAGGTGGGTGATCATCATCATCGGAATGTGGAGGGAGACAACGCGATATGATAATAACCTTTCAGCATGGATACTTTATGCCAACGACACGACTCACAGACACAAAACGGGGGAGGCAGGTTATGTTGTGGCTTTAACATTGCGCACATACAACACGCCCACATGCCCACACGCGCGTACGTACGGCATGCATGCGCGCGAGTCGCAGAGCGCACAAACGTCCATCAACGCCTCTTCGTAACCGCCATGTCCAAGCCACGAAGCAGGAAGGGAGGTCAGGAACGTCAAACCTTAAGATAAGCGAGAAGCGAGAGAGAGAGAGAGACGCGAGGCGAGATGGGCAATTGCAAATTGCACACCCTTACACAACATGGGCGATCCACGAAAACGCGCGAGGAGGACACTGAATCGCCACCTGCAACCCCCCAAGAACGTCATTCCGCCAATCCGGGCAGCGGCAAAAAGTGCCGAAAGCACGAGGACCAACGTCCTTGTCGTCCACGGTACCGCGATGTGGTAGCAGCGCTGGCTGTTCATCCCTTGCTACGCGTGCTTCGGTATCGGAAATAAAAATAACAACAATGATGATGGTGGTAATGTGAGTGAGAGAGGTGGTGGTGATGTAGTTTATTGATTCAAGGTCATTGTAGCAACAAACACACACTACCCACTACACACACACACACGCCAGTTTCTCAACGCTCACGCATCCCTGCTAAACGAAGAGAAGCCTCCATAGTCCATACGTGTGTGGCCCACGCCAACGGGACGGGACAAGTAAAAAGTTAAACTTCAAAAAGGGGGATGAAAAGAAGCAAAGTACCTAGGTAAGCAAGGGAGGTGTACCGAAAGCCACCTGCGCAAAAACAGCAAACAAAAAACATGGCATTCCTGCACTTTCCCGATGGTAATCAAAGACGGCGTATTTAGAGTTTCGGCGTTAGGAGCTAAAGAAACAAGGGATTTGGGGGATCAAGATGCAGATGCAGATGCAGATGCAGGATTTGGGGAACGACGCCAGCTGGCTGGCTGGCTGCAGGATTGATTAGTCGAGATTGGGGTTCTTTGGTGATGCACGGTAAGAGGGCGCGAGGCGACGGGCTGGGTTTTTTTTTGCGTGGCGTATGTACCTAGGTGAGGTGGCGTTTTGTTTGCCTAGGGATTCTAGTGATATGACATGGCAATTTTAAACTTTGAGCTTTTCTTAGGCTAATGCTCATCATCGTTGTCTTATGCCCATGGGAAAGCCGGGGTAAGGAGGAGGGAGCTGGAGGCTGAAGGGCTAGCGTGAGGGGTCTGAAAGCGGGGGTGTGTGGATGGTGATGGTCGGTGGTGGATGGGCGAAAACGAACGAAAGAGGGGGGGTCAGAATCTTAGTGTTGGTGGGTGGTGGTGGTGTGTTTACTACTCCGGAGTACTCCTATGGTACGATATTCTAGGGGATTTGCGAGACTATGGGAAAAACGACGAGATTGAGATCTCGTCACCCGATCATCTGATCGATCTATCTGCTGTGGGATTTTCCCGCCCGAACCGAATTCAAGATACTGGATATACAACACGGCGTGCGGCGTATGTTGCATACATGGATCTATACTTCCATGCATTATTACCACTCGACTTCCCCTTGGTCTGTGTACGATACTCCTCTCCCTGATACGTGTGTGCGTGAGTGTGTTTGTGTGACACCACGGAATCCAGTACCGCGCCTCTCTCCGTCGAGAGCGAAAGTACGAGCTGTAACTTCAGACGGAGGTGAGTAGAAAAGGATGAGGAGCAAGGACCACAAAAGCGGGTAACGGACATGCACCTGCATGATTGTCAGAGCAAGGAAAAAAGCAAACCTGCAGCCTGGGTCCGCCGCAAGGTGCAAGACCAAGATGAGCATCGTGCAACGATCTGTGTGATATGTGTATGGGTAAACATGCAGGGTGTCTCGAGCCAACACCAACACCGAGACAACAGAAACGCAGGGGCTGGATCGATCTTCGAAATCTGCCTCTGCTACCTTGCCCTGGCAGCTGGCAGCTGGCGCCGCGTGGTTGCGCAATGTGATACAAATGTCATCTTTCGGCCTCGTAGTCCAGCCATTCACAGCCAAGAAGCAAACCTCGCACTTTGCCTAGTTTGTGCTGCTCTCTCCGAACCATCGGGGGGCGAGGGAGCGTTGGGATCCGCTGGTTCGGCGCGCGCTACCTATTCCTACACCGGTATATCGTGAGAGGGTGGTACCGATGGTACCCTATACTGTAGTCGCCCATCCTTCAATTGCTATATCGGTGTCGGTAAATCAAATCTTTGCCGTCCGTCGCAGAATGTGCTGTTTGGAGAAGGCCCCTTGCATAATGGAAGCGGCGGGAGCATCTAGGGTGTATAATCGTCTGCGAGGTTCCTATATCATGATGGGATCTTCTCTTGGATTCGGGTCCTACTACCGCATTTTGATCGAACCTACGTCTTGTGTGGTATGCGCGGTCATCCGTCTGCCGGGGATACTGTGAGCGCATCTCCTTTGTGGCACAGTCGCTGGAATGGCATGGCGGATGATGGCGGCTGAAGATGATGGGTTTCACAGCTGATGTGGATGTGTGCACGGGATGGATGAATGTGTTTGGAGAGTGGGTACTGCCGCCGGGCCTAAGCTTTCTTTATCTCCGCAGCCGTCTGCCTGGCCGTTTATATGGAGCATTGGCTGGCTGGAAGGTACGACCCGACCAATTGCGTCCTGCACATCGAAATGAGGTAATTGCAGCATTGTTGCTGTTGGTATGCTGTCTCACAAGCTCACGATATCGGGTGCACGTGCTTTCAAGTTCAATTGCCCACATGCTCGAGTGTGGAGTATCTGCCAACTTGCAAAGAAATGCTTCGCTGCCGCCAGTTCCGATTGGCTTCGTATCCCCGTTAATGACAAGTATTTCTCGACCCTGCTTGGTTTGTTGGCGGCGCGTGTTGCCTTTATCAGCCGCAAGCGAGGCACCGCGCTTGCAGACGACGTGCTGCGATGCAATCTTGGGAGCTATACCGAGTGTCACATATAGACAATATATCGTGATGACAACGAAGAAGGATCCTTCCGCGCTTGATCCACTTTACGAGAATGACCGCCGTTCGGCCCAATGCAACCGCGACCCGTCTCTTGCCTGTTCCGACCTGGCTGCATAGTAGGCCCTGTCTTTTGACAGCTGTCATTGCCACGGTTGTGATGAGAAGCGTACTCTTGCAGACGCGGCTTATCCTGTGATCACGGCAGGGGGTTCAATTCCAGGTCCCTCAATTCGCTCCACTGCTGACTGTGAGGGGGCGGTTTCGCTGCGCCACGAGTCAGCGGCTACGCGCGCAGGAGGCAACGGGGGAAATTCGCCGGCACGCCTGAACGGCAGTTTCTTACGTGAGGTGAGGTGCGCACAAGACATCCCAGTGATCCCGCAACGGATCGCGAGTCAGACTTAATGTGAGTTTGCGCGCGAAGCGAAAGAACTGGAGTGTTTGGTTCTGGCCCGTGGTGGCTGATGCGCCAATCAAACAGTGGGATGGGTCGAGCTTCAGGGAGAGCCCGCGACTCAACTCCAAGGGGGGCTTGTGCTCTGTTGGTCTGCAGCGCCAGTCGGGGCTACTCCACCCAAGGCTACGCTCTTGCGGCTAGCGTTTCGCTGGGACAGACGGAACTGGGAGGACGGTTACGATTACTGTCTGTGCATTCCCGCGGTCGATGAGGTATCGCCAAGCTGGGGAAGCGGAAATGGACATGAATGGCATCTGTATGCTGCTACTGTATCAGGAAGGAATGGATCGCGTGGGTACAATGAAGCGTCTAGAGCGTCCAGGTTCATGCATAGAAGATTGACTTGTGCAGAAAACCTGCTAACAACTGGAGCCGTAATTCTGGGTCAGTTTCCGATGGCTACGTGGCTTCAATTGCGACTCTGCATCGTCGGGCGGACAGTTTCCATGCGGCGTAAATGGGAAAGTTTTGCTGTTCAAACAGCCCCTTGCACATGCTATGACGTAGGCGCGCAGCCGTCTTGATGCCGTGTGGTGCCGAAGTATACCCAACGGCACTTAAGCATTGCCTTCGGCAGTGCAGCCAGGATGCAAGACCGGGTACAGCAGGTTTGCATTCACGTTGCGGCCCGATTGTATACCCACATTCTCAAACAACCGTCCAGGCGTTGTGACTCGATGAGCCCGCCCGCGGCCTCGCGTCCCCAGCCAACGACGCAAACCGTTAGCACCCACCGAGAGAGTTTTGCCTGCGCTAGAGCCCAGATCTGCAATCGACACCCAGCGTTTCCCGAAGGCGCTGTGTGCTCCGAGCGATCGACGCCGACTATTTATACAAGAACGTTGCAAGGGCAGTGCGAGGTCTTTGAACCCGGTGATTCGGATGTGTTGCGGGTGCATTTCGTTCAGTTTGGTGAATTCTAAGCGACCGATTGGGTTTGCATGGTCAAATCGTGAGGCTAACAAGAAAAGATCAGCAGGCAGTCGCGTGAGATGCGTGGCGAAGCCCATCAGAACGGTATCGAAACGGTGATGATTGGCGAGGCTGATGACGCTGCTTGATGAGGTCATTGTCTATTGCTAGATCTGTGGGTGTCGAACTCTGGCTTTTCATTTGTTTCTCCCAACCAGGAACACCATGCTTACTTTACTGCACAACGAAAGGCGCACCAACTGTTCACTCTCAAGGTGTGCACAATAATTGCCCATGTGATATTCCAGTTTCCGACAGTCTGATTACATAGATGCGTTCCAGCCACATCTCAGATCCACGATGATCCAGCTCAAAAATCGATATTCGAGCGCATACCGGACTCGGCCAAACTCGAGCGGCGCCGAAAGACTCCGCTGTACCGGAATGGGGAAGTTGAGCGACGAATTATGATTAGCCGCGATAGCGAGTTCAACAGCGTTGGTGATTCGGGAAGCCCCGCTCGGCAGCCGTCAGCCGTGTCACTCTATACCGTTTCTGCCGACAGCAATGTAAGGGTGTGGCTAGTCATGCAGGTAATTCGGATAGCGTGACTTGTAACAAGTCCCTCAGCTATGATTCGTTGATTCGCCAAGTATGAGGCGTTGAACGATGACGATACGGTAGAGCTTTGCCAGATGTGAGTGTGCCAGCCATTGTACCGTTGAGGAACGAGACCATGTCGATAAAAACCGCATCCGTGTGCAAGGCTGAAGGGATCGATCGTGGTACCGGAACTCTGTTTCAGCGGATCCATATTGGTTGATACTTTGGGTTTCGTACCGAACCGCTTTGACGCTCTTCGCTTGGGCGGGGCTCGTGCATCCATGTCGAGGCACGGAATGCTGGGCCCCTAATGAGTGAATAAGGTTTGTGAGTTTCGCGCTTTGGTAACAGGGTCGTTAGTGGAGACCCGACTCGTGCAGTAGTCCAACAGTTGTGAAGAGATCAGATTGGGTATAGGAGCAACATCGTCGAGTAATAGCTGGTGTGATAGGTACATGCTGCCGACGCCGCATATTGGGCGCCGGCGGAGGAGGTGTGAAACGTAGATGCGAAGGCGTCCCATGCACGGTGTGATACATGGCTTTATGACGCGCAGAAGATATGAGCAGCAACATGACAAATCCCGCTCATCATGGAGCGCCGTGGTGGCATGGCAGCCGTAACGCCAGAGGGAGTGGCTCTCTCGAAAACAATAACGCCAATTCTTTTCCTTTCCACCTCTTTCAGGCGGTGAAATCTTACAGTAACAAATACCAAGGATAGCACCTAAGTCAAAAGCGAGAAGAGGACCGGATGTGGGTATAGCGGAGGCTCTTCTTTTGCTGTCATGGAACACCAACCCCAATGCAAATGCGAACGTGAATCGAATGAGAACTTTCGTGTGCTGAAGCGTAATCGTGAACGAGATGGCGTAGACATTACGACCTATGCTGGAGCGGTCGGGCGGACAGGTGGCGTCGAGTTGGAATTAGGGTCGAATGTGACCACTTTCCGATACTTGGAGGCCTCGTGGGGTATCTCGGACTTTCGCTTGGCGGAAACGGGATAGGCTGGAGCATTAGGTGGCGAAGGGTCTTCTATGCTTCTGCTTCGTGACTTGGGCGGGGCTTCCGTGTCAGGCGGGCTGGTTACGGCTGCTGGACACATTTGATGCTGGCGTACCCAATGTGCGTAGGCTTCATCAGCATACTTGGTGTGGTTCTCCAGTCGTTTGATGTAGTCCTGGGTCAGTCTTGTCTGTTCGTGTATATTCTGTGCTGGTGAACTCAGACGGAACTGGTTCTCTCCGGGTAAGGGCCGCTTCCAGCGGACACCGCAGTTCTTGCATCGCTCCACTTGGGGCGTATTTTGCTGCTGAAGCTGGGCTAGATCCTCAGGAGGAGGGGGCGCAGAGCTAATAGCCAAGATGGCCTGTTCCACAGAGGGTGCGATGGTGTGCTCGGGCGATGGCTGTTCTTCGGGAGTCTCCACTGGCACAGGGACTGCCGGAAGGGGGTCTGGCCGGGGTCTCTGATTTGGCGGCATGTTTTCCGAGGTGTAGACGGTGTTGAATCTTACGTTGTAGCGTTGATGTCGACCGCCACCGTTTGTTTGGTCTAACGTGGGAGATGGGAGTGGTCTCCTGGATACAGATTCTGGGTTAACCTCTCGAGCCTGCTCTGGCGACCTGGACGATTCCGTAAAAGCGTGAGGGCCTGAGGATAACGATGGGGAGGGTGCTCCGTTTGGATGGCGGGTTCCTGTCTCTACGGGTGCCTGATTTGAGCGATTATCGCTCGCTGGAGAGTGTGGCGAGGAAGGCGCAGCTGGATGTGAGATGGGACGGGACGTGTTAGATTGACGACCATTACCCGCAGCAGGGTGGAAATAAGAAAAGGCCAGCACAGAGGAGGGGAGAGTAGGTTCGGATTCCTTTGAGTTTTCGAAGCGATGGGAGATGGCCGAGTCTTGGCGGACGCTGGCGGACGGATGTGGTGGTGGATGCGAAGATGCAGAGGAAGAGACAGGCGGACTGTAGGCAGCAATTGGGCCCTGGGGCAGAGAGAGAGAAAATGGTTGATGTTCGGGGCCCAGTGGTGGAATTCTGGTGTTGGTGGGGCTGGCCAGCAGGTCAGCACGCTTGCGGCAGGCTCTGTCACGGCTCGGAACTTACCTGACGTGCGGGCTCGCGTGATTGACTGCGGTGAAGGCGCTGGAATGCGAGTTTGGATGCGCAAAGTCGAGGGCAGCGAGCGTGGCCGGCGGCGTCTGGTGCGAGACAGGACGATCTTGGGGCGTCGGCGGCGGCGGCACGTTGTCACGCGGGCGGTGCAGGACTGAGTCGGACGACGAGGTCAGCTCAGCAAAGCTGGGGAGGGTCCGCTGGGGAAAGTGGTTGGGGTCGGGCTGCGGGTGCCTGCGTGGATGCCAGTCGCTTCCCATCATGGCATTCGGGCGCTGTATTTGAGTCTGGCGGTCTGGCGACGCGGTGAGGAAGTTGTGCTGAGGAAGAAGGGCAGGGTCGCACAAGGAGTAGGCACGGTAGGGTCTCACGGGAAGGGTGGAAAGGGTCTAGCGATGCAGCAGCTCGAGTGCAGTGCTGGGCCCGCACTGGAAGAAGCGGCTGGCGGCCCTAGTTGAGGGACAGGGCATGTCACTGGTTTGCGCGCGCTGCGGGGGAAGGCGCTGCTGCTGCACTGTGAAAGAGCGCGCTGGGGCCCACTTGAGATGGCATGCAGCGGGGACCTGATGCCGTCGACGAACCCATGCCCCCATGTCGCCCGCCCACCGCCACCCTGCCACCCATGCTGGACATGGGCCTCGCACGGCGGGACGCCAGACGCGGAAGCGTGCGAAGCGCTAAGGGGCTCGGGGCTGACGGCTGGAGATCCGCTTGTGGCATGCCAATCTTGCCAGACTCGAGCTGCCGCCCGCCCCCGAGCGCACGACATGACGAGAAACCACAGTGACCACAGTGACCCTCAGTGACCTTCAGCCTGTGCTTCCATCTAGACGGTGTACTGTCCCCTGACTGGCTGTGGGAAACACCCCCGTGTCCTCAGGCTTCCGTGCTCTGTTCTGTTCCCTACGTCCTCCCGGCTGTGCGCCCACTGCGGCTAGCTGCTTACCTAGCCCGGCCCCACGTGACCGTCCCATGCCCGTCCCATATTCGTCCTCCAATCTGCCTCTCCGCCAGGGTGTCCCTTTGCTTCTTTGGACGACTGCGGCTGCAGCCGAATGAACGCAACTGTGGGCTTCCCGTCTCGGCCACCGACGCGCCGCGACAACGACGCGTTGCAACGGGAGATGCGATGCTGCAAACACCGTGACTGCTCTGGAAACGACGCTGGAAACGCTGACGTCGCTTACTCCGGAGCACCTCTGACTGATGACTGTGCCGCCCTCAGCCGCCCGCCCTCCAAACCACTCCGCCAAGTGCCTCACCACACGAGTGGCAGCACCTCAACACGCCCGCCATGATGCCGCCATATCAGAACCTCCTCCTCGGCCTCCCAAAGCCGTTAGTCGCTAGCTCTCATCTCGCCATTTGCTGTTTCGGCTAGCACTCAACGGTGCTTGTGGCGCCAGGCGGCAAGCTACAGCTGCACCCTCCTGACGCATCCAACGGCCATGTTAGTGCCCTGCAACATCTCTCGCCCCATTGCCTTCACCGATGCGACATGGGCGACTCTCAATTACCGGACCGAATAGGAATCCTCCCGCGCGCGCTTTTCCAAACAAGTGCCTATCTGGGTATCTCGACCCCCCTCTGATTGGCTCGTGACCCGCCCCTGCCTCCTGCCTGACCGATGACTACGCTCGAGGGACCTCGTCTACGAGAACGTCAAAACGCGGACATTTTCAACCAGACACTAAACGGTGTGCAAGAGCTGGAATAAAGTTAAGCTACTGTCCATCACCTTGTACGCCGAAATGACCTGATCAGTGATCAGACCTGCCTGTCGTCGTGACCTTCGGGTAGCTGCATGGCGATCCTACAGAGCTATCGGTCTGCCACGCCGCAAAGGAAGATCCTCCTGCTCCCAGTATCAAAATAACTCTTCATGTGGGGGGCGTATTCGCCCGCTACTATACTATCGTGTCTGGGCGACTCAAACAACATGCGTCCCCTAAACCTGCAAGCGATAATGCAAGTCTTTCACGGCTCTAGCCAGATTGACTGTGCAGCGCATTCGAAAATGCCCACAGGAAGTCGCCGTCTGCTTTCCCGAGCATCGAGAGCCCTACAGTCCTCTCCCTGGTCGAAAAGCCTAGTGCGACGCTAGTAGACGCTAGCAAAAACTAGGCCTAAAATAGAATTTTAGCGTTAATTAGTAAACTTTAGGGCTTGCAATTGTAGCTTTACTCTATTACAACTACTCTAATACGCACCTAAATTTTCTTATTTTTTAACTTTAACTAGCCTAAAATGTTTAGACAAAGTCTCTATACGCTTAGGCAACACTTTAGCTATAATAAGCGCTTTGCGATTTACTTATAGCGCAAAGACAGCCTTACTTAGCGCAAGATTGCGCTTTAGCTTTATATGCGCACTTCTAATACTTAGAAAGTAATATTCTACGTTCTTGCGTTACTAATTATACTATTAAAGCGTTACTTAGGCTATTCTATAATTGCGCTAGCTATCTAGTAACGCCTTATTACTTACGCTACTATTAACGCTATATAGAGAAGAAAGACCTAGCAGGAAATTGCAGAAAAGCTAGAAATATAGATTAGAGACCTAGCACTTTATAACGTCTTTTACTATTATAGTTATAGCTATTATAGAGCCTAAAAATAGCCTCTCTACACTAAAAAGTAGCTCTAAGATTACCTTACTTAGGCTAAGAAGTAATAGTATTAGAGGCCTAAGTAGTAGTAGCGCTTTGTCTAGTCTAACAAGAGCTTCTTTATAATAGACTAGAGTCTTATCTACGTTACTTATACTACTACTAAGAAGGATCTTATTAACTATATACTCTCTAAATTTAGAAAGTATAGTAAATAGATAGTATAGAGCTATATTACTAATAGCGTTAGAGGTTCTCTTATCTTTATTAAAAAGGGCTAGAGACAAGCCTAGAAGGGCAAGAAAAAGAGCACTCTTAACAGCGCTGCAATATAGTAGTATATTATACTTAAGATTATTAAGATAAAGCGCTATATAAAGACCTAGATTATCTCTAGAAGCTTTATTATCTTTATAGAGGATAGCGCTAGTGCCTACTAATTATAAGAGACCTAGAATCTTTACTACTAAAATAGCATTTACTATAATATCTACCTAGCTAATTTACCTAATTTAAACTCTATTAAGCCTATCTAGCTATACTTAAAGCGTTAAGTATATGCCTGTTAGCCTAAGAACGCTACCTAGCTTTAAGAGTATATTTAGAAGAAGTAGGTAGAGATGCCTAATAGTAAGATTTAGAAGTATACTAGAACTATGCATAACTGCTACCTACGCGTAATTACTACAAAGAGAGGTTCTATAAGGTACTAAGACGTTAATAGTAACTCTCTTTTCTTTATATTTATATCTTAACTTATTATATAATACGTTAATACTTTAATACATTAGAATTGCCTAAAATAGCCTATATTTCTATACCTAAGCTCTCTAAAAAGCTCTAAAACCTTGCGTTTTTAGGTATTCTTAGTATTCTTAAAAACCTAGCTAAAGTCTCTTTTTTTGTAAGCTCTAGGTTACAAAAAAGGCCTAAAATAGCTGCTTTTTAATACTTAGCAAAGACAGCGTACGTTAAAGGATTTTAACGCTTATAACTACTCTTAGCGCTACCTTTTTTAGCCTTTATAAGCATTAGAGACATGTTAGCAGCATCTAAAAAAGGTTAGAAGTAACCTCTTTTTAAGATAGCGTTCTAAATTGTTACTAGCCTATTAGCTGTATTCACCTAGAAGCTGCGCTAGGCTTTTTGACCAAGGAGAGGACTGTACGGCATGCCGCAAAATCACCAGCGGGCCGAGTTCCTGACTCTGTTATCTTCCTGATCAGCTTTCCCGCAAGTTTCACGAGTGTTTCCTGTCGTGGTACAAGGTCATTATCCTGATTGTTACACCACAAGCCAAGGCACTCATCATCAGCCCAAGCTTAGGCCCGAGGCGATTACCTCGCCACTATCCGATTGCTCTATCTGCAGATCGATGAATCGATGCCTTCCTTGCATTCATCCTCTGCTTGCATAGCAGCACGTCTGTTCACGGTCGGATCCACCTGGCGGACTTAATCATCCGGCCTACCATGGTTATCACGGACGCCCGTATAGAACACGTATGTTGCTCGCATGGGCACGTCGTAGCTAGCGAGTCCATCAATGCGGTTGAGCCATGCGAGTGCTAAGCCCTAGGTTTACATTCGCACATCCCTGTCACCGGGAGTCGTTCCCCGCCTCGCCTGCATCACCAAAACGACGCTAACAATCTCTCAAAGACCGACCACGGACTTTGAAGAGACGTTGCGCCAATCAAGCTCAGACACCGCAGGATGAATGTTTGGCTCACACCGGCAGTACAGACCCACCCTCTAGCAAACTTCCTCACGTCTGTGTGGCGAGCTTGGCCGTCAATCATTCGCTTAGGCATGTATGCGTGCCTGCACGACATCGCAGCATCGAACCTTGAGATGCACGACGCCCCCGTCCAGGTTAGCTTGAAGCAATCCGTGCGAGAGAAAGCTGGAGGCCCAGACCTTTAATCTGTAGGTGAGCAACAGTCGCTGCTGTGCAAACCCTTCTGGTGCGACTGACCCACGCATCGCATGCTCAGCAACATGATAAGGCTGAGATGGCGCAATCGCCAGCTTCGTAATCATGTTCAGGTCACGCCTGTTCGTGCCTGGCGATGCCTCGCATGCGTTATCTGGCAGACAGAGCAGCTAGCCTCGTTCTCATGACTATCCATACCTCATTCGCCCGTCAGCATATTTACAGTGGATTGCCAACGCGTGCATATACGCGAACAGCACCATGCTTGTCCACAAGCAATGCGATTGGCCTATAGTACTTTCCAAATTCCAGCGTCCTGGGCCCCAGCCAAGTAACTGCCGACTAGTCGCTGCAGCCTTGGACCGCAAACAGCTGAAAGACTGTCACTCTATCCACCATCGGCCCTTCTTTTGGGGGACGCCCCTTTCGGGGTTCCTTTTCAAATGATGACCCTTATGCCTCGGCTCGTTGCCGGGTGAGAAAGACGTTGAAGTCATGATCACGCTGTGCCGCTTACGCGAGTATGCTGACCTCCAAGGATGATCCACGCCCTGCACCTCCCGCGCAACAAAATCTCGACACTCACACCGATATCTCACAGAGTGCAACGCCATCAGAACAAACGCCTCGCCGCGAAGGCCTCGTCGACCCTTTCTCAACGGCGACTGCTTCACCTGGAGCATTGACCAAGCGTTTCATGGCAATTATCCTGAACTGTGGGGCACCATCCGGGCCGCATCCGTACCTTAAACCAACATCTAAACTTCATGCGAGAGACAATGTTGCGCATCGTTCCTAGCACTGCGCAGGGCCGTGGCAAAGATGAAGGGAAGATGATTCGCGCCCGGGTGTGCTGACTCGAACTTTGCCGCAGGAAGCCGACGTTCCAGATGATGGATGCACACCCCGCAGCGTGGTAGTACGATCCACGAATTATTGTACGGACGATCGTACGGACGATAAGCGTCCAAATGAGGCAGTTGTCGTGAAAATGAACTCGCTCATGGAGAGAACTAACACCGTTCAGTATATGGATTTTGCTTTTCCGCTGACTGGAGCCGGCGTGCACAGCCGCTCGTCCCGAAAGAGTCAAGGTACGGGTAGCTACAGTGCTTCTTCATGCACGACATTCTGATCGGTAGGAAGAAAAGCAAGCGAGCCTTTGTGTGCAGCAGCCATCCGACAGCCTCTTCCTCAGCGAACAATGGCGCAATTGAACCCTTTTCTTTGAGAACCGAGGAGGCTGATAACGCCAGAGGATTCCAGAAGAAGCAATAAACTTTGTGTAGGCTATTGGCACTACAGCGCCAGAAGGCAAATCTAACCGACCCCTAGAACGCGAATGCCGTATGTCGAGATGGGCCTGCGACTACCACACAATCGATTTTCTCTATACTCGATACTGCGCAGGATGAGCGCTTACAGCCAGGTTTTGCCGGGAAGACCTTGTCTACACGACACACAATCTTACCCACCTGACCTCCCTTTGATGCGGCCACCTCATTCAAGGGAAAAACGGAATACCGTAGAGCCTGCGTTGACGTTGGGTCACCTACTTTGCACATCTCCATTCTGAGCCAGGCTGTAGCAAGCCTGTCCAACATTCTTCCTGTATTCAGCAACGCGGCGCACCTCCTCTTCCAAGCACCGAATCCTTGCTCGCATCCAATCCATCTCGCCGTGATTCGCCTCGACCTCATGCTCGTGCCGCCGTTTCAGAAATAGACAGTCTTGGTTTCGGCTCTCTGCAACCGACAGCAGATGGTGGAACTCTTGTTGCATGGCCCTAGTGTCGCATTTCATGGCGGCTGCCAGGAAGCGCCCGTGGATGTCGTCCTGTGACATGCTGGTGGCTGGTGCGGCGATGACGCTTGTGGATGATGGCTGCTGCGAGGGAGTGGTCTGTTGGGGCGGCGTGGTGGCGTGTCTGTGGTGAGCGACTTGGTAACTGCGCATCAGTGGGTCGTGAGGATCGTAGGAGGGGAAGTGATTGGCCACTGGGTTGTATTTGATAGGCGTTTTCTCGGTTCTCTTTGGCTGGGGGGTGGTTGTTGTTGAGGCTGTGTGGTTTAGCAGCGATGTCGTGATGAGGCTAGTAGGTGTGAGATTGGATGTAGGCTGGAGGGAGTGAAATCCACCTATCTGATGCGCAGCGACTGTACTGTGTACTCTTGGCAATCACGATTCACTCGCTTTGCTCTTTGCAACTCATGCCTTCATCAGTGATAGCTCGACTGCTTTCACAGCTGCTGCCTTATCATGAATGTCAGCGATGATCCCGACATCAATCATGATCCCGACATGTGCTATCTGAACTCGCCACCACCATCTAGTTTCTCTCCAGAATCCCTTTCTTTCAGGGTCTCCAGTGCCTCCCGAAGAGAAAGACGCAGCAAGCTGATGTGCTGACCGCGAGCACAGTGGCGACTTTGTATCTTTGAGGACCCCTGTCTACCATCACCCAAGCCCACTGCCACCAGCGCAATCACCACAGCAGCAGGAATCGCAATCTATCGCATTCACCCCTACCGCAACGCGATTCCTTCGTTCCTACAGTCTACTCCTCTTTCCTACGCATCGCGCACGAATACGGACACACAACTTGTATCGCACACATCAACAAGCCTATCGAAAGCATGTCAGTGACCACGACAATCTACCTGGCAGCATGCAGAAACACAAAGAACAACCGTCGGACATAAAAGGTCATGATGAACAATCGGTATGAATTCAAGGTTAATTAGTCGACTACTCTAGGTATCTACAACAAAAAGTCTCTCGCCACTCTACTCTACACCACCGCACCACGTAGAAACACCCCCTCAAGTCATCTTCGCAACGAGGCTCATGACACCAAACTTATCAGCCTACGACGAAGATTGCTGCCCCTCCGTCTCGTACTCGCGCGCATCCTGGAACAAGTCGATAATGCAGCTAGCACTCCAACTCTGCGTGGGGCACGAGTCGCCACAAAAGGCGCCATCCTTCTGGGTGAGCTCCGTGAGACCAGCCCACGGCGACTCTTGGATAGCCTTCATGCAGCCGGCGAGGCGGCGCGTGACTTGTTGGTAGCTCTCGACGCGTTCGTCGGGTGTCTTGCGGCGCTTGAGATCGAACTTGAGCAGAGCTCGTAGGAAGAAGCCTGTGGGCCAGAGCCACTCGGGTCCTTGGTGGTAGTTGCGGCCCTTGGATGTGGCGAAATCAGTCGAGTCTTCGCTGTTGATGTAGTAGCCACGGTAGTTGAGGTCAGAGGGGTCGAGTGTCTTCATGCCCTGGGGACCGAGCAATACCCTGTCCGCCATCTGGAGCGCATACAAGGCGTGCTCAGGGTCGCAGAGGTCCGGTGCAACCGTCATCATAATAGGGAAGTTTGGCCTCAGCTGGTAGTCCTCGTACTCCTTGCCTGAGCGGTACAAGTCCTTGTAAATACCACGGCGGTTGACGATGCTCGAGTTGACGTCGTACTTGCTGTCTTCTTCTGCCGAACGAGGAACGTAGAAGCAGCGTTCGAAGTTGGCCTTGATCAGGTCGGCCCACTCCTTGTAGGTAACGGTCTTCTTTCCATCGTCCAGGGTAACGCCCTGGTACTTGAACTGGCCTGCGTCGTACATGTCGGCGCACCAGCGTACTGTGCTGTACAGCATGCCGATGATCTCAACTGGAGCACCGTCTCGTGGGGTACCGGGGACACCCTTGCTGCCGGCCTTTTCACTCTCACCCATCTTGTCCATCCATGTGCCGCAATTCGATTGGTTGCCACCGAAGATCATACCAGTCTCCCAGTCTGTCCAGATCTTGATGTTGAAGCCTTCGGACTTCATTTGGCTGTCAATGTTCGGGCCCGCGTCATACTCCCGGAACTCTATGCCGGAAGCGTGTCGCTGGAGAGCTTCCTGGATGACTTCCGCGATGGAGGAGGACTGAGAGTACGCTTTTTCGTCGGTGTGAGCGAACCATGTGTCATCGTACGGCAAGAATCGGCGCTGGACCTTCTCTTGAAGAAGCTCCATGCCATTAGGCACAATCTTGCAGTAATCTTGGCAGTTTTGGAGGAAGAACCAGACTGAGTCGCGGGAGTTGTAACGTGGGTTCTTGCCACCACCGAGGAGATTGGGAACCATGCCATGCTTCAAGACACTGGCAAAGGCAAAGATGTGCTCCTTGGCGTCGGCATATCTACCAGTTCCCATGTAAAGACCACGGGCGGAGATGGTAATGTCACGTCCCCAGCATCGCGCCCAGTCGTAGGCAAAGTGAGGAAGACCAGCGGCCATGCTGGGTACGCTCTTCTCGGGCCACAACGAGGCGCTGTTCATGTAACCGGTGACTTGGCAGCTGACAAGAGCAAGACTCTTGAGGAACTGGTTACCCTCGCGGACGTTCTCACCCATGAGCTCAATGGCTCGCTCGACTGCAGCGTTGTATGCAGTCTGGATGACGAGGGCAAAGTATCGCGGAAGCATGTAACTGGGGACCTTGCGAATGGCATCGAACTTCGCTTCCAACCACTCGGCGGGGCCCTTAATGTTGACGTACTCTGGCTTCTTGGAGATATTTTGAAGGCGACCAAGACAGTAGTCGAGCGCCCATTGACCCTCACGCAGATGGTTGCAAAGGGGGTGGCCAAGGTTGTTCTCGTTTACAATGTCGCGTAGGACACTCCACCAACCTTGCAGACCAGCGTAGACCAAGTTGCCATGACCTGGGACGTTGTATGTTCCGTCCTTGTGGTCCGTAGCGTCCCTCTCCTCTTCTTCGCATCTGTATAGAATGTAGTTGAGGTCGATGAGGTTGACACCACTGAAAGCCGAACGCGCTCCGCTAGTGACGAACTTGTCGAGGCCTTCAGCATGCTCTGCGCTGGGTACCCAGGTCTCGAAGAGAGCGATACTGCCGGGTGGGAACTTGTCAGGGATACTAATCGTGGTATCATCGCCGGTAGCCTCAATGTTGACGCCTTGAAGTTCGTTTGTCTTGCTGGGCAAGCCGCGCAGTGTCGTCTCGTCACCGATGATACGTGCTCTTGTCTCGGGACTGTTGTCGACTTCGAGATTCCAGGCGCCGACGAGCTTTGCTTGAGTGCCTGGTAGCTTGGTCTTGCCGAAGCCTCCATTGCCGTTGCCGTAGCCAGGGAATGCGGTGTGGGCAATAAGGAAGTAACCTTTCCTGGTGTGAGGGTTGACCCGATGGACGGTAATGTATTCGTTGTCGTGGTGAATATAAGTCTCATTGTACTCCTCCTTGCCCATTTTGACGTGGATCTCGTTGATAATCTTGCGGATGCCACCAATACCACCTTCTCCAGCTTGTGCTTTGATTTCGCCTCCTGTGGAATTGGCAGAGGAATACAGTCTCTTCTCGTGCACCAACTCGATCAGTTCAGGGTAGCACTCGTCGTAACCGAAGACGCTACCAGTCGCGCAGTCGCACATGGCGACGAGCGCGGCACTGGGGAGCGTGTCGCGTGCGTCCCGCTTCTGAGCTGGCGTCTCGTTGTCGTGCGTGCAGTCCATGAACAACGCGTGGACAGGACTGCGCTTGATCTTCTTGATGATAGGCTTTGTCTGGTCAGCTCCATCAGTCGCCTGCGCAGCATTGAGCACTTCGTCGGTCTCGAAGCTGCCGATAGGAACACCGCCGTGACGGTGAACAAGCCTGCTCAGCTCTTGAGTACTCCATGACTGCATAGCTTCTCGGATCAAGGCGCAGATTCCGAGCTTCATGCAGAACTTGTAATCCATCTCTTCAGACCCAGTGAAGAGCTCGGCGCAGACCATAACGTTTGAGTTGACGCTACGTGCTTGGTCAAGCATGTATTCGGCGAGATGCAGAGGGGTGGAATGGCAGTTGTCGATGCGGAAGCCTTGGAAATATTTGGCCATGAGGCGGGTGTACTTGGCCATATGATCCCAAAGGAAAGGGTTGTCCTCTGGGCCATCTCCATATCGGAGCTTAACGCAGTCGCCCCAGACGATGACCTCTCTCCGCAGGTATGCTCTTGACTTGGGGCCGGCGTTGTCTCGCATCGCATCTGCAGCCCATACCCATCCGTTGTTCACCAGCGCGAGAGCCTCGGGGTTGTGCTTCTTTGTGGTCTCGTTGAGTGGTAGGCGCGTGAAGTAGGTCTCGATAAGTGGGTTCGCGTCGTTGACTTCGCCAAGCTTGGGACCATGAGCGTCCATCCGGACGTACTTGGTCCGGTTAAAGAGTTGCTCCATGATCTCTGCTTGGTCTTGATCATACTCGCGGTAGAAGGGAAGGTTGACCTCGTTGAGCATAGCCGTCATAGTGCCTTGAGCAGCCCGGTCGTCAGGAGTATTGCTAGTACGGGTGTCGTAACGACCGAACAAGGCGCACAGTAGGCTAGCAGCGATGTTCGGGTCCATTGTCCGACGGTAGCGCTCGCCCATGCGGTCACCGCCGCGCAGAGCATGCTCGACCAACCAGTCTGCCTTCTGCTTCAGTGGCCAGTTCCTGACAGCATCGAGCCCGCGAAGACCAGCTTCACTAAAGCTGCCATCAACAAACTTGGCTTGGCCAGAGGTCCAAGCCTCCATGATGGCCTTGGTGTCTCTTTCGACGTCAATAACGTAGAATTGCCAGAGCTTGACCTTGCTAAGGACGTGGTCCTTGACACCTTGCATGACCTTGAGAAGGTCATCTTCACTGTTGAAGGTGGTGGGTAGACCATGCTTGGAGAGGTCCTTGCTGAACTGCAACAGCGCTGTATCGAGTTCGAGAGCAGGTCGCAGGTGTGGAGCGGTATCGACGTTGTAGCCGGATTCTGGATGCTCTTCGAGCCATGGGCTGTTGTTCGCCGTGTGGTTCCAGACAACATCGGTCATGGCAAGCAGATTGAACTCGTTCTGCATTTTTCGGATCATGTTCGCGATGTCCTTCTCGCCTTCCTTGAAGATGGCCTTGTCGAACTCTAGTTGATTGTAAATACTGTAGGGCGAGTTTGAAGAGCCGCGCATCATCAGTGGTGTAAAGTGCACCATGTTGAAGCCACGCTGGCTCATGCCCTGCAGGTGGTTGTCCCAGTCTGTCGGGTAGTTGCCCATGAATTTGGACAGGCAAGAGATGATGCAGACGGCCTCGACCGGCAAGTGCTCGCCCTGCAGCTTGAGATTTGGACATATGTCGATGTAGTAGGTGTCCGTCCGCGTGGGTTCAGGCGACGCAACGTCTGTGAAGGACCACTGCGGCAGCGGTGTGTAGGTCGTGTAGAAGGAAAAGGCATTGGCCTCGTGGACGGGGATCTCAATCTCACACATGCCAGTAAAGTTGGGCTGCAGTCTGCGGTGATTGTCAGTGAAATGTGACCGGGTGAGGCATGGCAGGCTGCTTACTTGTACTCGCGGTACTGGCTGCGCTTGAACTTCTCGCCCTCAGCGGGAATGTTCACCCAGAGACTGCCCTCGCGACATATCGAGCTGGTACCCTGGATCTGAAAGCAAATCGAGTATGCTGGGTTGGTGGGGGGAGGCAGGTAGATGTAAGTGCCAGCGACGTCTGGGACACCGTAGTCGGTCAATGGCAGCAGGTAGACGACCTTGCGGTCCGAAGACTTGGGGTGTGTTGGCAGTGCTACAGACATGATGGTGTCGAGAGACTGAAGGGTTGCGGAAGAGTTATGCGGTAGTAAACAATAATAGTAGGTGGATAGCGGTACTCTAGGATATCTATCTTTGACGTAGCAATGGCGGCGATGCAGTCAGAGAGAGTGGTAGTAATGCAGTGTAGGAGCAGCGCGGTCGACGGAGGTAATAAACAGGCCAAAAGCCGTTTGCGCAGTCGCTTCTGAGGGTCAATTGCCCTCTGTGTGGAGAGAAGGAAGCAGCGCCTGGAGACGTGTGAGATCGGCGGTGGGCGGTCGCGAAGCATACGAGCCGCAAGCGCAACCCGCGGGAAACGTCATTGCCCCAAGCTCCAACCCCAGCTGGCGCCCCATGTGGCCCCGTCCTCGACGAGTTCTACTCCAATAGCGCGGGGGCTAGGCATGCGTCCCAACTCGATCCAGTTGGTACGAGGGAAATTGTTGAACACGTTGAAACTGCCATGGAAACGCTTTCTGCCATGCGACGATATCCACATATGATACAAATGAACCCGCTCAAAATGCCACTTCTTCCTGCCCCGCTCTCCCAACGCCCGTATGCAACATAATGCAGAATGCAGGGTTAAATAAGCAGCTAATCAATACGCGGCCAAAACTCCAGCGCTGGCTACTAAACAATTATCGGGCAATACTGCTGCCACGAGCTCAGAGTGGTCAAACGACGGGTATCGCGACCTCGTGGCAGCCCACACGGGACGAAGCGAACATGCGAAAACCAAGCAGTCAAATCCAACCTTCTTCTATCGTCACCTCAGCCAGAGGCGCTCAACACATGGTCCGCTGTCTTCTCAGCTTCCGCGTCAAAATTTAATGTTGAAGGGGGAGCCCGGTGGATCGCGCAGGTCTAATCGAAATTGCGTCGATTCAGACGGCCCGCGACTATGTTGTGCTTGAGTCGGCGTGGCATTCTCATCTAGGTCGATCGAGGACGCTTCGGTGCTGACCGATGGGGGCGCACGCGGTGTGCTTCTCGCATGCTGAACCCCCTCTCGACTGTCTGAAGACGACGTGACTCGCTCAGGCGACGTCTCGCGCTCGCTATAGCCGCCGCCCCGCATACGTAAAACGGGGTTGCTTGAGGGTTCCGACAAGACCAGTGAAGGGTTCGGTGGTGTAGCGCGTCCATTCCTCTCAGATGAAAGCCCTCGTGAGGATGACTTGACATGGTCAGTGGACTGACTCCGCATCGTCGCCGGCTTCTTCGGAGGCGGCACCTGGGGCGAGTTCGTGCCTTTGCTTCTCCCAGCGCTTTGAGGTGGTCCGTTTCTGGACGGCGTCTGTTGTTGTTGTTGCTGTAGGTGGTGCTGTGATTGTTGCTGCTGTTGCTGCTGCTGGGACTCAACTTCTTGTACATGGTTCAGGAAGTTGATTTCGTCTGTCAAAAAGTCCTTCTCCGTCCAACAACCCTGCCAGCAGTTTCGCCAGTCCAGAATGAGGAATTGGAAGCAAAAGGCGTCGATCTTGATAGCCGGCTGGAAACAGATGCACAGGTTGTTGTAGTTCATCTTGTTGAATTCGGAACATGAGTGCAACAGGCTGATGTGGCAGGTAATCGCGAACAATAGGTAGTAGTTGAATGGTGGGAGCTTGGAGAGCTCATCCTTAAGCATTTGCGGCGTCGTCTTGGCGCCCTGGCATTCTTGCTGGATTGCCGTCTGGACCGCCTTTGGAAAGATTTCATCTGGCAACTGTCGGAGCCAGTTCTTGAAGAGTGAACCGATGACGTTGGGGTCGTTCAGGTTGGGATCGCTGATCAAATCGATGTCTCGGTCTGTGGCTTGGTGAGCAATTGTCGTGGAAATGAATGAGATAGTCCTACCTTCATCGAATTTGCGTTCGTAATATCGGACCTGCTGGGCTGACCCAGGAACGCGGTACAAGCCTTCCTCTTCACAGCCTCGCATGTTCAGATAGCTAAAGTGGTTGTTAGCCTCACAAGTGGAGAGCGAATCGAAGCATGACCTACTCTATGCACCGCCAAGGTAGAGCTGGCATCCAGAACTCAGTTTTGTCGCGTGACTGTTCCAGACGGGTCGATATCCGTGTCAGCCTCGTCTGTTCGATCAAGGGCTTGTGAATGATTTTGCACACGTAAGGTTCATTCGATATCGGCGTCTGGCTCTCGTGGTTGCTTGAGCTTCGTCCAAGTTTGCCGAATACGCCCTTGCGGGCAGAGTCCATCTTCTCCCCCATGTTGCGAGCTCCTGAACCGAGTTTCGAGATGAAGCCGTGTCCCTTGGTTTCGTTGTACGAACTTGAGGCTAGCGATATCTGCTCCGACTTGTCCCTTCGTGGCCCGTTGTCGACGTCCCGTGGTATCTGCTTGGAGCCGTCCTGGCGATCTGCCGAGTGTGTTCGTGGCTTGCCTATGCCTCGCCATGATTGACCTTTGTCCATGGGCGCCGGCTTCAATGGCGGGCCATCGCCATTTGTCGTCCACGAACCCGCAATGTCCGGTGACAGTTGCCCTGGCGGCGCTTTGTTCAGTTTGGCACGGGTGCCTGAGCTCTCGCCGTCTTTGATGGATTTCGACCTGTTCAGAATGCCCTTCTTCGGTTTGATAGTGTTGCGCTTTGAGGAGTCGGCGTGGGGATCGGAGGAGTCGTTGGAGTTGCCTGAGCCTGTGCGTAATACCTCGGAGCGGTTGTCTGTGGCAGTTAGCGACACGCAGTTTGTCTGGGCTACTGTAGCCATACCATCCGAGTTGGGGGTGCGCACGGGGCGGCCGAGGTCTGGTGTCGAAGCCCCGCTGCGCCCGTTGGAGTATAGACTGGGCGAGTGTTGTTGTTCAGGAAGCTGCCGTATCGAGTTCCCCTGGCTGTTAAGACGTGACGACGATTTGTTGGCGCTGAAGTTGGAGAAGATGCTCTTGGAGTCCTTGCGAGGCTTCGGCGAGGCTGGTGACTGTGGCATGCTATGAAACGAGGCATTGGGAGCGGCATAGTCGAGGTCCTCAGGCATATCTGGCGACCTCGGACTTTTGGGACTCATAGGGCCGTTGGCGTCGTCCTTGTTCTTTGGCTTGCCCCGCATAGCCAGCGACAGTGTCGAGGACTTGGGCATCTTTCGTATTGTTTTCCGTGGAGGGTCGCAGGGCTACTGACTCCTTAGCACGGCTCCCTTAAAAAGCAATGGCTGCTGCCAAGCGTGCAGGTCGAGGGCCGCAATACCTCGATGGGTGTTGGTGGGACGAGGGCGCCGATGTGCAGGCAGTCGAGCGAGGGTGTGAATAGACGGTGCGGCGCGTGTTGAGGAAGGAGCGGTGGCAGGCTCAGTGGTTGCGGCACATGGGCGGTTGCGCGGTCAACGAGTCTGTATTTCATGACTGTCAGCAGCGGACTCATAGCTGGCGCAGAGAGGTGAAAGCCAGCGGGCGGTATTAGACGGCGCGCGGGGTGGTACGAACCGTGAGAGCCTGGTCGGCGCTGGCTGCGGGCGTGCCTCGAAGCGTCGGCAGCGGGTGTCGAGTCTATATCACCGCCGGCAGGACGTTGCTCCCATGCAGCAAGCCGGGAGGACAGGCGATGCCGAGCGCGTGCTACGGCAGTCTTGGGCGGGCACAGAGGTCGTCGAGTATGGCGGTCGCGGGCAGGTGAGGCGGTCATGCAACGTCTGGGATGTGGTCAGCAAGCGCTGCGGAACGTGAAAGGGGCCGGCGGCGCTATGGCGAGTGTTGACGGTGGTACAACATGGCGAGGGCACGAGTGGCAGCGGCGAGCGAGGTGTCGCAGCGCCGTGGTTGGGCATTACTCACCCACTTTCACACACAAGACTCGAGGGTCGAGGGGTCTACGGGGCGCCGCGACGAGGGAGAGGCGCTGGGGTGAAGGGAGCGAGTGGAGCGTGGAGCGCAGGCTGGGCGGCCGTTGCTTGGAGTGCGGTGAGCGGCGCCTTGGTCAGCAAAAGGACACAATTCACGTGTCTCTGTGGTGAGTGCGATGGAGGGGCCCAAGGCACAGACAGGCTCTGCTGCAATCAAGAGCAAAGGGCACCAAGGGCTGCGAGAGGATGGCGGCAACGACTTCAGCACCGTGCACGGCCCCAGGTACAGTACGAGGGCGCACCCCCAATTCGGCCCACCAGCGCTATCGCAAACGGCTGTCCACGGCGGGCGTAGTGCCGTCTACCTAAGTAACGTGCATGTGTGCTCACCGCCAGGCGACGGACTATCGACGGCAGACTATCGACGCTGCACAGGAGCACCCTCTGCATCGTCATTGTTGCGAGTGCGAGGCTGTCGCGGCTGCCAGACCGAAATGCTTCATGTGCCAAGTCTCGTTTCAGAAATTATGAGACCCTGTCGGCGCCATCCATGCTGCCTCGACTAGACCCTCCCGCGCCGCCAGCTCCCACCAACTCCTCCCACATCTGACACCCGTCTAACATGTCTCTCGTTTCCGGGCCCGGGCGCGCTGCTGGGATGGCCAGCCTGCCCAGCGAGATGCACCTCTTCGTCGACAGGCACGTCGCCTACATCCAGAGCCTCGACACTGTGCGTAGCCCGTCCCCAGTCCCAGCGGCCGCGCAAGCTCCCGGCCATCCAATCCCGCGCTGACCCGCTGCAGCGCAAAGATGAGCTCGAGTACTGGCTCACCGAACATCTGCGCCTCAACGGCCTCTACTGGGGACTGACGGCCCTGCATCTCCTGGGCCGCCCAGACGCCCTTCCACGCGCTCCCATCCTCGACTTTGTCATCTCGTGTCTGCATGATAATGGCGGCCTCGGTGCTGCGCCGGGCCATGATGCCCATATGCTCTATACCGTTAGTGGCGTGCAGATACTCGCGACGCTTGACGCTTTCGGTGAGCTTGAAGAGCGCATCCCCGGCGCCCGTCTGAAAATTGCAAAATGTAAGTCATCTGCAGCTTCGCTGTGATAGTCTACTCATAAAGGTAGTCATCGCCGATTTGCAAGATCGCGAGACGGGCACCTTTGCAGGCGATGAGTGGGGCGAGCAGGATACCCGCTTTCTCTACGGCGCCCTAAATGCCCTGTCTCTCATGGGCCTGCTTGAACTCGTAGATGTCGACAAGGCCGCTCAATACGTCAACTCGTGCGCCAACTTTGACGGCGGATACGGTACCAGCCCTGGGGCCGAGTCGCACTCTGGTCAGGTGTTCACGTGTGTCGGCGCACTGACCATCGCGGGGAGACTCGACCTTATCAACCAAGAAAAGTTGGGCGCCTGGTTAAGCGAACGACAGCTCAAGAACGGAGGCCTCAACGGCCGGCCAGAGAAGAAGGAAGACGTCTGCTACAGCTGGTGGGTCATGAGCAGCATGGCTATGCTAGACAAGCTGCACTGGATAGACGGTCAAAAATTGACAAGCTTCATCCTGCAGTGCCAGGTGGGTAGTGTCTTCTCTTCAGCATCATCGCCATCTGACCATGAACGATAGGACCCGGATCTGGGTGGTCTCGCAGACCGGCCTGGCGACATGGTTGACGTCTTCCACACCGTCTTTGGAATTGCTGGTCTCAGTCTGCTGAAGTATCCCGGTCTGGAAGAGGTAGACCCCGTGTAGTATGTGACCATTGCTCTCGCAATTCAACGCGTATACTAACCAACGCTCAGCTGCATGCCTCGCTCAGTCACCCGTAGATGCTTAGGTAAGTAAGCGAGAATGCCATCAACAAACGCTAGTTGTGTCGCATCGTGCTTGCATATTCCATGACCATTCACTTGCATTCGTATCTGTGTATTATCTGTCCAAAGCCTATTCTCTCGCTATCTAATACCTCGCGTCTCTCCCATAGGCGTCGAGACACAAAGCGGGAGGAAAGTGAGGGTGGCTTCCTCTTTTGTCAGTGCCGAGCCCCCACGTGCTCTGCCTGCTAGAACACCACCAACAGACCTCTTCTTGCGGCAATTCCTCCACTGCGATACTGCACCTTCCTCTCTTCTCCTTACAAGTGCTGGCGCCTCTCCTGCTTTCCAATTATTCGCTCAGGAAATGGGCTAGGAGCTACCGCGGTGACCGGCAGCCATCTCTGTACTAGGTCTCTCATGAGCACCTCTCCCACCGTCACTTCGCCTTCTCCACCTTCAGTCCGCTCCTTTCGCAACGCTCTTTGCTTTCACTACTGCGCTGCTCTTGTGCTTGTTTCACTTACGCTCCTTACAAACACCGCATCCGCACTGCAGCTTTCACCTTGATATAGTGCAGCCTCGTCAGGCGTTCGGCATGGCCAACATTCCGCTGCACTGCAACATTTGCCCCAAGAAGCCAAACTTCAGCGATGTCTCGCATCTACTCACCCACATCGCCAGCAAAGGCCACTTATCCAACTACTACAAGGTCAAGGTCCGCTCCACCAACGAGGATGCATCCCGCCGGCTCATTGAGACGTACGACCAGTGGTATGCCGAATGGGCTGTCGAAGAGCTCATGTCGGACCGGATGAATCAGAAGGACAAACGCCGTACCCGCGCGAGACCCGCTGGTACAGCTACCTCCTGCATCCGATTGTACTTGAGACTGATACTGACTACACCTGAAGCAGCCCGGCCGGCGCCTCCGCTCAAGATCGAGGCCCCCGCGCCACGTCCTGTACGTCGCGCCGCCGCAAGCGCTCTCCTCGATCCACGCCTGTCGGAGCAGCAGCAAACGATGATCAAGCTAGAGCAGTCACCTTCTCCGACGCCGCAACCTCTCGGCCCGGTCCTCCGCAATCGCAATACCCTCGCACCTCATATGCAGTATTGGCCTACAGAGTCTCGCGCCAGCTCTCGCAGCTATACCAACCCAGACTATGATACTTCCAGTGAATACTCCGATCCGAACGAGCAGCGTCGGAGGTCATACCGGTACAACGCTGCGGCTTCGTGTGCCATTGAAGATGAACCTGCTGAGGTTGCAGATCCGATGGCTGTCAGCGAGTCGACCAAACTCAAAGGTGTCTACTGGCCTGGCATGGACATCTTCGACTCTGCTACCCCAGAGATGCGGCGCAAGAGGAACCAAAAGAAGGACAGCTCTGTCGTCGAACAGCTGGAGCTCAACTCCCAAGTAGTCGAAGCAACTGAGCTCATCTTCACACCGTTGGGATCTTTCAAACGCCAGCGCAGGATCTCGTGCTCGGAGTCTGACGAAGAGGACGAGGTCGAGATCAAGACTGAGAGCCCCCAGCCCGTGCGTCGGCGACCTGCACTCGCCAGTCTTGATGCAAACACTACTCGCCGCTCTACTAGACAGTCCAAGCGGCCCGTATTCCCTGTCCTCAGCCGCAACCAATACGATGATGATCGCGGCCGTCCTGGCTACGACCATAGCCGCAACAACCGTGCTCCGAAGCGGAAGCAGTTTGACGTTTACCAAGACGAGGATGACGTTTCATTCTCGCAGCCCAATGGCATGAACTATCTTACATCTGGCTTCACTCACCAAGCATCTCCATCTCCTGCACCTGCATTCAACTCTTACAAACCCTTCAACGACCCGTTCCAGTATGATAACAAGGAGAATGTTCTACCTTCGTTCCATCAAACGGCTTATGGTAACTTTCATGGCCATCAGAACAACGCCTACCAGTATCCCACTTACTCCTACGGCATTGGGCCTGATCAACAGGCCTTCCAGTACACCAGCCATCTCTACAACACCGCAAGCGCCTACCAGCAACAGGACCAAGATGACGATGACCAACGTACCATCACAGCTCCACCTTCGCCGTCTACAAGCTAAGCGCCTGGGCATTGTGCTCTCATTCCAGTCCCCACGCGACACCTACGCTCGGCTTCACCGTGCTGTAGCAGATACCCGACTGTTCACGCTCGTTCCATCTACCGACTTATGCATGCGACTTACTTTTCTGCGTTTCATTCTGGTCCATATCTTTTACACGGTAATATATGATATACGCTGCAACGAGTAGCGACATGCGACATGATTTAATACGACATCTTCAAAGAGGCGCGCTATGGGGATCGCTGGACAGATACTCAGGCATGTTCTTCTTATTTCTATGCCTCACCCTACTGTGCATTTTGCTCGCAAGCATGGGACTGCCGGTAAGAAGCTGGTGGGCATGTAAAGTATCACTGTTTTCTCTTTTACATGTTTAATATAGAGAGTCTGTTGTCTTCCGATCACTTAAACTCCTAACCTCTAGATCTGATCCATGACTTCCACCGCCGCTCTAATACCCACCTGCAATGTTCCTGTCTACACCATCCACCTCCATTTCACGCTTCCATGGCTTCCGCGCATCATAACATCATCTAGTCGTATACCAATCTTCGTACCTTCCCCTTCTTACTCCCACTTCCCACTGCCACCCATGACCTTATTCCGTCGTACCTTCTCCAGATGCTCCACACTCTCATAGCCATTAACCCTCGCATACAGCACCCTCAACAACCCACCTACCACCCACATAATCACGCCACTCACAACAAACAAACCGATTCGCTGATTCGTCGTGAGCATCGCAAAGATGGGATAAGGGTAGAAGCCATTCTGCAAAAAGCAGATTTCCTAGAAGATGGTGTGTGTGGTTAGCTGAGTGTACTTTGAGCGTTTTTTGAGAATGGGATAATCTTACGATCCAGATCCAATATGTAAACGCAGTGATGGTGGAGAGAGCGAGTGTGATCATAGGCGCAGACTCATTCATTGGCGTGGTAGGCCATGGCGGAGAGAGTAGGATGTAGTCCAACGCCAGGACTACAGCAGGGACGAGATGGAATCCTATGTCGTAGATTGCTGGTGGTAGCGGGATATCCCTATCATTGTCCCGTTAGCAAAATCAGACGTCACGGGAACAACACCAAATCTCGGAGATCGAGGGTAAGGAAAAAGACAACGTACGGCTGCACCAAGAGCTTCCCATCGATAGCCTTCAACGTCCAGTACAGAATACTGATGGTGGCTTCAATCGGCGCTGCTACGAGCGCGAGGTAGTTCTTTAGCCGGAACAGGTGGTCTGAGAGGGCGACGGCAGGCGGGTTTGACGGGAGCGTGGAGGAGGCGGAGAGGGCGGTGGAGGTTAGGTCGGCGATGAGGCCGAAGAGGAAGGTTAGGGTTGAGAGGGAGAGGCCGATTATGGTTAGGAATTGGAGGTGCCAGCCGAAGGAGGAGTTCTGGGATTGTTTGTTAGTGCGTGGGTGGGGGTTGGAATGGGTTGGGTGGAAGGTGGTGAGGGTTGGTGAGGGTTGAGGTGTTGTGTGCAACGACTGTTATGGGATGTGAAGATATGTTTTCGAGAATGGTCTGTACATACAAAGACATTTGGATTATCAATCAAGCTGGAATCATGTTAGCTAGGTGCGAACTTGGCGGGATGCAGACATACAACTTGAAGGAACTGTAGAAGCTAATCAGACCAGCAACCTGTAAGATAAATACTCGTTAACATCTGACCTTGTCTAACAATCTCTCCATATCTCTTTCGCTTTTACTTACGTGCAACGCACCCGAAAATCCCTTGGATGGAGAGTCAAATCGCTGAAGCGGATGCCGCCGGCTCGCCGTAGGCTCGACCTCCCCAGATTTCTTCGACGAAACAGCCATGTTGTGCGCCTCAAAAGCGGTTAAATGTACAAGAAATTAACACCTGGAAATGCTGAAATATGTGGGATACCAGACGGTCGTCCTGCAGAGAAGTTTTGAGGCTGTAGAGAAATGCAATGCCATCAGAAACACAGCATGACGTATAGTTTTCTCAAAAAGCTTCACCTGGCACCACAGCGGCGCCAGCCAAGCCAACGTGGGCCCCCTGCGACCGACTGCCGTTTGAGCCTCGGAAGTTTGCCGCATCGAGATCTGACTCAGCAAGCAGCGCAACCAGCAACCAGCAACACCATCAGCAGTCTGCCATCGCACGTCCAGTATGTTCACCGACCTCAACCGTTTACTCATCACTCGTACAACACAGACCCGTTCGTACTTAAACGACATCCCACGTATCATCTGACGTCTTGTGGGTAAACTCCGAGCCTACCCTCGCGGCTAAACCTCGGCGAAAGCGCTGCCGACGGCTCGCCAACGGGAAAGGTACGAATCAGAGCACGATCAGGCCGTCCGCCATGGCAAAACCTCGGCACGCTTACGAGTGCCACTACGGTAGATCTCGAGACGCGCCAATGATGCGCGAATGTGTTCCCCCAATTCTCCACCCGAAAGCGTCTCGAGATGCACCGATGCGGTCGACCATGGTGTGCTTTCCCGGAGACACGGTCAGGATTCCCGTGTGGGATTGGAGGCGAGCGCGGGAGCGGCGTTGGGGTACTTATATCGAGGGTCGTGCGCGGTGGAGGGGGGGAGGTGTAGAGCGGTGATACCCTTTTTGTTGCAAGGTGCTTTTTGTTGAGTATATCTGTCACTACGGGCGAATAGACGGTAGCGCGTGGTTCGTTTTATACTACTGTTGAGTTTTTCCAAGCAATTGCTCCTCTACAACACTGTTGAGAAGATGGGTTCAAAGGTTGAGACTGTCCTCCAGTCTCTGACGCTGGAAGAGAAGATATCGCTTCTTGCTGGGAAGGACTTTTGGGAAACTGTACCTGTACCTGATAAGGGCGTTCCCGCTATCAAGGTAGGACTTTGCTCTGCGACTTTGGACTTACTTTACAGTGACTGACGCACAGTAGACTAGCGATGGACCGAACGGTGCTCGTGGCGAAGTGTTCACTGGAGGAACACGAGCTGCATGTTTCCCTGCTGCAGTGTGTTCAGCCGCGACGTGGAATCCTGAGAATGCAAAGCATATAGGCCATGCGTTGGCTGAAGAGACTAAGACGAAGAGTGCGCGAGTGCTGTATGTTTGATGACACATGACACGCGTAACAAATGCTGACGAAACTTTAGTCTTGCGCCCACCATGTGTAACCACAGACATCCCCTCGGCGGTCGAAACTTTGAGTCCTTCTCCGAAGACCCGTATCTTGCTGGCAAGATGGCCGCCAATGTCGTCAGCGGGCTGCAAGAGAAAGGCATTGCAGCCACCATCAAGCACTTTGTAGCCAACGAGCAGGAGACGGACCGCCTGAAGGTCAACGAGATTGTGTCTGAGCGTGCGCTGAGGGAAATCTACATGAAACCTTTCGAGATCACCATCAAGGAAGCGAATCCCCTCGCTGTTATGACATCTTACAACAAAGTCAACGGAACACATGCAGATTCGAACGAATTCCTCCTCAAGCAAGTCTTGCGTGGTGAATGGGGGTGGGAAGGACTTGTCATGAGCGACTGGGGTGGTACCAATTCCACGGCCGACTCGCTGAACGCTGGATTGGACCTAGAGATGCCTGGTCCGACGAGGTGGCGCAGTACCGATGCTGTCCTTGAGGCTGTCAAGAAGGGTCAGGTCACCGAAGCCACCATCACTGAGCGAGCGAGAAATGTCCTGAATCTTATCGAGAAGGTCGGCGCGTTCGAGAACCCGGAAATTCCGCCTGAGCAGTCTATCGTCGACCCGAAGCACAGCAAACTTATCCGCGATGTTGCTGGACAGGGCATTACTCTACTGAAGAATGACGGCGTTCTGCCGCTCAAGAAGGAAGAGGTCAAAGGCAAGACGATCGGGCTGTTCGGTCTGGCTAAGGAGGCTCTGATCCATGGTGGCGGGAGTGCTTCGTTGAACGCTCACTACCGCATCACTCCCGAAGAAGGCCTTAAAGCCGCATACGGAAACGACGTGGAATTCAAATTTGCCAAAGGAGCCGCCACATATCGACTCATCCCACCCCTATCGAAAGGCTGCAAAGATCCTGAGGGGAAAGACGGTTGGAAAATGGAGCTCTTCAACCAGGGCAACACCAGTAAACCGATCAAGACAAAGCATGGCTATAAAGAAGCGGCATTTTCTCCACTGCTCGAACAGAGTGCCAAGGACAGCGAGGTCAGGTTTACCACCGTGTTTACTCCCAGCGAATCTGGATCTCACTACCTGGGCTGCTCAGGCATCGGCCCTACAGTCGTCCACGTAAACGGCGAGCTCGTCTACGAGCAAAAGCACAACTCACCAGATGCCATGGGCTTCCTCTTCGGCGGCAACCCCGAAAAAGAGTTCCGCGTCCCATTCACCGCAGGCAAGCCCTGCGAAATCCAAGTCCACTCCAAGCCGCCCGCCGGCGACTCAAAAGGAGACATTCTCGCCGGTCTCCCCGGATTCAGACTAGGTTTCATGTACGCCTCCGAGCACGATCTCGACATGGCCGCCGAAGCCAAAGCCCTCGCAGAAGAATGCGACATAGCCATCGTCTTCACAGGCCACACGCCCGTCTGGGAAACCGAAGGCCAAGACCAAGTCGGCTTCCACCTGCCCCGCGAAGGCTCACAAGACAAGCTCGTCGAAACAGTCGCATCCGCCAACCCGCGGACCATCGTCGTAAACTCGACCGGTGTAGCTGTTGCCCTTCCCTGGCTCGACAACGTCTCCGCGCTCATTCAAGCCTGGTTCCCGGGTCAAGAAGCCGGAAACGCCATTGCTGATATCATATCCGGTGCCGTGAACCCTTCTGGTCATTTACCTATTTCATGGCCTAAACGCATCGAAGACGCGCCTGCGCATGGTCATTTCCCTGGTACCCGCGACGAATCGGGGCAGCTTACTGTCAAGTATGAAGAAGGCGTTTTTGTGGGCTACAGACACTACGATCGTATCACTGCGGATAAGATCCATTTCCCCTTTGGTTTCGGATTGTCGTACACGACGTTCTCGTTTACTGAGGCGAACGTTGAGCAGTCGTCGCCTGGACACTTTTCTACTAGCGTTGTGGTCAAGAACACGGGAAGTGTTGCTGGGGCTACGGTGGTTCAGCTGTATGTGGGTAGGAAGGAGAAGGCTGTAGAGCATCCGGTGAAGACTCTTGTGGCTTTCCAGAAAGTGGCTCTTGAGGCTGGTGCGCAGGAGACTGTGCGGTTGGATGTCAAGAATAAGGACTTTGCTTACTTTGATGAGGAGAGGGGGAAGTGGGCGGTGGATCGGGGGCAGTATGAGTTCTTGTTTGGACACAGCGCCGGGGAGATTGAGGGCGTTGTGACGGTGGATGTTGAGGGGGTGAGGGAGTTGAAGTTATAGAGAGACTTTGATTCATTTTTATGGCTCTGCCGTTTCGAGGAATGCGAGTATATCGACCAGGCCGGTGCCATAAAGCCTGTACTTTGGGCATGTGACGTACCTAACATGTTCAACGCATCAATACATGTTCAGCTGGCAACTGATACAACTGTCCTCTTCCTGCGATAAAACGCCAGTGTTTCCCATGATCTGGGTACTTGTATGCATGTGACTCTTTCCTTGTACCTGTCTCTCGTAAAGTCCTGACCCTCGACAGGGCGTCGCGGCTCTGTGTCTTTGGCGGCGAACATCTTGCCTTCATGGGTCAAATGAGGACAAACGCTGCTTCGCGCATCCTTTCTGATCTTGCAGTCCATTCCTTTGACCACATATAGACCGTCGGCACGATATTGAGATGTCTTCCAAATCTACCTAGGTAGGTACTGCGCGAGCCAACTGAGGTCACGTGATGGTGTTCATGGCATGGCTCCGGCCTCATGACCAGAGAAGATGATTGTAAAGCGCTCCTACTAGGCAAAGTTTTGAATACTAGGAAAGAATACAAGCCATTTCAAGATGGGAAAAGGCTGTACCACTAGAAAAACTACATGTAAAGCGGGAAATGCAGTGAGCGACTCGTGCACACCGGGTACATCAACCGCGAGTGAGAACAAACCGGCAAACCAGGACAGCCGAGTGTCGAAAACCGATAACAAAGCTGTGCACGATTTACCTAAGATGAAGTTTCGATGAAGCCTCAAATAAAGAAGACGTACACGTGCGTCCCACTAAAACGCACGCTCGGTACAAACAGACCGAGGAAGCAAGCAACTCCAACAAAAGAAGCAACATCACGAACCCCCTGTTCCCCCTTTCTTCTTTCCCACCTCCCTCATCAGGTGTATGTAGCCATCACCACTACCATCAAGAAACACCTAGGTACCAAAACATGCACACATCATCCACACCGCCGAAAGCGGAGCGACCGAAGAAAAAAAGAAGGAACTTGATCAAAACGCCGGAGCGTGTCAAATCCCACCCACCTAATGTACGAAATTGCCGGGACTCTAAAATAACTTAGCACATTTAAATTATATAACTCTACTACTAAAACAGTATATAATACACTATATTTTAGCTTAAATTTCTTAGAAAAGTTGTATAAAGCTAGAATTTCTTTTATATAAACTTTTTTTAGAGTTATAAATAGAAAAAGAGCTATTTACAGCTAATTTCTATCTTTTTTAGTTACTACTTAGTTATTTAACTACCTAAATTAATATAATTTTATAGTCTCTAAAGTATAGAGTCTACCTATTTATTAATAAAGCGTTATAAGACTTTCTACTATTCTTCTAGTACTAAATCTTATATTTTAAACTTATTCTAGTATAAGAAACGCTGCAAGAACTACTTTAGTAGCTACTAGTAGTTTTTAATTAAACTAAGATCTAGAAAAGAGCTATAGTTAAAGTAGTACTTAAGATTATACTCTTTTTTTTACTACTTAATAATATTCTACTTTATAAAAGCGCCTTTACTATATTTACTATTATTATCTTCTTCTAGAATAAAGTTATTTCTCTAGGTAAGCTAGAGAGCTATAATTAGCTCTAGAATCTAATCTTAGTATACTTTAAGGCTTATTTTACTATTTTAAGTCTTTATAGTATAGAAATTTAGCTTTAATTTAAAGTTATAACTAATAGCAGCCTAGCTATATTAATAAATATACTTCTTCTTATCTTTCTAGTCTATTATATACTAAATATAGTTACTATAAAAATGTTTTCTAGACTTTCTAATAATTTAAACTTTACTTTTAAGCTTAATAAACTAGTATACCTTATTAGAGAACTATACACGTTACTAGTTCTCTAAATTTAGGTACTTTTTAACTATAAAGTTAGCTTATTCTAACTTTTTCTTCTTTAGTTTTTTAGAGACCTAGCTCTTAAAGTAAGTAGTATACTTATAATAGTATAGAGAGCCTATATAATGCTATAAAACCTGCCTAAAGACGTCTAGGTTAAGTTTTTCTACTAATTATACTTAAGTAAGAAACTTTACTATTTAGCTAAAGTCTTAAAGAAATTTATTAGCTTATTCTAAGTCTTTTAGTAAGAGAACGCTCTTTTTACTTTATTTTTTAGGTATAATCTTATTATTATAGTGTTTTTAATTAAAGAGCTTATTATTCTATTATAATATAGCTTATTTCTAGATTTTAGAAACTCTATTAAAGGTAAATAAGTTAGTATATATAAAAAAGATCTTCTAGTATTTTATGTAGTCTGCAGTACTCTTTATACACAATTTTTTTAAGGTGTTATAAGCGCAATTTAGTATTTTAGGTATAGTAAAAAAAATACGCGTAAAAAAACCTAAAGGTTCTAAAGTAGTTATAGCGCTGTAGGTAAGTATAAAGGTAGGCTAGTTAAGATAGAAACATTTTAGTAGGGTAGCCTGTGTTAGAGTCCCGGCAATTTCGTACATCGGGTGCTACCCTAACAGACACCAAAGCAATCGCGATCCAGCATAACCGCCATTACTCATCAGCCTGGCACCACGGGTACTAGCGCGAGGCCCGAGCTCATCCTTCCGCGGACCCTCTTCCAAGGTTCTCTCCCTCTTTCCTCCCCACTTAAAAAGTCGAAAGAGAGTTGAGAGACGTGAGATCTATGGATTTGAGAGGGAAGCTGGGAACCGGCACACCGGCGTTTTCACCAGCGATAAACTAACGCACAGACGCTCATGGGCAAAAGTGTGAAATGGCATGCCAGCGGATAACGCGGTATCGAGGATGCGCTGATCTAGATTCGCGATGCTTGCTGTGTAACTTTGAGGCTTGTGTGTGTAGTGTGCGAAACAGGCTGGGTTCTAGAATTTCGCGATGGGGCATGGGTTACGGGTTTTTTTTTGGCTTGGATTGGTTATAGTGAAGGGTATGCATATGTGGCTATTGGGGTGTGGGAAAGTTTGTGTGCCTTTTTCGCACTGTCCTTCTGCATTCTGCATTCTGCGTTTCCGCTTGTTTAGCTGTCTGTTGCTCTCGGGTATAACGGCGTTTTGCTAGTATTTGGTCCATGTGTGTGGGTGTGGGTGTGCGGAAAGCGTTGGGGCTACTATGGCAAGCTCGGAAGCGATGGATGGGGATGAGGCTTTTCAGAGTTTCGTCCGGAGATGCGCGGGTTGCTGGGCTTGGCTTTGGGTAAGATCCTTGTTCTACGTACCTGGGTGCATTGCAGAATCAGAGGGGACCACCGAGGGAGCGCATGTTGTTGCTCACTTGAGTATGTGCAAGGACACGTGGAGGTAGCGTAAAGTTTACGTTGCATTATGACGATTCTGGGAGGCATGTTGCAGATGTCTAGCGTCGGTCGTTTTGTACGGACATTGAACCTTGTAGTCGAGATGGCGACTTTCCTACCTGAGCATTCATTGTGGCCAGGGTGTTTTTTGCCGACAGACCAGTGGGCTGATCATGATGCTCCTCCACGGTGTGTCTGCCCAGGAGCCTTTTCATAGGTCGCGGCCAGGTAACCCGCGAGGGTGGGTATCCCTACCCGGAGGCACTAGACGCAAGTAAGGGCCAGAACAAGAACGAAGAGGTCGAGAACCTCACTGCGACCCTGCCAGCCCCGAAAGGGCCGATCAAGATAAAAGTCAAGTTCTGCATGTAAAAAATATCGACAAATTGAAAAGACGATGAGCAGGGGACTGCGGTTGAGGTGCGACCGGGGTTTGCGCAAAACACAAGACAAGTCCGAGCAGGATAATGCAGGAGAGTATGTTACATTAACGAATGAGAGTAATAAGAATACAGAAATGGATAACTCCAATGAAACTACGGTGACGAGAGAACGATGTGGGAAGGAGAGCATACTCAATTACCCACACGAATCCAAGTACTAGCTTCGTTTCCTACGTGTTTCTTGATCTCATCTTGCCTATTAAAAGATCATGTCATCGTCAAGTTTTCGTTCCTCGGTGATAAAAGATGGCAGAAGCGAATGAATGCAGAAGAGCTCAGTCTAGCGCCCACTGCCCGGCAGTGGAGCGCCCGACAAGATTCTTCCAATTGCAACAAAGAGGCGCATCGTTACGACTCAAGCTCCAGGTCGTTCTAATCGAGTTCAACGGTAAACAAGCGTGTGATACATCAAGTGCAATGCAATGAGGCCAAATGAGGCCTGACAAGTGCCTAGAATGTTCGCATCTGGGGCATCATGCCGGTGGCTACACCGGGCGGCATTACCGGTGCACCGGCAGCCGACGGGCCCATTCGATGGAACATCTGGACCAGGCGCTCTCCAACACTGGGTTCGAGTTCTGTGCCATCTCTCGCGATCTTGACTTCGCGATTCGCATTCCATGGGTTGCGGAGGCCACGGGTGCGGTAGAATGGTAGGCGGTTTGTCGAGACCCACTCGATTTTGAAAGGCTTGCCCCAGCTCTGCGGAACAGCTGAGGTGTCGGCTTCAATTTGTTGCGGCGCATCGTCTCTCTCAGTCTTGTCGTCATTGTTCTGTGCTTCTTCTTCGCCGTCTGTTTCGGGTAGCTCTGCCTCCCAGAAGATTGTGCCGCGCGCAGAGTCGTCGATGATCCTTCCTCGCGGCGCCCATTCCGTTGCCGGAGTAGCGATCGCCTTTGGCACATCCGTCGCGTCTACGATGGCCTCGGGCTTAGGTGCCGAGCCTATGTTGGGAGACCCATCTTCAAGAATTTGTGACGCCATGCGTGCGTAGCCGAAGTACTCGCCCGACTTGTTCGCGGAGAAGATGAGGTAGACATTTTCAGCAGACTAGATTTTGTCAGTCAAAGATCTTGAATGTGGAGGGTGTTGTGCGCTCACCTGGAAAGCCTTGTTCAGGACATCTTCGTTATGAGACTGTGTGGCCCAAATACCGTTCCGTACACTGAGCTCTAGGTCTTGTAGCGTGAGGCTTTTCACGATGAAGTATTTCGTCGCAGTGTCCACGGATGATTTAAGATCTTCAACACTTTTGTGCGATGGCGAGTCAACTGCGTCTTCGGTGGGAGCATCGGTGACATTGTCTGGTGTCGGAGTCGTTGCTCGAGAAGCATTCTTCTGCTGGCCTATCATGGCCGAAGGCGCCGTGGGTACACCTGATGCCGGAGCAGAGCTGCGTCGAAGGCGGCAGACCAAACGTACGCCGCTGAAGCGTGAGTCGTGGAACCTGTGCATTGCGGCTGTACAAGATGCTTCTGTGCGGTAGTTGACGAACGCACAGTTACTCTTGGAAATCAAGAACAGACTTTCGATGTCCTTCGTAGCGTCGCGGGAGAAGTGATCCTTCAGGGCGACTATCGTAGTCCCAGGTGGGAGGTTACCAACCCAAAGTGCGTGCCCAGATTGTTTGGGTTTGCGAGGCGGTCCACGAGGTATGGAGCTCACTGGCCCAGGGCGAGGCATCCCTGGAAGGTCATTAGTAGCTGTGTGCACCATTTTGCGACGTCAGACCTGCACAATGGCTGGTCGCGGACTTTGCTTACCGGAAGACTGCGCAAACTGTACGCCGTATGGAGACATGATTGAGCTTGAGTCGCCCATGTAATTTCCAGTGGCCATTCGAACACCAGGGAAGCCACCATCACCATGCGAATAATCCGCAACATGGCCTTGCATACCCGTGTTCGTCGAGCTGACTTTCCTTTCGTACATTTGGCCCTGAGCACCAAACCCAGGATTGAATTGCCCCTGTTGTCCGTATGGTGCCGGATAGTACATGTATTGCGAAGCCTGCTGATAGTTTTGATATGGCGACTGCATCGGCGCCACGCCTGCTAGACGAGGCTGGTTTGTCGGGTAAGAAGGATAGGCGTTGTACTGTGAACCTTGTTGAGACATGAAGTGTTGTTGGGGGAGACCTGTAGCGAATCCAGGTCCATAAGAAGCATGAGCGGACATGTTACCAGGCATTTGCAGGTTCTGCCCAAGCTGGTATGCCACAGCTGAGGTGGATGCACCCGACAGGGAGCGTGGTACTTGCGGGTTCATCGGAGTAATGTCGCTTGCGCCGTAGTTGGGCAATGCACCTGTCATTGAGCCCATATTAAGTGGTGAAGTGCCGTGTTCTTGGGACTGATAGGTTCCGTTCGCGTGCGTTGATGAGCGATGGTCGGGTCGCAATTGACCTTGGGGTAGACTGCTAAGTTGAGAGTAGAACGGATCGTTGCTGTCGGGAGATTTGAGAGACGTGGGAAACGAATTCGAATTGTTTCCGTCACGCGCGAGACTGGCTGTCGTGTTGTCCATGGTATGAGACCGTGGACCGGGAGGTAGGTCGCCCATGTGTGGCTCGTAAACGACAGGAAGTGGCACCCACTGTTGGACCCAAACGAAAGACATATTAGTCCATGTTACAACTAATACAACGAGTGCTAGAAAAACGAATGTGTAAAGGCCCGACTCAACCAAATTTTCCGAACATAGGAGAATACAACGTACCTAATTCTATATCAACGTATCCTTGAAGGGATGTGGCAAGCCGGAAAGGACGATACCCGAAAGTAAGTCGCTTCGCAGGAGAGACGACGATCAAGGTTTGCCAATGGGTAAGGGAGGCTATGAGGTGATCGCGTGTAAAAAAAGATGCCGGCAGTAGGAGAAACCGTTTGAGGGAAGATGAACGGCTTCGGTTGATGTACTACCTGGAGAAGGAGCTCGCTTAAGGCGGAACGAAGATGATGGTCAGAATTACACGACCACTCAGACGGCAGAAGCGAGCTCTCAAAGCCTTATGAGGTTGGGGACGGCGCAACGGCAGGGTCCGCAATGGGCAAGCGTACGTGCGGCAGATAGTAGGAGCTAGGGTCGCAGAGATGGGCTCATTGACTAGCTTAGTAGAAACGGGAAGGCCGCCAAAGGGTTCTCGCGAGCTTTCTGCTTCACTCGCCGCTGGCCGCAGCAACTAGCAGCAGCCTGATTGGCTGTCGGTAGGCTGCCCGTGGCTGACAGGATTCGATGTGGAGTGACAGGGTCTGAACCGATGCTTTGGAGGCGAAATGATCACCAAAAGCCCAGCAAGGAGAGGATTGGGTGCCTGAGTCAAGGGGATGTAGAAAACAAGTGTTGCGGACGTGGTATATCATCGGACGTGGCGAGTGATACCGTTTCTAGAATGCCATGGGCCGATGGCGCTGATCCTAGACTATCTTACGAAAGCTTAGCGGGCCCTTCCTAGCAATCTCCGGTAGGCGGAAATTTAGTGTTTGTTCTGTATACCGAAACGCAAGCTGGTGCTGGCGTCAATTTGTCGAGTGAAAACCTGCGAGAAGAAAGTACTGGATTACGGAAGTGCTGGAAGACCATGGTACCGGGGTGTCTGCTAGCACCGGCTTGTATAGTGACAGCATCGCCTAGGTCAGAATCATGAAGTAATTCGACGCCGTCCATAGGAACGGGCCCAACATGCATGCGAGTTGGCGGACCAATCGAGGAGGCTGTATGGATAGTGGAGCAGGCGCGACATGCACGAACTGAGCCGCCCAGAAGACTCCGGCGCTCTAGGAAGCAGGGTGAAGCCATGGATGCCGCGTGGACGTGATTAGGGCGTCACGATAATGACCAGGCATGGAGCCAGCCCAGGGAGCTGACAGGGGACCCGGTAAAAGCATCTCGCGGCGTTGTTGAGTGCCTTCGTGGCAGGCTGGCTCGGCGGTGGTACTCCCCTGGTGACCCTGCGGCGGGAGTGCGTCGAAACGAGGATGGAAGAAAGATGGAGCGGGCAGCGATGGCTGTGGGACCTATACAGGCCTAGCGCCACAGCGCGACAGTGGGCCTCGACATGACAGCGTTCGCTTCCATGAACGCGAACACGCCGGCGCAGCCAAAGCTTGACAAGTCTGCACTTGGTTTGGTTCGGCACGCTGCTCGGCAGACGGCTGAAATGAATGGCCCGAAAACCGTTTGCTCAAACATGTAAACTGGTTCTGGCCTGCGAGTGAGGCCGGTTCGCCACAGTCGGAGTGACCGCTCCATGACAGCCCTACTAGTGATCTCCCGCCACAGCACAGCCACCACACTTGTTCCCGCCTGGTCATGATCGACACCCGGGCGAGCAATGAATCAAACGTCTGTCCCGTCCGCCGGGGTGCAACAATGACGGTGTCGCTACAAGAATAGATCCGCAGATCATGAGCTTATTCGATTCATCTCGACTGACGTCTGTTCACTTGGGGAGTCGTTGTCTTGCTCAGCTGGTAGCTACGAGAGCTGAGATGGGACAGAACTTCGGCCCAATGCAAGATTGCCATACTAAGATTGCCATGTTCCGTGCAGCCGATGCATGCATTTCCGGTCGCAAACAGGATGGGAAATGTCAAGCCTTCGCGATGCTGCCCACATTACCGCAGTGGCGCTGGTAGCATCCGTTGCAGGGTCCAGCACAGATCCATCACCATCGAATCAGCGGCCGGTCGCGAACGCGGACGTTGGCACTACCGTACATGGAGCCTCTTCGTATTCAAGAACCCGGCTGGAACCTTGCGGGGCGCCGACTGCATGGTGCATAGCAGCTCTGTCGCGAGTACACGTCGGATACAGGCGGTAGGTCCGAATAACGTCGTCCCCGTGGCCACTCGTTACGCGTTGCATCGCGTAGCATGCAGCAACGAAGCGACTGAGGCTGTGAAGGATGATCTTTCGATAATGTCTCCTGTGTCAAGAAATCTTGTACCGATAAACTGCCTAGGGCACATGTACCTCGCCCCTGGCGATCCGTCCTCACCCCACATCTCGGGTCTTGCACGTGGTCGGCAAACGTAGACCCTTGCGACGCAAAAATCAATTGCTCCGTCATGAACAGTCTAACAACAGCTGACACGGCTTGTAAACACAAATCACAACTAGCTTACGGAGATGCACACGTTACTGCAGGGTCATGCATACGATCGCGATCTCTATATTCGCGCGGCCTGCACGGCGACGCAATCTCGAAACTATGTGGTGCCATTTTGCCACCCAAAGTACATTTTCGTAGCAGTGTCGGCGCAAAAAGGTCAGCTTCAGGGGATATGCGCACATGCACCTGCGTTTCAGAACGCTGGAAGATGCAAAGTACACATCGGCTGCCCCGAGATGCTCATGTTCATGCTCACGGCGCGTAGGTGTGCTGCCCGCGCAGTCGACATAAACCGCACACCTCTAATGCACGACTCGGAACAAAAGCCAATGAGGGTATAAACCACGGAACCCAATCGGATGTCCCTCCAATAGCAAACTCCCAGTGACATATCGAACGCTTGCACTTGGCCATTCCCCTGTCTGCGCACAGCCTGTGGTTCGCGCTATTCAAGTGAAGCAGTAGCGTGGGGCTGGTTCAGCATATTTGTCAACCCTCCAACAACTCATGGGTCTCCAGCGAAAGCTTCAACGGGCTACGAATTCGCTGAGGAACTCTTCGATGTATTGAAAGTAGCGCGGTTCCGCGACGGTGTCGTTGTGGCTTCCGTTCGGTAGCTCCTTCCAGACTTTAGGCGCTTTGCAGACGTCGAACAACTTGGTCATGTGCGAAGGTCTGTCGAACAGTTAGCAAACAACACCCCACCGGAACACCATTTTGTAGGAATGCGCGGCTTACGGGATGATTTCATCCTTAAGACCGCTGAGAAACAGGATAGGTATCTTGGAAATCTTGGGAAGTGTCTCTTCAGTCGGCCAGATCTGGTGGCAGAGCGGAGTCAGGAAGCGGGCGGGAGGGAAGGCACTACTCCATGTTAGTGATGGTATGTACAGCCGATTGGAGGTACCTACGTCGGTATGAGTTTCTTGATCGAAGTAAAGGTGTTCTCCAGGATGATGCCGGAGATGTCACCTTCTCTCTGGTTACGAGCAGCCAATCCGACGGCAACTGCACCGCCAATACTTTGGCCGTAGACGACAATCTTGGTGTCCCGAAGTTCGTGTCTCTGCCGGATGTAATCCAAGCCAGTCTGTGCATCGATCATGAGCCCCTTTTCGTTGGGATTGCCAGAGGATAGACCGTAGCCGCGGTATTGCAGCATCAACACATTACACCGAAGTTCGTTCTCGAGTATCTTTGCGATGGGGAGTCGGTAGCCAATGTTGCCAGCGTTGCCGTGGAACATGAGGACCGTTACGTTGCGCGCATGCTGCTTGTTGGCTCGGATGAAGAAGGCGCTCAGAGATTCGCCATCGGGTGTGGGGATGAACAGCTCCTCATAGTCGGTTATGGCGAACTGGGAAGGTCTGGGGACGTTGGTGCGGGCGTCAGGAGGGAAGGCTCGGGGGTATATGATCTCACTGCCAGAGTTAGCCAAACCCAAGATGGTAATTGCAAGGATGACGTACTTTTGTTTGAAGTAGAGGAGACCGCTGAGCAGCGCGGCGACACCAGAGGACGCTAGAATCGGCACTTTCAGGTAGGAGATGAAGGTGTCGAGAGCCGAAGCCATGCTCCCTGGTCGCACTTCGGGATCGGTGGGGCGTAGGATTGATCTGGGTTCAGGGGCCGAGCGACTTCGTGGGAACAGCTGCCTAGGTGAGGGAGAGCGAGAAGGAATAGAAGACTCGACCATTCGGAGCGACAGTCGCGATAAGGCAGTTGAGGTTCCAGCGCGCAATTGCCTGAACGCGAGCCCTCGAGGGTGTCGCATGGTGCAGCCGGCCACTAAGACCAGTAGCGTAATGCCAAGGAATATCAGCCGCGTAGAGTCGAGCTGCCTGCACCACCACTATAGCAACAACCCACCCCACAGCTTCTCTCGCCCGCCCCATACGCCGCTCCAACCTATCGTCGCCCCGGAACTTCTTTCTGCCTCACCAACCAGCTCACCTCGCAATGATGATGTCAACGGGCATGTTGGGAGAAGGTACATTCGCCGCTACAAACAAGTCACCTACGGAAGCTCACACCGCGCAGATGGCATTCACGTCGACATGAACCACCTCAAGAAGGGAGAGGTCAAGTAAGATACAACACTTTCCAGAGCGCTGCAAGATTACTGACAACCATTGTAGCCTCGGAACATCCATGTTTGTCTTTCCTCAACCGCCGCCTCTCAGTCTCTAACAGTACTCAGCATGGCCATCAACTTCAAGGACGGTGTCATATTAGCCGCCGACAGCAGAACAACGACTGGAGCCTACATCGCGAACCGAGTCACCGACAAGCTCACACAAGTCCACGACACCATCTGGTGTTGCAGATCTGGATCCGCAGCAGACACACAGGCCGTCGCGGACATTGTTCAATACCACCTCGGCATGTACGGTACCACCAACGACGAGCCACCCACGACGCAGACGGCGGCAGCCATCTTCCAAGAACTGTGCTACTCCAATAAGGACCAACTCTCGTGAGTAAGCCATGGCCGCGCGACCATCAGTCACTGACGAACATGCAGCGCTGGACTCATCATTGCCGGATGGGACCACCGACACGGCGGCCAAGTATACTCGATCCCTCTCGGCGGCTCCCTGCACAAGCAATCATACGCGATTGGTGGCTCGGGTTCGACGTACATCTACGGATACTGCGACGCGAACTGGAAGGAGAACATGAGCGAGGAGGAAGGCATCAAGTTCGTCAAGGGCGCACTCTCAGAAGCCATCAAGTGGGACGGCAGCTCGGGCGGTGTGATTCGCATGGTGGTGCTCACAGGCAAGGGCGCGCAGAGGCATCTATACCTGCCAGACCAGAACTACGAGGGGCCAGGCAAGCAGTAGGACTCGTCATGACATGATACCTGAACGATCTGTATGAAATAAAAGAAAGCAAGTTAGCTAGCACCATCTACACAGGAACTTGGGCCACGGGCGTGGGATGGCACCGCAGCCACGGGCCAATCAACTGTCAGCATTGCCCCATTCGTCACCGGGCCTTTTCTTGGCTCCTCTCCCTCTTGTTCTGTGCAGCATTTTACGTGGCGCGACGTGCCGAGGTGGCAGAATTATCATCTTGTGTTTATCTAGTTGGACGCAACGAGTGCTGAAACGGCTCTTGGTGGCTGCACAGTGTCGTCACATGCGTCTGGGACTGTGCAGGTGAATTGCGGCCAGGGTCTCGTTGATCTCGCCAGTCGTTGGTCTGTGACGTCCGGTCCCCACGCCTTTCTCCAACAACACCTCATCACTCACCACGCTGGGCCCCGACTCGGCGCGCATCTTGCCCTTCACCTTGACACAACGCGTGCCGTCCAATTTGCTTTGGGTACGGCAGAGTAGAGCAGGCTCGCACGCGGTATCTGCGCCCCTTTAAGCTGCGTCCAAGTTCGGGCTCTCTACGATAAGGCTCAACAACACGACCGACGCCTCTCACCGATCCACTGCGCCCGCGAACCACGCTCCTTGGTGCACCCAGCACAGCCCTTGTGTCGCGCCTGCCTCCCGCTCAGGAATATCGTGAACCCCAGACACCTGCACCGCCTGGCTTCGCGCGGAATGACTTCGCTTCTGGTGAGCGACTTCGGTGGGAACCACTTTCACACCAACATGTTTGGCGGCGGCAGTACGCACCAGGCGCAAGAGTCTCCTGCCGGCCATCACACGCCTGTACGCCCGTCGCCGTCTTCGAGCGCCAATGCGCCGCGGCCAGTAGCTTCGTCTGCTGATGTTCCCATGGCGGACTCGGGAGCCCCGCAGTCGAGCTCAACACCAAGCCAGCGATCGCAGCAGCACAACAGCTCAGAGCCAAACTCCACCGCATCCGCTGCTGACCAAGCAGTACCGACACCACCCAGTCCGACTTTCCGCCCCCGCTCGCAGCAGCCGACGCCTTCGGGCACAGACCCCGCCGTCGCAAACACGCGAACCGTTCCCCAGCCTTCCCCAGCACAGTCCCTACGATCGCCGGAAGCTTCTCCTACGCGCATCAAAGTTAAGAGCCTGTCACACATCCAGAGTTTTGCCATCGATGAGTCCAGTCCCTTCTCTCAGTCGCGCTCGCTCGCACGGCGACAGCGACGAGACCCCGCAGAGGTTGGGCCTCAATATGAAATCAGCGAGATGCCTGTCTCAGATATAATCGAAATGGTTGCCGGACTCCTAACCAAGATCACAACAACCAACGATCGGCAGCATGACCATCTACACCGCCAAATCCCCCCATCAGACGGCACAGCGGGGTTGAGTCAACAGACCACCAGCGTCCTGGCCTTCCACGGCAAGAACGTCCCCAGCATCTCAATCCTCAGCTATCTGAGCAGAATTCACAAATACTGCCCGACCACGTACGAGGTCTTCTTGAGTTTACTCGTCTACTTCGACAGAATGACAGAGAGGGTAAATGCTGGCCCTATATCTGGTCTTCGCAAGGCTAATGAGCAGTCTGTGGAACACTCAAAGTCTACGATGTCAGCAACTCCGGCCCCGGCAGAAAACGCACGACCTGCATCAGCTTCCGCTCAGGCGGCGACCCCTCCTCCGTCAGGCTCCTTGGGCAAGCCATCGCAAACGCCAGGGGACAATGGCCAGCCACCCTCCCCACCGCAACAAGATCTCGGCGCGGATGCGTTGAATCTATCCCACTTCTTTGTTGTTGACAGCTTCAACATACATCGTCTCGTCATAGCAGGCGTCACATGCGCCAGCAAATTCTTCTCCGACGTCTTCTATACAAACTCAAGATACGCAAAGGTTAGTGTTGGCCGATACACATAATGAAAACGTATGCTAACAGGTTCAAGGTCGGCGGTCTACCCTTGGTTGAATTGAACCACCTGGAGTTGCAATTTCTGCTATTAAACGACTTCCGCCTCGCTGTACCTTTAGAAGAGATGGAGGCGTATGGAACGATGTTAGTCGAGTTCTACGCGCGTGAAGTTGCCGAGCAGCATGAACGGGAAAACAGTGCAAAACAGTAATCTCACCGCCGATCTACACAAATACAGCCACGGTCCGTTCAAATGAGCTAAGCCAGCATGACGGAACAGGGCAGAGAAAGATTGCGGATCAACACCGAACAAACAGAAGGATTCTTCAGGTCCAGTGGAGACCATAGGATACCACTATTGCGCAAACCATATGCCACGGCATATTTTTGACATCCAGAGTCTTTGTATTCTGGAATAATTTGAGAAAGGCAGACATGATGCCGAAACCCACGAGGTGACGACTTTGGTCCCAGCATGCGAGCGAGTCTTCTTCTTCCTTGGGTGTGTGTGTGTGTGCGTAGATTCTGGGATACCAACTGCCTGTCTTTTATTTTCAAGAGAGATTGATGACATTACGACAAAGTCTCATTCACCTGAGCTTCGTTTTCATGCTCTGCCCCTTTTGTATTCTTTGTTTTGATACCTTTTTGTGCACCATTAGGGTGGCGTTTATAGAGGTGCAATTCGAGGACATTGTTTCGATAATTACCTAGGTATGCATTGGTAACCTGAAGAGCTTTGCATACGATGACCTGGGTCCTGGTCGCAGCAACTGAACAACAAAACATTCTTGCGAACCACGGAATAAGTGCCAAAGTACACACGCATGAGGGGTAGCTTAGCCCGCCCCTCCATTCTAGATTTCCACCTTCAACCAGGATGCCAGTCTCACCTGCACCAAAAAAAAAGCGACAGAGACCCCTCCGTCCCGCCCCCCTGGATGCCAATGCCAAATCGCCGCCGCTGCAAAGCCAAGCTTATCCATGAATCATGCCACCACCACACGCAGAACCCAAATTAACCCCGAACCCCCCATCCCTGACCGCTTCGCGCCAACCACATTCCACCCGTAAGTTACCTAAGCCAGGGGTAACACTCAGACTCTCGGAACAAAACACACCCACGGTGCCACTTTGCTCAGGTAAAATACCTAGGTTATGCACGTACCACTTAGCGCGCCTAGGGGGAAGTAGGTCGTGTCGTGTGTCCCGAGCATAATCTGACGCACAGAGTCCACTCCGCGCGATAAAGCACACATGACACGTGAGACCTGAGATGAGACTAGGCGCGCGCGCCCGCGGAAAGGAAAGTCGGGACCCTTGATAGCGGTAATGATAGCGGTAATTGCAGATGAAATCATTTGGGCGGAGTGTGTGCGCTGTGCGGCGGGCAGTGCTTGGTTTGTTTCCTTTTGAAGGGGCGTGGGTTTTCGTGAGTTTTGTAGACTTTCACATCATCACTCTTTTACAAATCTTTCGGTCTCTTCTTTTGTGTTTTGCGGCTGTCGAGCATCTGGGTTGTTGCTTGTCGTTATTCTTTGTTTCGTTGGGGCCTGCGCTTAGGGAGAAGAGAGTGTTGCGTGGTTTTGCGATGCTTCGTTCGTCTTCCGCGCCTGCATCGTCGTCGTCCGGTACCTCGTATTCGTCCTCGCTATCGATAACGTCGTTTGTCCAGTATGGGTTTCTCGTTGCGCTAGCGTATATACTCGCCGGCGCGCCTTTGTCGTCGTTGCTTACTTCGAATGCGGGTGGCGATGCGGTATCATCGAGCAGTGCTGGTGCGAGAGGTGGAGGTGATGTAAAAGCCAATCTAGAAAATTTGGTGATTCCAGAGCGGAATCTGAGTTGCGCGGCGCATACATACAAGGGTGTCTATGTACTGAGTCGGGAGCCGTTGGTGGTGTATATTGAGGGGTTTGTTGGTGAGGACGAGGGAAAAGAGGTTGTTGCTTTGAGGTACGTCTGTTCTTGGTTGCTACTGCTTCGAGATATCCCAGGGTATAGAAAGGGACTCTGTTTTCTATGGGATTTGCCATGTAATAGTCATGCTGCAAACTTGTAGATGAAGCGAACACGACTAACAGTACAACCGCAGCAACCCCCACTTCACCCCCTCAACAGTATGGACCTCCGGCACCGAATCCTTCAAACCCGCGATCCGCAACTCAGAGAAAGCACCCTTACCCCGCAGTCAAACAGTCAAATGCATCGAAGAGCGCGCCCGTGTGTTCCAAGGCTGGCGGCCCTACACTTTCATCGAGAAACTCTGGAGCCAGAGATACGGTGTAGGCGGTCATTACACATACCACTACGACTGGAGCACTGCGACCAAGAAAAGCGGGCGCGTGAGTTCCTTCATGGTCTATCTGGAAGCAAATTGTACGGGCGGAGGCACGCATTTCCCGCGCTTGGAGAGGCCTGAGGATAAGAGTTGGTGTCGGTTTATCGAGTGTGGTGAAGATGGGGCCGCGACTGTCTCCGCGGATGGTGTTCGGCAAGAGGGAGGACCCAAAGAGGATCTAAGCAAAGGAATTATCTTCAAGCCAATTGCTGGAAACGCAGTGTTTTGGGAGAATATGCGGAGTGATGGCACTGGATATGCGGAGAGTTGGCATGCGGGGTTGCCGGTCACGAAGGGTGTCAAGATTGGGCTCAATATTTGGAGTTGGTTGGCTGAGGGGTATGTGCCAGCGGATGGAGACGCTTGAAGACTATTACGAACGGACAAAAGATATGGAAGGACACAGAACAAGCCAGTATATTCGCGTCGCGCTCATCGCGTGTAGAGATGAAAGAGATCAAGCCGCGGAAGAAGTCCTTTACGCATAAGAGCCCTATTTATGGTTGGGTAGACCTCCTCAACACGCCCAGCTGCCGCCCGGCAAAGCTGTAGGCCCCCCTCTGGCATCCCGTGGGTCTATGGTGTTGGCGCCTTGGCACGTCCGAAAAAGGTCTGTTCGGATTCTGTCTTGTGTGGCACAAAGGCCCACTGGGCAATCAACTTTAGGCAACAGAGACCTGGCCTTATGATAAAGTCCTCTAAACATTGCGCTATTTGACTCTTCCACCTTTCCTAACCGATAGTATTGTACCTGCTACAGAGACGCACCTCGCTATATGCACACAACCTCACGAGCCATGAGCGCTGAATTCGACCAACAGCTCCTGTCCGCTATCCACTTCCCAGACTCATCGCCTGGTCGTGGCAGTCAATATCTACGCCATCTAGGACGGCTGGCGGGTGGCCGAGAAAGACACAACACCCGGGCGAAGATCCAACCAGATTATCTTGATGATGAACAACGAATACTTGCGCAATGAAGAAGCGACGTTACAAAGCATATTGATGCTCGCATCTCGCAGTTCAAGCCGGGGGCATGGAGCACGCAAATTGCGCGAGTGCATCGCCCCAAGTCGGCCGCTTCCGGACACCGAGCGCTGCGCATACCCGAGCTTCTCGATAAGATCTTACCTAGGTAATGTTCGCGGGTCCCGCATCGCAATTATTAGCATGGTACGTTTCTTCTGGTTGGCGACGTTCAGCAAAGTCAGTCATTGGGAGTTGCAATGGTCCCACCTTCTGGAATGTACAGCCGGGTCATGTCCCTGTCGAATACGGCAGTACAGTGGATGACTCCGCAGAGACTTGGATCGCGCCAACGCAACAAGAACTCGATGCATTCAGCCACATCGTCAGCCAGACCATGCAGCGTGTGGAGCGTGGCTGCACTCCACAGGACAAATGGCCCCAAGAGCATGTCAACAAAAAGATACTGTATTTTCCAGCTCGTTACACGCAGGCCCCCAGTTTACCGCCAGCGTTCTCCACTGTCCTCGACCACCTAGATGATGCCCAACACGTCGCCATTACATCCACATATTACATGATACAAGACCAGCCGACCTCACGCAATCCAGATCGATACTGGCTCGACTTCAGTCAATTTGATCTGAATCCACACTTTACTGCTTTGTTTTCGTCACGCCTCAGCTGTGTGAGCGGTCGAATTGAGATCGGGCTTCGGCAGTGCAATTCCCACGAAACTACACATGTTCTAGACCCACTATTTTCCAGGGGCCTCACGGATTTTCTGGGATCCATGTTTCTCACTCAACCTCCGTGTCAGGTTGTGTGAATATATCACTGCGCAAACACTACTCTAGGATATCGAGGGTATAGAGAACATTGCGAGACTTCAAAGAAGGAGCTCCTAGTGCGCTTACGAAACGATGAGGGTGTCGAGGTTGGCCAGGTCTTAGCTGCCTTGATCAAGTATGCACCTCGTGTTCTTTCGGCATGGCTAGCACAGGCCGCGAGTCTGAAGGCTAAAGTTTCAAGTGGCCACTGGCAGGAAGACATATGGCGTGTTCCGGGGAGCCCACAATTTGTCATGCTGTTGGACAGTAAGACGATGGGGCAAGATTGGGTCAATGATCGAGCTCATCAAGAACGGGTCCTCAGAGCGGCGTACTTGGAGCCTTCCACTGAAGTCCATGAAGCCGTCGCAGCCATCTCGATGCCGCTTTCGGTTTGCGGACACGTTACCAGGCCGCAGTACCTAATTGCCGACGCGTTTCGCGAAGATCGACAGACGGAGTGGGTGCCAAAGGAACTCATCGAGCCTGCATCAAGCAGCATTCGCCACCCTGTCAACTGGGACATATAGCACATTCGCGTGGCTAGGAGACGCCAGACTTTAGGCTTAAGCTCCACATTTGCCGGCAAAAGCTTCGTTGGTTGCGTGTGAGGGACCTCTCGTCCATCTGGAGCCTCGCTTATCCATTGCTGTAGCTGTTCGTAGCCTCTGTAAAGTGTCTCATTATGTGCCCACAATGGGATTGGAGCTAATCAACGCAAGTCGTTGCATTCGTTGATGAAGATACGGAGCTTAAGCCCAATTTTCCGTCTGTTCTATTATCCTTTTCGTTTAGTTGTAGTCTCAGAAGAGTCTGCGTCGCAACAGCGATTTCCCACTTTCTTTGTTGCAGTGTTTTTGACACGTGTTGGGAAGAAGCCAAGTTCTTGGGCGGCTATGTAACAAAAGTTCAGCATCACCAGCTGGTGATGCTAGTAGCGCTCCCGACCTTGAGAGGTCTCCATCCAATCTGCGATGACCCTTGAGTAACATGAGATCAATTCTACCGCCCCGGTTTTCGTCATCCTTTCGAAATGAAACAGATATTGCATTGTGAGTATTTCAAGTATGCGCAGTGACCTCGTTTTGGGCGTGGTGCAGAGTTCCTCGGGCATCCGCAAAGCTGACGCCAATGTCAAGCTAGGGTACATGTAGCACCCTGGAACCTGCTTTGGCAGTCGTTCCCGAGGTACTATTGTCGATGGTACCATCGAAGGTCACATGTCGTAGGTATTGCGCGGGCGGCATTCTTCCGACCACGCCACCTTGGCGAAGGACGATATTCTGCCGGAATTTAGATTAAGGGACGCAATCTCGTGGACGCACTCGCATGTCCCATGCTTCTTCGTCAACCTCCCCTCTCTACACAAAATTCTGTCCGAAAACCTCTAGCCAGACGCTGCGAGTTCGAGATGAGTTCACCAGTCACTTCCGGCAAAGGAACCTTCGATCCAGGCCAGGTAGTACCGCAAGCCTACCACAACGTAGCTGATGCGAGCAGAAGCTCTGCTGATACATCGCCTTTGCAAAGGATACCGAAAGACGACGATGTTAGTCTGAGGACAGAAGCTTTAGACCGTCTGAGATGGAACGTCCTCGCCCCACCATCGACAGTCGAAGTCGTCGACCTCAACGAAGCCGGAGAGCTGTGCTGGAAGCCTCTGTTTATTAACCCTAAGCATCCTCTTGCCGAAGAACCAGTGACCGCACGACCAACTTTTGATATCCGTGTCATTTTCGTCATGATTCACTACTGGAAGTGCTTGGGCATGATGGACGAGAGCCCACCACCTCTACACATTCACAACACAGACGGACGAGCAATCACTGTCGAGCAATTTGTTACTCAAGTTTCAGCGTATGCGGAAAGCTTGCGAGAGATGATTGATGAGATCGAAGATGTGAGCTTGGCGGCGGAGAAGGAGAGCCGTTGCCTCTACTATTATTCCAACTATGGATTGCGGAGCTGGAATGGGGGAGGGACGGAAGACGTCTTTCCTCTCAACTTTCAGTCCTCCGTCTCGAGTTCAGCGGAAGAGTTTAGGGAACATTGGGTGAGGAGAGAACGGCTGTTCAAAGATCATCTGTTAAGTGACCCTACAAATACAGTCCACATGGCGCCAGGGTCGATAGATTTCGCCGAGGCAAGTAGGAACTTCCGCCTCACTCCTGAAGAGGTTCCTCGTGAGGAGGAGAGCCTCTTGCACACGAGTGCTCTAGACCGCCTACGATGGAACCTACTCGCCCCACCATCTACCGTTCTAATCATCGACTCCAATGAAGAGGGCGAGCCGAGCTGGCGGCCAATGCTGGTGGATCCAAAGCACCCTCTATCTGATGAAGCTGTTACCGAAGTACCGCGTTCACGAATGTGTGTAGCATTTGACATGGTCGAAGCTTGGGAGTGCTGAGAGAGGTACGATGACAATCCACCCCCACCGCCTCTGCTCATCGAGAATTCCGATGGGAAAGCCATCACTATCGAGCAATTCATCGTAAAGGTCTCTGAATACGCTCAAAGCTTGCGGGAGACGATTTTCGAATGCGAGGGTCGCGCTCTGTCGGGGTCCGAGGGCGCGTGTCTTTGGTTCGATGCGGCATTTGGACCGAAACGGAAGGATGCCGAAGATCCAGATATCTTGTTCCTCGTCGGATTCACGTCCAATTTCTGGTTCTCGAGCAGCCAAATTGAAGCGGACCATGTTCAGAAGGAGAAGAATTTTATCGAATCGCTTAAAGTAGAGCAGAATTAACGCTCCGTACTCAGCACAAATGGCTGCAAAGTAGCGAAACTGCCTTCCACAATTGTTGCTCTTGCGACGGATGGTGTGCAAGATCCACGAGCCATTGTACCGCAGAGTTTCAAATTACGTCCCACACTCCATCCGGTAGACCAATATGATGAATAGTCACTATCGAAGCGGAATGATCCGAAGGGCGCTTATGATGTTTTGCTACTGGAATGGCAAGGTGGATGTGCTGAGAGAATTGGTCGGCCAGATTCAGATCGGCGTTTGGAAGTCACTGGGGCCGGTGCGAAGACAGATCTTCAATCGCTAGACAGTCGGTATGCGTTATCAGAGTACTAGGTATGCGTTGGGAACGCTTTAGCAGTAAACAGTGTGGATAGATCAGATTGAGCGTGACGTGGAAGAATAGTACGACACTCACCGCAAAGATGTACTCACCGGAAACATGTCCAGGTATCCTTCGCTTACAGTCCTTTTCCCAACGACGCGCGCGACCGAACAATCGTCGGAAGATAGCATCCGTTTGGTGGCGTCCAGTGAGCGAGCGTAGAGCTTTGCTTCTTTTCAACGGAGAACAGAGTGCGCCTTGGATTTTGTTCCCATCTTTGTTGCAGTCCCAAAATAGTGCATCTTGTTAGAGGAGTGTCATCTATCTGCCCAGACATCTTTCATTCACTAGTCACCCTCGTGTTTAACATCTCAATGTGGGAAGCTGCGGCCCCACGAGGTTTCCATTTCTGATCGACGCCCAGAGATAGCCGATAGTCGACCAGCCAGTCGTGCCAGCAGGGGTAGAGGCTTATCCAGAAGGAGCACGTCTACATCCGATGACTCGGGTAGACAGTGCCATCTGTTGTGAATTTAATTGCGATGGTCGTCAATAGCTCCCAGACATGTTCAAAGCTCAATAGTAGGTCGTGCCAGAGCTATACAAAGTTCATCTGCCAATCGTGAAAACATGCGCTTGTACTGGATGACTTTTGCTTCTTTCAGGCGGTCGGGGAGGCGCCAAGGCGATGGGGATACTGTCGGTGAGGCTGGTCGACGAGGCTGTCGTTTCGCTGAGTCCCTCCCGAGCCACTCGGGAAACTTCAGAGATTGCTTCTTTCGGGCGGTCGATGAGATTGACGCTGCTTACCTAGGTAGGTAGGTACGTCCACGGGTGGTGTACCCAGGTAGAAAGGCGATTCCTCATCGAGCTTAGCTCGAAGTCGAGTGGCATGCGGGAGGCGGCAACAACGGCTGCACCCCACCGTGACACTTACCCCCACCACACCACCCCAGGGTAGATCCGTTACTTACAGCAGCGACTAACACAGATAGCTCCAGAATGCAGCAGATTGACCGCTCTCTGGTTGCGGATTATCACCATGTCCGCTGTAGTTCTTTTCCCTGATGAGGCTAGAGGGGCCAGTGCACCCTTAGGAGAATCAGGTACCGAATGTGCGAAACATCGAAGCACGGTTCGCTACAGTGTGTCGTACCTCACCCTACTACCCCAACGCTTCTGACACTATGCAAAAGACAAAGTGGTCTCGTGGAAGCTTGCGCTTGGCACTCAACATGCTCTCAGCAACTGTCGGTCTGGCATTCTTGCACGTTCCATTGGACGATCTCCTGTATCCTCACCGGACTGTATGAGACCAGCGCGAAAAAGAAGCAAGAAAGAAGACCTCAGAGCAGAAGAGACACGATGTTCAGCACGTCGAAGATGTGTATATAAGACCTCACATCCTCGACCCCAAGTTTAATCATCAGCTCATCACAACAATCACTACAACAAGCATCTTCACTTCCACAACACCACTCACTCTTACAACTTCCAATCGTTCTTTCGATCCCAACAACAACTTCAACATGCAGTTCTTCATCACCATCCTCTCCCTGGCTGTCGCCGTCTCCGCTGTTCCCCAAGGCAACGGCAACGGAAACACCATCTGCAAGGGCGGAAACGAGAGGGCAGTCTGCTGCGCTTCCAAGGATGCGCTCGTCGGCGCCCTTGAGTGCGTCACTCTCCCTATCAGCGTCCAGCAGCCCGGCTGCGATGGCAGCATCCGCTGCTGCGACATCGGTGACCAAGAGGATGTAAGTCATTCCCTTTCACGCTCGCCCCATCAACTCATACTAATCTGCAACACCAACAGGGTATCGTCAATGTCAACGCCCTCAACTGCGCCAGCGTCGCATAAACGATCCGCTTTCACATTTCGAGGCATGGAACAATTTCGCAGGAAACGGGGATGGGAGCTACAGGAGGATATGTCACCAATCAGTTCGCAGGGGCTTTTCTGGATTTCTACTTCGCTCATTCTGGGTCTTCCGATGATTTCTTCTCTTTCTTTGGAGGATCGCTTTATGAAGTGGTGTCTCAACTCTTGGGCGTTCAATTTTAGACATGGGCTAGATGTTTTGGTGTTTAGTAGAAAATGCGATTCATGATCAAACCACAAATCTGTTCCTGCGCTCAAGAGCTCAGTGCCTCATTCACAAGTATACACAGCTAATGATGGCTGGTCAATAGACATCGAACCAACCTTGAGGATTGAGGAGATGCCTAACTCAATGTTAACGATGAGTCAGTGCAGCAGAAGTCCTTTTTGAAACGGTGTTTGCGCCATACAATGCTGGCAACGATGACAGCGTGTAAGGTTACACAAACCCCGCACTTCACTGTTGCGGCGCGGCAAGCGCTTATCTATCACTGAAGTGGCATTCGCTGCTGTACATATACACTCACCCGCCGAAATGTCACAAAGTAGTCAAAGGTTAAGGCATCTACAGAAAAGACATCTAAATAGCATTCTGGCAAAGAAAGATTGCCACTCAATCAGGAGGTAAGGCTGAATTACTACCTGAACAAGCAGCACCGCAGTCGGAGTAACAAGACCGCAGCAGTCCCGCGATCCCGACAAGCCTTCAGACCTGCACTCGCAAGCGATTAGATCTCGTCAGCATGGATGAAGGGCATGCATCCGGCTCAGACATCTCGCGCCCTTCCGAGACCCGCAACCGGCAGCTGAGAGGCTCACTCAGAGACGTGCGCGCGATCGATTCGATTCGCAGAACTCCCATTCTTCCTGGTACCATCGATGCTGCTGTCGTCCACCTCACAATAGCAATTCGTGCTGCCAAACTACAAGCTGGTGATGCATTGGAAATAGCGATCGCAGCTCTTAAGAATCTGAAGATCGCGACACTCATGAAAGCGGCAATGGAATGGATAAAGCAGTACCCCTGGGAAACTGCTGCACTCATTGTTCCTGTAGTTCTCATGGCATGTACGCCTGCCTTCTTGGGGCTCATTGGGTTTACAGCCGGTGGTGTCGCCGCAGGTACGGCACTTTTGAGAGTCACTCTTTCTTCGTGACGCTGTGACTAACATCCGCCTAGGGAGTATTGCAGCGAGTATTCAAGCTGGTATTGGAAGCGTCGCGGCTGGATCTGTGTTCGCGACTCTGACTAGCGCGGCGATGGCGGGATATGGTGCGCCTATCGTTCTGGGTGGTGTCTGGGGTATTAGTAGTGTTGCGTGCTGGGGTTTTGCGGCTTGGAAGAGGTGGGTGAACGGCTCAAGGCACGCGGACGACACTGGGCGAGGTAACAATCATACTAAAGTTAAAGGCACAGATAACACAAAGTCTTTAAGAATATTTTAATATACCTTATTAATTTTGCTAGAGGCTAGTTTATTACTACCTTACTACTTTTAGCTACGCTACTTAACTTATACTAGCTACGTAATCTATCTTTAATAATAACTTACTAACTTACTCTAAAGTTTATATAGTAGCACTAAGTTATTTATTATTTACTTATAGTAATTTATAAAATTCTAAAAAAAGTAAGTTTATATAAAAAAAAGAAAAGAAGACTAATTATAAGTAGTATTACGTAGCGCTATAATTACTATAATTTTAGTTTTCTTCTTAGCCTTTTAACTTAAAGTAATAGCTTAAGGTAGACTATTAGTATTAAATAATAATAAAGCCTTTATCTATAACTTACTTAAAATACTACTCTACTATAGTACTAAAGTATTATAAAATATAATAGGCTTAGGCTTTACTTAAGCCTTAGCTTAGTATATAGAGTAAGGCTTACTATAAGCTTTTTCTCTAAGAAATATAATATCTTTACTAATACTTATTATAGCTACACTTTAAAGCTAGTCTATAATATTTATATTTCTTCTTCTTATACGCTATACCTAAGTATTATAATAGTAGAACCTAGTATATAAAATACCTAAGAGTTTCTAGAGGTCTCTCTTCTTATATTACTTTATTAGCTCTTTAAGTAGATAGTAGCTATTTATAAGATATAGGCTTAGAACTATATTATAATAGTAATATTACGCTTCTAAAATAAAAAACTATATAACTTTATTATCTTAATACGCTCTACGCCTAGCTTTATAATATTACTATCTATTACTATAACTATAATTTTATTAGTATTTATACTATTCTTTTTAGTAGCTATAGTACTACTACTTCTAAGTTCTTCTACTACTATAGTAGCCTCTACTTTCTACTATAAGGTCTTACCTCTAGAGAAGCTATTTACTAGTAATAAAATATACTTTTATTTATAGCGTATTATAATAGAATATAGATTAAATATAGACTAGAAGTTTATTAGAGACATAAAGGCCTAGTTTATTTATATTTAGTAGTCTCTCTTAATTATAGTATAGCGTAAAGTTACTCTATTTTATAAGCTTAGTAAATAGAACTATTAGAACTCTATTATCTTTCTAGAGTATCTTAAGTTCTATTATAGTAACTAGCACTTCTAGAAGCACGCCTAGGTATAGTTAGATTACTTATAATAAAATAAAAAGTAGAGCTTTACTAACTTTTTTATTTACTTTAGCTAGCTTTTTACGTAAGTAGATAAGCTTAGCTAGAGTAGTAACTAGAAGCTTACTAAACTACGCTAGGCGCTTAATAAGCGTATATAAGTAGTTACTCTTAACTAAAGTATTTAGTGTTTAGATTTTAATAGCGCTATTTAGAAGTATAAGACTATTATAGTAAATATTAAGACTACTAAGATAGAGAGTTTATATTACAACTTTATACTTTTAGCGCCTCTAGCTTATAACTATAATAGTAATATCTAGATAGTAAATATAGACGCTATAAAGACTTTTAGTACCTCTATAAAGCGTAGCGTAGGTAGCGTCTACACTAACTAGATTCTTTAGAATATTTTTAATACTAGGTACGCTTTAAAAGTCTATACTTACTATAGTAAGTAAAGATATTTTTACTAAAGCTATACTAATATAACTATACTATAAGTAGTAGAGATTAGATATACTATAATAGAAGAGAGATATAGTATTTTAAAAAACTAGTAGCTTCTAGTCTAAGTCTAGACTAGAGGTAAGTAAGTGCTAACTTAGTAGAGAAGTCTATAAGTAACCTTCTTACTAATAATATTTATAAAATCTAGTAGTTTATAAATAAAGGTCTATTTCTTATTTTACTACTACTAAATAGTATTAAAGTAGTATAGACTTTAGTAGACTTAGAGTACAAGTGCTATAGCGCTATTAGTAAGGTAGTAGCCTTATAGCTATAAACTAATTATATTATAATTTTTTTTTAAACTCTTTGCTAGGCTATAGAGTTCTTAGAAGAAACTAATATTTCTAGACTTATAGCTATAGCGTATAATCTAGATAGTTAGATATTATAGCTAGTAGCTTATATTATTCTAGAACTTATCTATAATATTATTTTAGAAAAACTATAAATACACTATAAAAGTATTATTCTTAATATACTTTAGAGTAAACTTTACGTTAGAGTAGTAAAAGGTATAGTTATAAAGAAAACTACTACGCGCTTATCTCTTCTAGAGCTTAGACCTATAGTAGTATCTATAGTATCTATATTTATATAAAATATAAAGAATAATAAAAATATAGTATAAGTATTATAGGTAATAAACTTTTATAAACTTACTTTTACTATTAATACACTATACTCTATTATACCTACTTTTACGCTATTTAAGAAGCCTATTATAATAAAGCTTTCTAGTAAGCTAGTAGACTTTTAGAACCTTTTTAATAAATCTAAAGCTTTAGAGTTACTCTCTTATAGAGGCGCTATAGACTATTATATTAAGTTAGCTAGACAGCCTAATAGAAGCTTACCTACGCTCTTTTAGAGCTCTTTTTACTTTATATTATATAATTAACTATTAAAGCTATAGTAGTAGCTTATAGAGCTTATAAATAAAAGCTAGATTTATACTAGCTTCTTTACTATAGACGTATCTATACTTCTAGTTAAGAAGGCGTTAGGTAGGTAGCGCTTCTACGTAGATTACTACTTATTAAATAAAATTACCTAGTTTAACTACTATCTACTTCTACTAATTAAGAAAACTCTACGTATAATATTATAAGTATAGTAGTTTATAAAAGTTAATATATAAGCTACGTTCTATAAGCTCTACGTAGCTAAAAAGAATAAGTACCTAATAGCGTTCTATACTTATTTTAGTCTCTTTAAGTAGCTTATCTACTTATTTAGACTAACTAGCGCCTCTACTATCTTTTAATAATATATTAATAGTGTGCTTTCTAAAACTCTAGAGTAATACTTAACTATATATTTAGATAATATACTAATATTTATAAATAGATTACGTACTAATTATATAGTAAAAATACGTTAAGTGCTTTTACTACTTTAAGCTACTAGTCTAAATTTAGACTTAGAGAAGAGTGTATTTATAATAAAGAAAGTGCGCTACCTTAGCTATATAGTTTAAGTAGAGAAGATAATCTATCTAGACTCTAATAAACTAAAAGTAGTCTAGAATTAGAAGCTTTTACGCACTATAATAGGCGTTTAGAGTTTTCTAAAGTTTATAAACTTTTACTAGAACTTTATTAAAAGATTTTCTAAAATAGTAGTACTTTTATATTACTTTACTAGTTAAAATATTCTATTTAAGTAGAGTTCTACTAAGTATAAGATATTTAAGCGCCTTAAGGTATACTTTATTATAAAGCTAATATTAGTCTAGTAGAACCTATTTTAGAATACTATAGTTAAATATAACTACTTAGAAGTAGCTCTTAGTAGATACTTATTATAATATATTAATAGCGTTCTTTACCTTATAGCGTACTACTCTACTACTCTAATAGTAAAGTAGTAGAACTATACTATTTATAATAAAAAGCTTTTTATAGTAGTATAGTATCTAAAGACCTAAAGTAGTAAGCTATAAAGTGTTTTTTATCTATTTATAGTATTTACTAACTATAAGAACTTAGAGTACTTTATAGGCTTACGTAAACTTAGTAAGTACTAAAGTAAATAGATAGAGTTACTATCTTAGTTCTACTATAGCCTTAAGTTTAGGTCTAAGTACCTTTATACGTAGTCTAACGCGCTAAGCTAATACTTATAAAATTAGCTCTAGAAGAGCTTTAATAAGATAGTAGTTATATACTTTATTAATATTATAGCACTTATATTATTAGAATATACTAGTAATATATATTTACTTAAAGAGCGTCTTCTCTTTATAGATATATATATATAATAGTTATAGAATAAGGCTATTACGTAAAACTATAGTTATATATCTAGACTATAGACTATACTAGATAGATTCTAAAAGTTCTCTACTAAGGCGCGTACTAACTAGTAGGTTAGTAACTATATAGTAAGTATATATAGTATACTTCTCTAGCGTAGTATTATATAGCTACTATTATAGAAGCTCTTAACTACTATAGTTATCTAGCGTATATATAAAGAAAGTTTAGTAAAGCACTCTAAAAAGAATACTATATTCTAGCTACTATACTATAACTATTATTAGAATAGTATATTAGCTAATATAGCGTAATATATCTATAACTACTACTACTATAGCGTATATATCTTAAGAAAGAAATATTAAAGTCTTTTATAGCTAATACTAGTTACTACGTAATATTAGATATAAATCTTTATAGATTTTATAACTAAGCTTTCTTAAGAGTCTTCTAACTTACTATAGTACCTATTAGTAATAATAGACTAACTATTAAAGTATATATAGTTAGAGGCTATAGTATTAATAGCTATAGAGTATTACGCGCGTATTTTTTATAATACTTAGTAGTATTTCTATAGTTTTCTAACTACTATTATTATAGACTAAAGTTTTAACTAGTTAGATAGCTTTTAGAAAACCCTCTACTAGCTTATAAATATTAACTAGCTTCTATTTACTACGTATTATCTCTAGACTAATAGTAGAATAGAGCGCGTAAACTAGAAAGTTTAGGTAGTACTTTATATAATAGTAAACTTTAAGTAGACTAACTAGCCTACTTATCTCTTTATGTATTAATTAGCGCTAAATAATAGAGACTTCTTAGTTATAGGTATAAGCTTAAACCTACTTTTAAATAGCTATATAGTAAACCTATTATAGAAAATACTAGTTTCTAGTAAGATAAATACTTCTCTAAGTAGCTTAGCTATAAAGTTTCTAGAATATCTATATAGTAGAGCTAAGTTAGTATAGGTAGCTATTACGTTTTAGTAGTAGCGCTAGTAGAAAGTAACTAATTATAACTAATATTCTATAGAATGTTTCTAATCTAGTAATAAAGTTTAGTTCTTAATGCGTAATATTAAGATAAATAGGCTAAGTAGTAAACTTAACTAGCTATAGGTTAAGTATATAGTAGTTACTATACCTACACTACTTATAGTTATATTAGACTTTTTTAGTAACTTTTATAAAACTATCTATATAAATTTAGTAGAAAAGGCTACTAAAGACCTACTCTCTAGCTAAGTATAGGCTAATTTCTAGCTAAAACCTACCTTAGAATTAGAAGAGACTAATCTAGTACTATAGAAATTTAGAGTAAAGAAAATTCTATAAGCTAAAAGCGCGTAGAGTTATAGTAAATATTAAGTACTAGTAAAATAGGTTAGCTACGCTAACTTATTATAGTATTCTCTAGAGAATTTTCTAGATATAGTAGCGCTAGTATAGTTTAAAGTAAAGTATAAAAGTATATAATATTATAATAGCGCAACACAAGTTTAAAAAGAAAAGCTTTTTTTATTACTAGTACTATAAGAGCGCTAAACTTTATCTATAATAAAGAATAGAGAGATAAACTAAAGTTTATACTAGAAACTAGTATAAGAATAAAATAGTACTAGACTAAATTCTAGAGTTATAATCTAAGATTGCGCTATATCTTATAAGTAAGAATCTTATAGCTCTACCTACTAAGAATCTAGCTCTAACTAAGTTTTCTAATACTACTATAATAGATCTAGCTAGTTGCGTTAGTAGCGCCTTTCTAAAGAAGATAGTAAATAAAATCTAGATCTAAAGTAACTATAATAGCTACTATATACGCTATTATAAAGATAGTATATAAAAGAACTAAAATAGCTATAGTAATATTTATAGTAACTTTAGCGTAAGCTATAGTACCTACTAGAACTACTACTTCTATAGTAGTCTTAGAAATAGTTATAGCGTAGTAAAGTATATAAGTAGAAGTAGTAATATAGAGAGCGTAAATAGTAATAGCTATAGAACCTAAATAAAAATAGAGAAGTAGTCTCTAGAAGACGCTACTAGCTAGTAGTACTAGTAGTTTAGTAAAGTTTAAGTTAGTAAGTAAAGCTAGAAGTTTACTATAATAGTACTTACTATAATATTAAAAAGGTTAGTAATAGTATTACTCTAGGCCTACTAAACTACTAATATTTACACTATTATCTTACTTATATTATATATAATAGTATTAACTAAGGCTATAGTATTACTACTATAACTATAAGAAAGTATTAATAGAGCTAGCTAGACTTCTATACTACTACTACCTTAGTTATTATAATACTTAGTAGCGTAGAAAGGTACTAGAGTTATAATAAGGCTCTAGGTCTAAACTATTTTAAGAAGCTTAAAAAACGCTCTAGCTAAGTAGTTAAAGATAGATATAAAGATAGCTCTCTAGTCTTTTCTTAGCTCTACGCTAGCGCTAATTATACTAGCTATTATAATATAAGAGTTATTATTATTAATACTATAATACACTAGTTTAAACTAGTAATAGAGAAGAACTTAAAGCTCTTTATTAGTAGTAAGAAAGTTATTAATACGCTTATAGTAGAGCTTCTTACGTAAGTAGATTTAATAAGTAATTCTTAAATAGTATATTAGTAGTACTATAATAGTAAACTTCTAAGCCTAAAACTTACTTCTACTATATAGATAGCGCTAGATAGTTTTATAATTCTTAGTAAACTTAATATAAGAGAAATATAGTACGTTAAGGTCTATCTCTACTAGAATAAGATTTTTCTTATTACTATTACTATTTACTTTAAATCTATTAATAGCTTATTTTTTATATATAATTTTACTATTAGCTCTATAGCCTAGTATAGAGTTACTAAGAGAATTACCTAAAGAGCGCCTAAAAGGCTACCTACTTAAAACTAAGCTATAGCTACTATTAAGTACTATTAAGTATACTATAGTAATAGTATAGCGCTAATATAAAGTATAATTAGAGTAGTAAAGGTATAAGTAGAGTAGCGTAGTAGAGGTTATATAAGTATATTATAGTAATATATATATAGTAGTATATTATTATATATAGTCTAAAAGATTTCTATATAAGCCTACTTAGCTAATAGTATTTTAGTAATATAGGCGCGCTAGCTATACGCTCTACTACTATAATTTATATATATAACTACTATAGCGCGCACGCTATAGGCTATAGAGTTTTCTAGCACTAGCTATAGTAGTATTATTACGTACCTATTTTACTCTTAGAGTATTTATATAGAGAACTTATTATAAAAATTATTTTTTATATTCTATTATTACTACTTTTAAGCTATAAGAGTTACGTAGTACTTTACCTCTACTATTATAGTTAAGAATACTTAGCTTAGTTCTTAAGTATTAGTTTTATATAGAGTATTTTTTAGCTTATAATAAAAAGTTATATAGAATTTTATAAGTGCTATAAAGAGTATATAATAGGCTTAGACTTTACCTAAGTCTTAGCTTAGTATATAAAGTAAAGCTTACTATAAGCTCTCTCTCTAAGAAATATAATATCTTTACTAATACTTATTATAGCTATACTTTAAGGCTAGTTTATAATATAAAATAGTATTTAGACTTTTTATAAGTTTATAGATATCTTTTATATTATTTAAATTAAGAGCTTAGCGTTATTAGCTTATAGCTTTAAAAGTACTAGCTTAAATATAACTTTAGCTATTATAAAAGTGCTTAAAATTATAGAAGTTAGTATTAGAGTTAATATTATAGTATAAGTATTATATAGAAGAATAAAAGAAAATTAGTAGTATATAGCTTTATATACTATTATACTTAAAAATTTTTAACTTATTATAACTAAGAAATATTTTCTTAAAAGTTACTAGTATTCTTTTAACTAATAGTATCTTTTTAAATTATTAGCTTTATTAATAACTATAGTACTATAGTAATGTACTAAATAGTACTTTAGTAAATAATATTAAAGCTATTATAATTATACTATATACTAAAGTACTATTTTAAAGACTTAGCCTAACTAAAGACTAGACTATAGTCTAAGTTAAAGGCGCACTCTATTCTTTCTAAAGGCACAGATACAACTTGTTGCATCTAAGATTACTAGATAGACTAAATTAACAGTAATAGCTCGCTCTTCCCCTAAGAAGAGAATAAGAATAAAATGTAATAGACCAGCGGAAAATAAGTGCTTGGTGTTTTGAGACGATAGAAAGAAGGGAGAAGATGTGAAGAGGCTGCGACCTCGGGAGGCTGACGCTGCTGCGAACACCACCCATTCACACCCCCGGACCCTGTCTCAGTTTGGTAATTTGCAGGTATACCATGGATTACAGTGACATCTAAACATTACAGCGCACCATGTAAATTTCCACGTGTTCTGGCGACTTTTGTACCAAGTCTTGAGGGAAACGTGACACCAGTCCCGATTAGGCAAGTCTTGGCACAGGTGTGGATTACGGCCAATGACTTGATAGACTTTCGTGCAGCTGCACCCTAGTCAGCCAGTGCTCGCCTTCCCGTTACATGCACCACACCAAGAGTACAGACAATGCACAGCATCCCGAATGAAGAGGCTATCACATAGATCGCGCGCAGCATGAGCATTCATAGACGTGTGATAAGATGACTTTTATATTCTATGCATTGAATTCCCGGTATATCATCCCAAGAAACAGATCCAAACGCCGATCATGCATTCATAATCTCCCATCCCTTTTCCGTTTCCCCGTCCCCATTTCATCAACTTGTCTAGTCGACATACTCTGATCGCACCTTCTTCGCCCGCCTCTTGTTGGCTTTGAAGTGCTTCTTGCTATTCATCTTCATCTCAGTGGGGTCGACATCTGCCTCAAGCGCCGCAACCATCTTAGCTTTCCTACCACTCAGCTCCTTTCCCTGCTCACTGTACTTGTAGTGGAAGGGTTGGTTGACTCTGCCCATACCTTGTCCGGGACCGAAGAAACGCTTGTCCATGCGTTGTGTCTTCTCACCTTGGACAGGTACGCCGACATCGAGCTCGTCGTCCATCAGCGACATGTCACCGTCTAGTGCACCGGCGAGGGAGGTGTTGCCGGGGAGAGAGGCGAGAGGGTGGTGTCGGCGCTTGGCGGGAAGATGGTCGACGTCGTAGAGTTCGCGGTTGAAGTGCTTGGGGTCTAGCGGTGGGTCGGTGGGTGGAGGGTGGCAGAAGAGAATCTTGCCCTTGACGTAGTCCTTGAGGATGTATCGCGCCGCTCGAGACTCGTCTGGCTGACCTAGACCCTGTGTGGAGAAGCCTCTGGCAATAGCATAGGCACGTAGAATTTCCTCAGATGTCAGAATACCAGTTCCACCTTCCTCCATAGGTCGAGGGTGGATCTTCATTCCATATAGCGCTTCAAGGAAGGGTTGTGGAATGCGACGTGCGACAAGACCCGCGGGACCAGTGTACTCGCGAAGTTGGTCGATTGGCAGTACACCAGCACATACGAGCTCGGCTTTGGTTGTGGCAAAGTTGGGGAACACCAGACCAGGACAATCGCAGAGCATGACCTTGTCGCTGAGATGGATAGTCTGGAAGTGCTTGGTCTTTCCAGGTGTTGCAGAAACCGACACCTTCTTTGCACCAATCAATGCGTTGATTGTGGACGACTTTCCGACGTTGGGATAACCGACAAGACCAATCGACGTCTTTCGCGGCTCGCCGTTTGGTCCGGTATCAACATCAGGCGCATGTTGGAGGAACAGGGCTTCAAGGTCCTCTGTTGTTAGTATCCGCGTGCGCTCGTCGCCGTCCGCCTCTGCTTGGCTCGCGCCCGGTACGTCGACAGTCTCTTCGTCCACCCACTTATCCTTCTCTTCCTGCTTGTCTTGCAGGTCAATCTTCTTGGCTTCTTTTGCGAGCTTGTCGTCTTCTTCCTCAAAGTCTTCGCCTTCATCAGTCACAAGCTCGTCAGAGTCGCCGGCATCGTCCGACTCGTCGTCGCTTGCCTCCAATTCAGCACGAGCCTCGTTCATCTCTTTGGCGAGTTCAGCCGAGAAGAACTTGTAGTTGATGCCAGCTTCGGTGAAGTAGTCGGCCCAGGCTTTCCGTTGCTCCAGCGTCATCATATCCGCCTTGTTGACCAGCAGCAAGTTGTTCTTCTTCGGGTCCACCTCTTTGACGTAGTCCTCCAAATCCTCTGATCGGAACATGAGCGGGTTACGGGCATCCACAATCTGCACGACTAGATCTGACCGTTCAATAACACGCCACAATTGCCTCCAGACTTCGAGATTGCGCTCGAACGGTGTAAGGAGAAGATCGTTGTTCTCTTGCAGCTCCGCCAAGCCTCTTCGCCACTGTAGCAACGACGCCCTCTCCTTCTCGTCCAACTCTTGTGGTGTAGTGTCTTTGTCCCAGTGAGGTCGCCTCGGTACAGTTAGTCGATTCCTGTTTTCCTTGTGCTTCTTGGTGACATTGCGCTCCTCAAGCGGCGACAGGAGGTATGGGTTCTTCTGGTCCTTGTGGATAATCTTGACGTTGTTCATCTTCTCGGCGGTGAAGTCGGTTCCGGCCAACTCTGCAGTGGAGAGGAAGTCGTCGAGGGCGCCTTGTTCGGTGACGGAGCGCATCTTCATGTACGACGCCTCCTCCTTCTCGTTGGTGATGTACTGGAGGGTGTTAGTATGGGTTTGGTCGCGCGCTCTACCGGATGCCACTCATTGCGCGATGTTCCTACACATGCGCAGACATCCATAGCAGAGCTGTAGTATAACAACACACCTTCTCGCCATTCTGACCGGTTCGCTCGATACCGGCGTTGAAGTTGCCCTTGCGCAGGTTGTCGCCCTTTCCCTTGCTGAACCTGTCGTTCATCAGGCTGTTACCCAGCCCGACGCTCTTTTTGGATTTTGCGAGCACCATATTTGCGGTTGGAAGTGGTGTATCGCGTGGTGTGTGGTGTTTTTGGCCCAAATAGAGGGGTGGGTGGAAAGAGAAAGTTGCGACGGAAGTTGCCCCACCACGTCATTCACCGAGTGCCTCGCTAAATTCTTTTTCTGAGAAGACCCTTTTGTAAGCGCGCCTTCCCCAGACTTCCACGACAGCACACTCGCCACTGCCGTAGCAATCAACCTCAACTCTCACATAAGCCGCCAAGATGCCTCGCCGAAAGTTCATGTGAGTCGGGAAATTGGGAGGCGCATTTGAAGTACCCCGCTAACCCCGCGACAGCGATAAGAAGAACGCGACCAACTTCCGCCTCGTCCACCGCGCCCAAAATGACCCCCGAATCCACGACGAAGATGCCCCGCAGATGGTCTTTGCCGAGAGGGCCGCACCAAACCAACGCGAAACCGACGAGCCCGCAGAAAGTTCGCGTGCGTCGCAATACTCAGCCGCGACAGGACGCAGCAAGATCAAGTCGAGACGCGAACTAGAAAGCGAATATGGCGCCCAAGTACGGAAGAACGAGGGTGAAGCCGCCAACTACGGCATCTACTACGACGACACCGAGTATGACTACATGCAGCACATGCGCGATCTGGGCTCCGGCAGCGGGGACTCATACTTCATCGAGCCCAAAGCGGAGAAGAAGGGAAAGCAAAAGATGGACTTGGCGGATATGCTGCGCGATGCATCTCTGAACGACAGCAGAAGCCAGGCCGACCTCAGCGTGAGCAGCAACATCAGCAGCGCGAGCGAATTATTCGGAGAAGACATGGCGCCCTCAGAGTTCGTCCGCAAGACAACCTACCAAGACCAGCAGAACATCCCCGATGCCCTCAAGGGGTTCCAACCAGACATGGACCCGCGCCTCCGCGAAGTGCTCGAAGCGCTCGAAGACGAAGCCTACGTCGAGGACGACGAGGACATCTTCAACGAACTCGCCCAAGACGGCTTCGAAGTCGACCAACGAGAATGGGACAGCGCCGACCTCTTCGACGACGAGACCGACGACAGAGACCCCATGGACCGCTTCCTCTCAGAAGAAGATCCAGGCTGGGAAACCGACGACACAATCAAAGCCTCATCCCCCAAGCTGCGCGCTCAGAAACCTTCAACAGACCCTACAGACCCATCCTCGCTCCCCGCTCCAGACGAAGCGCCCGCCCCCGCAGACGCAGCAGACATGGCGTACCTCGACGAATTCAAAAAATTTAAACAAGACGTCAAAGCCGCTAAACCCACCCCTGGTAACCCTAGAAATGGCGCCGCAGCAGCAGACAACCAATCCTTCATAACAGGCGCATCAGCCCTAACAGCAGGCGGCCGCCACAAGAAGCGCAAAGGCGCCAAAACATCCACATCAGGGTACTCCATGTCCTCCTCCGCCCTCCACCGCACAGAAGGCCTTACTTTGCTCGACCAGCGCTTCGACAAGATCGAGGAAGAATACGCTGACGACGATGGTTTCCCTGAAGATGACTACGGCTACGACGACTCTGCTTCCATGGTTAGTGGTATGTCTAAGATGAGCGGCATGAGCAAGATGAGTGGTATGAGCGGGTGGTCGAGTAGTGAGGCGCCGCCGCTGCGGGGCGATTTTGATAGTATCATGGATGACTTCCTAGGGAGCCATCATACTGCCGGGAAGAGCGGGAGGAGGGTCAAGAAGGGAAAGCAGCAGAGTGGTATGGAGCAGTTGGATGAGGTGAGGAAGGGGCTGGGTGCGCCGAAGGTTAAGCCGCAGGACAGGTTTAGTGTGTTGAAGGTCTAGGGAGGAGGGATCTTCTTTTCACTTCGCGTTATGATATAGATGACTTCATGCATTTGCTGGCGTTTGGGAGGGTGGGTAAAAGGGATCTGGATCATAGGCTGGGACATGTTATACCCGTGTTGCAAGTATACAGTAGAATGAAGAGATGAACAGAGAATACATTGCCAAAGTCTTAGCCTAGGTTCTTCGTTGATGATGATAATAATAATGATATTAGTTTAACGCTAATATTGTAACCTCCTAGAGGGCATTTTAGCAGGCACTACTAAGAAGTTATAGTAGTAACACACTGCCTTATAAGCCTATTCTAGAGTTTATATATATATTAAAGAGAAGAGAAAGGCCTTTAGGTGCCTCTTATACCTATTGTATTTAGTAGTAATACTACCTTTTAGTAGTATTAAAGTAGTTTACTACTATATTAAATATAGATAAATAAAAAATAGCAAATATAAAATAATAAGAAAATAGTAAATAAAGGTAGATAGTAGTAGCTTTTAGGCTACTAGTACTCTACTAAAAAATGCTAAGAAATTTAGTAGGTCTTAGTAAAATTTAAGTAAATTTATAGTGTAATTGCACTACTATAGTAGTTTATTACTTTAATAAAGAATATAAATTTATTAGGCTAGCCTATTAATTCTTTAAGATACTTAAGCTTCTTATTCTACGTGCTAGAGAAAGCGTTAGAGTAGAGAGACTAGAGTTAAAATTTTACTTAAGTTCTTCTATAAAAGATAATATATTTAGAAGTCTTAGCTCTACTATAGATATATTCTAAGGTTATATCTTTATAGTTAAATCTTTAGTAATACTAGGCAAAGTCTCTATATTTAAAGTAGATTATTAGAGCCTTAGCTAGTACGCGCTAGAGTAAAGTTAGTATAGTTAGTAGCTATCTAGTAGTATAGAATAGTTACTATTGTAAGTACTAAGCAGATAGTTTACCTCTCTTAGTATTCTACTAGCTTTAGCAGGCTTATTCTAGTAGGCTCTAACTAATTAATTTAATACCTAAATATATAGAGTTATTAGCTTAACTATATAGTAAATATAGGTCTTTAGTCTTATTATTTACTATTTAGTCTACTAATTTATTTCTAGAGATACTAGTGTATCTAGGTACCTACTATACTTGCACGTTATAGGTATTTATAATACTATATATCTATAAGAAAGCTTATTAAAATAATACTAGTGCTTATTCTTAAATACTCTAGATAATAGAGGTACTATTAATATAGAGTATAATCTTTTAGTAGCTAGATAGAGTAAGATAGACTATATATATAAGACCTCTATAGGCCTCTATTACTTTTACGTTAAATATATAAGAGAGAAGATATAATAAGCTTTAGCTAGTTATTAATTTAGTCTAGCCTTAGTAAATAGTGTACTTATAGGTTATAGCTCTTTAACTTTTAATTTATTACTTAGAGCTATCTAAGAAGATAGTTACTATTATTAGGCTAAAAGCCTTCTACTATACTATAAAAGTAGCTATAGCTTTAGTTTTAGTCTAGCTAAGAGTAGAGTTTTCTTATAAGCCTAGTAAGAAATATTAGATATTAGTTAAGATTAGCCTAGAGATAGTAGGTAAAAGCTAGACTATTTATTAGACTTTAGATTAAGAGTATTAGTAACCTTTAGCGTTTCTACTCTATTAAATAGAGAGTAGCGTAATTCTATTTACTAGTAGATAGAAACTATCTATACTTAGTAGGTACACTAATTATTAGAGCTTAATCTCTTTTAGAGCTACTACTATAGATAGTATAGTAGCCTCTCTTAGTATAATAGTGTTTAGTATAGTTTACTACACTAGTAGTATAGCTCTTATAGTAGTTATTATAGTGTAGTCTATTATAGCTAAGTACTACCTAATATAGATACTAACTTTAGACTTCTAGAAGGCTCTAATAATTTATAGGTTCTTTATTCTCTTTTTATACTAAGCTTTAGCTCTATAGAATAATAATAGTATAATATAAGTTATAACTACTTTATAAAGAAACGTAGTAAGTAGGCTATAAGTAGTATTTACAAGACTTTAAAGGTAGTAAGAGATCTTTTAAGTAACTACTATCTATTTAGTAATATAAGTTTTAAAGGTTAGCTTTCTATTAAACTAAACCTCTAGCTAGTAAAGAGCAGCTTAGCTACTATTTACCTTAGAGAGAATAGTGTAAATTTCTTAATTATTAAGCTAGATAGAGAGAAAAAGTAGGCTCTATTTTCTTATTAGGTAAATTAGCTTAGTCTTTTTAAAGGCAAACGTAACTTTATTTACTACTCTCTATTTATTAATAGACTTTAAATTAGAGGCTAGTAATATAGTACTCTTATCTAGAGAATAAGTAGTTCTATAGATATAGATATTATTAGTATATCTAAAGTGTAATTATTAGTTCTAGTTTAAAAGTTTAGCTAAGTAGAAAGTATAAAGAACTAGTAATAGTAGTAATTCTTAGAGTATTCTATAGTGTATAGAGTAGGCTAGCTTCTCTAGGCCTTAGAGACAGAGCCTACTGCGTTATATCTTATAATATTATACTATATTACAAATAACAAATAAACAAACTTTTAAGCTATTAAAACTAAGCCTAATAGACTTAAACGCCTCTTACTACCTACCTACACTTCTCTTTCTTACACATTTACAATAAACAGCAACACTACATTAACTTTTTATTACTACTAACACTACCTAGAGATTATAATAACCTAGTAGTTACTACTATACTACATTTAGTCTATTAAGCGCTGCTGCCGCTGCCTCTATTATAGTCGCTATTACCTAAAGGCTTAGAAAGATTCTAGAATTAGTAGTAGTAGTAATATCTCTATAGTGCCTAGTAAAGAGTCTCTTACCTTAATACGTTATACTAGCTTTAAAGCCTTCTATACTTGTCTACACTAGTTATATTCTATTATAAGCTTATTAAAAAAGCTAGCGCTATCTACACTACTAAAGTTATTATATTATCTACTACCTTATTATGTTGTATTGCATACGCATAGATTACTACTATCTATTATAGGTAGGCGACAAAGTTTAAGACTAGTTAGATCTATCTATTAAAGTCTTTGTTTATAACCTTGTTAACGTAGACTAGCTACTTATTAGAGAGATATATAGTAGACCTACTACCTAAGGCCTTAGCTAAATTCTTAAGACGCTTATTCTACTTAAGAGTAATGCGTTGTCTTTTCTTATCTATCTTAGTACTAGCTAATATATAGATACTACCTAGCATAAGAGTACCTATAATAAATCTATTATTATTACAAAGCTAGTAGACAAGCTTATTCTTAATAAGTCTATTACCTAGGTAGAGAGAATAGATATAAGCCTATACCTACAACGCGTAGATACCTATATAGATACCTATAAGCTTCTCTAGGTACTACTCTATTCTATTATAGGTATACTAGTATATAGCTATATTAGCCTTAACGTTAGTAGATATTAGTAATAGCCTGTAGTATAGGCGCTTGTTTTCTATAACGCAGTTAGTAGTAATAAGAGATATATTAAGAATCTTAGAAAGTTAATTATAGAGTTTATAAAATATTTAAAAAAGAGAGTATAGGTATAAAGAAGAGATAGACTATAGAGAATCTTTTTAATTAAAAAGTTCTGCCTATTTACAGTACTATAGTTAAAAATATAGTTCTACTCTAATAGAGGCGTACCTATATTATAAGTATATATATCTTAGGCTAGAGTTTTACTTAACTAACTAGGCATAGCCGCTAAGTAGATGCCTTAGGCTAGGTACATGCCTTAGGTATTAGTTCTTAGAACTTAGTTTTGCTAAAGCTTTTAGCTCTCTTCTTAGCTAACATAGTATTATAACTCTAGCATTAAGCTTTAGGCTACTACTCTCTTAACCTAGATCTACTTCTCTATATACTAGCCTATATACCTTACTACTACTAAGGCTTACAGAACGTATAGAATTAGTACTATTTATTCTTATTTTCTCTTTTCTATAAAGCTGTAGAACCTAGAACTTTATAGCTTGCTCTTAATAGCTAAAAGGTATTAAAAGAATATATATACTACTACCTACTATAATTAAAGGTATTTAGAAAATATACCTGCATTATAATTATATACTATATTACTTAGCTGCGTTATGCGTGTGTTTAAGTATAAGCACTTTATTAAAGTAATAGAGTAGGCTAAAGTAGTAGTGTTACCTAGCCTTACGTAGATAGTTCTATTAGATAAAAACTTTTAAATAAGCTTTCTAAGAATTAAAGGCTAGCTCTACTCTTTAAGTTATTAAAGAAACTAATTCTTAAGTAGCGTATTAAATACCTCTTAAATGTCTATAGTAGCTATAAATATATACTTATACTTAGACTAGGCTATCTTTATATTATAGATAAAAGAGATAACTAGGTCTATAGCTAAGCGCTTAGGTAGCGTACCTCTATACTATAGACTAAGAATATTATATACTATAGTAATATAGGCTATCTACCTTATAATAATTTAGTTAAGACTTTTACTTATATATAACGTAAAAGTAATAGGTCTTATTAAGTAGAGAGAGAATTTATCTTTCTTTCTAATCTTTAGAATTATAGCTACTTCTACGTTACTTTATATATCTCTATAATAGGCCTTAGTAAAATATTCTTAGTAAATAGTGTATATAAAGTACTTAATATATAACTAGTATACTTTAAGTAGTTAAATAGTAATTCTATTAGGCCTAGAAAAGGTACTAGAAATACTAATTATACTCTTTTTAACCTCTTCTATTAAAACGTAAGTATTCTAGAGTAAATACTTATTAGGCAACTTATTTATAAGAGGTAGAGGCTTAGAGAGGTTATCTTCTACTAAAAAGTAGTTTAGTATAGCCTTTTATAAAGCCTTAGCCTTCTCTAAAGATATAGTAAAAGTCTAGCTATTAATAATTAGTAGAGTGTCTATTTAGTTATATATTATCTTATACTATCTAACTAGTCTATAAAGGTTCTAGTTAGAGGCGTAGAAATTAATGTAGTATTGCTAGTACCTTCTCTTAGCCTTTCTAACTCTAGTAAGAAATACTCTAGTAGTATTAGAGAGTAGCTTACTATTAAAGGCTTTATTTCTAATATAGGCTCTATATAAGGCCTAGCACTTATCTATCTACTAGAGCGCTAAGTAACCTAACTTATAGGCTAGCTTACTAGTAACTTTAATAGCGTTATTTATAGCTTTAGTAATATCTACTATACTATCTTTAATTTATTATACTATTAGGTCTTAGCTAATAGGTCTAAGACTAATTAGGTTTAGTTTAACTAGCCTAGTAAACTAGAGTAAGTTATAGTTAGAGACGTAATAGTAATACTATTCTAATACCTATTAGCTATAACTAAGTAGAATAGTTACTAGAGTATTATAGTTAGATTCTAAATACAAAGTAGCCTGCACTAAAGTTCTAGCAAAAGAAATATTTAAAAAGAAAATATTAATAACGTATTTAGCGTAATAAGTAGACTACCTAAGTTCTCTAATAAAAGAAAGGTTATTTTAACTAGCTTAGTAGGTAATCTCTAATCTACTATACGTAGTAATAGAATCTAGCTTAAAAAGTTTATATTAAGCGTTTAAATTCTCTCTAATAAGATAGTTAGAAGAAGAGATTAAAAAAACTAAGTAGTGTAATATTATGTTATCTAAGAGTTGTTAGTAGAAATTTAGAATAGAATACCTATTAACTTTAATCTATAAGAGGTCTCTACTAAGATAGAGATAAATAATATTAGCTTTAAAGCTAAAGACTTTTTAGATATAGGTTAGAATCTATAGGTAGTTATATTCTTAGGTCTTAGAGTTATTCTAGCTAATTACTAAAGAGAGTATATAGTAGTTTAGGTAGATAGAAGTCTAGGTACTAGTTATAGTAAAAGGTTCTTAAATATAAATAATATTAATTTTAGCGTTTTAAGTAAGTTAAAGAGTAGAAATATAGTAGAGTAAGCTTCTAGCTATATTAAACTAGTAGATTTATAGCTAGCTATTATAGTTCTATAAGTAGTTACTATTATTATTTAAGAGTTATCTTAATATAAGTATAAATTAGTACTTATTTTAGTGTCTATATATTCTATAGAAGAAGAGTTAGTATACTTAGAGTTTCTAGGTCTAACACTTTTAGTAAAGAGTTAATAAAGGCTAAGGTCTTATATTAGCGCTGCTAATTATTATAGCCTAGAAGATTCTAGCGCTTTAGACTTACTTATTAATTTCTACCTAGGCGCTATACTCTTAGAATAGCCTCTCTTATTAGTACTTACTATAGTAGTGCTTTATATCTAAAGGCTTAGAATATTATTTATAGTAAAGTTAATAGGTGTTTCTTTAGAGGCGCCTATAAATAGATTTATAGTAGCTATAGTAGCTGCTAATATTATACGTTATTTAAACTACTTTATAGTTATTAGTATTCTTTTTATAAGCTATACTATATAGCTATTAACTTATAATAGAGCTACTAGATAATTAGAGTAGGTAGCCTTAAAAGAGCTATAGTAGTTAGAGCATCTTAGTGTATTCTAGTAGCTTTTAATTAGACTTTTATAAGTAGCTACTAGCTTACTATATCTAAAATAGTAGGCTACTCTTATATTATAGTAGATTAAACCTATAACCTCTACCTAATTAGGTCTAGCGCTAATTAAGTAAGAAATATTAAATATTTACTTACTTCTGTATATAGACCTATACGCAGAATCTTACTTATTAAACCTACTTATGTTGTACCTCTACACTATTCTGCGTTGCTCTATACCTAGAATATAGATACCTACCTCTCTCTACTATAATAGCTACTACTATTATAATAACTATAACTATAACTTTACCTAGCTTACAAAGCTTACTAAATAAGTAAGCCTATAGTATTGCTAACATCTTTCTATAATTAGAAGTAAGCCTAATACTTAAGTAATAATTAGCAACGCTACGCGCAACATAGAATATAAGAATATTAGAAGTAGAGTAACTAATAGGTACTACTAGAAGCTCTTTATTAGAGCACTTAGCGCTGCTAAAGTTACAACGTAAAAGGTAGAAGAATTAGCTTACCTTAATTAGAGTAAGTAGTTAAAGGCAAATCTATATATTATATGTTAAGTACTAAGATATGCAACTATATTATTAAAGAAAGCAATACTCTATAATTATATATTAACTTTTGTTTCTACTATTACACAACTATTATTATTATTAACTAATATATCTTAATAGCGCCTCTTCTATTTGCAGAACCTACTATTGCGCACTAATAAGATCTAAGATACCTAGAACACTATAGCTTAGAACCTAGCGCTACGCAAAATCTAGCAATCTAACTACTACTAGAGCAGCTTTCTAGAGCTATACCTTCTACCTTCTATTTTAGAAGAGGTAACTAGTACTAAAGTACTAGAAGAGCCTATAACTTGTAATGCAGCCTAATACGTTAAGCTTAATATTCTAGAAGATTACGTTAAGATTATTACCTCTAACAACTTAGAGATTATTTATATATTTCTTAAGTCTAGTTAATAGTTAGAGCTTAATACTCTTTACCTACACGCTAATAACGCCTGCGCTACTAGTTACACTATTATAATAGGCTAAGACCTTAAAAAAAGTATTAACTCTAATACTATTACTAAACTATACTCTTACGCTACTATTAGTAATAAGATCTAGCTTAGTAACGCTGTGTCTAAATACCTATAGTAGTTCTATACTACCTTTGTCTATATTATAATAGCTATTAGACTTCTTACTAAAGAATATAATACGCTTTCTAAATAAGCGTAGCTACTACTCTCTACTATACTCTACTAGCTATATAATAAAAAGATTAACTATATATATAACCTTAAAGGTCTTATTAATAAGCTTAAGAGTAAAAGCCTAGCGTTAGAGAACTCTAATAAGATTAGTAAATATTCTACTTACGTAACGCTATAAGTAGAGCTTCGCAAGCTTTACGCTGCTACTAAGACCTACTAAAACACTATTAGTAAGCTTAAGAATATATAGAACGTAAATAAAGATAAGCTTAATAAGCTAAAGAATAATATTAATAAGGTTACTAGTAAACTAGAATATAAGAAGAGCAAAGCTAATTGCTTTTACTAAGACTAGAAGACTAAGCGTAAAGTTACTATAGCTAAACGTAAGTAGGCTACTAATAAAAAGGCTAAGGCTAATTAGTATTATATTAACTACACTAATTATAATACTAATTATAAAGATGTTAACTAATAACTTAGTAATAAATAAACTAGTAAAGCCTGCCTTTAGCGAGAGTATAATATTATTCTTAAGAAGTTACTAGCTTATAAGCCTAACTATAAGCTATTCTCTATTCTCTAGCGCAATAATACTAACTCTAACAACTACTATTACTAGAATACACTCTTTACTAATAGTAAACGTAATAACTATACTACGTTAGCCTACTCTTATTGTAATAACGCTAACTACTATAATAATATTAATTAGCTCTATTGTAATAATAGTAATTGCGCCTATAATAACGCTAACTACGCTTACTCTAACTACGCAAGTTACCTAGAGTATAATAAGTAATAGTCTATACTTTATATAGCTTCTAAGCGCTAATATTAAACTATACCTAGTCTATATAACTAAGCCTTATTAGCTGTTCTAGGTACTAGTAGAGAAGTTACTATCTACTTGCCTAACATCTCTATATTTAAAGGTAAGAACGTTAATAGAAAGAAAGAAGACTATAAGAAGTAGCGCTAATTAGTAGTAAACAAGTGTTTAATATATATTAGTAATTACGCTGCTCTTATCTATCTAGAAGACTACGTTAAAGATAATACTTAGAACTTAATTAAGTACAACATTACGTCTACTAATAAGTACCTAGATATTCTAAACGCTCTTAATAAGTATTTTAGTGTAAAGATATATAAGAAGAAGATAGAAGCTAAATAGACTCTCTAAGATAACTCTCTTATCTAGAAACAAGGTAAGATATTTATTAGCTAGAGGCAACGCTTTATAAAGGTCTACGCTATTCTTAGAAAAAGTAATTATAAGATAGTAGGCTACGCTTGCTAGTATATACGCCTAGAACTTGCTACTACTACTACTGCTAGATTATTCTATAGTAAAATACTTACTACTTTCTTAAACTACGCCTATAACTATAATCTTAACTAGAAGAAGATTAACTACTACTCTACTATAATATTAAAGAAGACTAGGCGTAAATAAGAGCAAGATTACTAGAGCACGCGCAAGAACTACTAACGCTTACTTAGTAACTATTCTCTAGAGCGTAAGCGCAGCTCTAACTAAATAGTAAAGCGCTCTATTATATTTAGTTAAACTAATAAATAACGTAATATCTTATTTAAAAATAAGGCGTGCTTTAAGTGTAGAGACAAGTTACACTAAAGTAATAACTGCACTAAGAACTAAGCTGTACTATTTAACTAGATTAAGAGCCTATTATTAAATGCTTTAGACGCTAACTTTAATAAAGAAAAGAATATCTCTAATAATAGCTAAAGCTCTAATAATAAGTATTAGGTATACGTTAAAGAAGAGAAAGCTAATAACAAGAGATACGTTATTAAACTAAGCTATAGCTTAGATTTTTAGACGCTTCTAAACAAACTTATAATATCTAAAAGCTAGAATAGAGCAAATTACTTAAGAAGACCTATCTTATTATAGAATATTATAATTAACTTAAAGCTATAGTAATAACTATGCTAGGCGTTAAGACTCTATAACTATAATAACACTACCTCTCTACTACTACTATATATTCTAAAGGTAGTCTTTACTCTACCTTATAGTTAGACTATAAGTGCTAGCTTAATACGCCTATAGGTAAGAAGACAACTACTTACTTAGTTAATATAGAAGCTAGCGCCTGCTTTATTAATTAATAGTAGGCTTTTAACTACAAACTGCACTAGATAACTACCTTATCTATCTAGTTAACACTTACTAATAGCTATACTATTAAATTACTTACTAAAGCTATAGAACTTTCTATTATATATAGTTTCTATATAAGCACTATTCTCTATTACCTTACTAATATAGAACGCTATAACCTTATTCTTAAAATAAACTAAATAGATTATTATAACTCTATATTTAGTTTTAGTACTAAGCAATCTATAATGTTTAATAGTTCTTACTACTACCTTAATTATTTGTACGCTAGAATAATAGAGACTATATATAGTAATAAGCGCCTTTTAGATAGTTATACCTAGAAGACTAATAAATACACTATAATTATAATAATAAGCGCGCACGCTGTATGTCTTACTACTAAACGTTACTCTAAGTAAATTATTTAGGTAGAACTTTATTACTAGAAGAAGCTAAATAATTCTTCTAACTAGAACTGTAACTTTAACACTTTTTAGAATAATATTACCTACTATACTAGTATGTCTTAGAAAGACTTTAATAAGTATATAAAGAAATATAAGAAAGCTAAGATAATAGATAAAGAGCTATAGAAGCTTATATCTAACTAGTTATATTCTAAGATAAAGAAGATCTTTAGCCTCTGCCTTGCAAATAAGCTCTCTTCTTATTACCTAGAAATAGATTACGCTATTAACGTTAAAGCTAATAAGCCTTCTTAACTCTATATCTATAGCCTAACGTAATAAGAGATAGAAGCTATTAAGGCCTATATTAATAAAATAATAGGCAAAGGTTTTATTAGGCCTAGTATATTACCTTACGCCTTACCTATTCTTATTATTAAGAAACTAGAGAGTAGACTACGTATTTACGTTAACTATTATAGGCTAAACGCTATTACTAAGAAAAATTAGAATGCGCTGCTGTTAATTAAGAAGACGCTTATATATATATCTAAAGTCTATATTATAAGCATTATTAATATTATTACTACCTTTAATTCTATCTAAATTAAGGCTAGTAATAAGAAAAAGACTACCTTTTAGATAAGATATAGCCTCTATAAGTACTTTATTATACCTTTTAGTCTTTGTAACGCTCTAGAAACATTTTAGATATTTATTAATAAGACTCTAAGAGAATACCTTAATAATATCTATAGTGCGTACCTTAATAATATTTTAATATATAGTAAAGATAAGTTACTGTATAAGAAATACATTCTTACTATACTTAAGAAACTCTAGAGTATAGATATATATCTAGATACTACTAAATATAAATTTAAAGTTAAGCGCGTTAAGTACTTAGAGCTTATTCTTACTACTAAAGAACTTAAAATAGACTTTAAAAAGGTTGCTACTATTAAGAACTAGTCTCTTTCTTATATAGTTAAAGATGTACAATTCTTCTTAGAATTTACTAACTTCTATAGGTAATTTATTAAAGAGTTCTTATATTTAGCTAAGGCTCTTACTAAACTTACTAGAAAGAATATTAATACCTACAAGTTCTTTCTATTAGCTAATAGCTCTACTACGTTTATAGCCTTTTATTATATTAAAGATATCTTTATAATAGTAGAAGTTCTAGCCTACTTTAACCTAGACCTTAAGTTATAGCTAGAGACTAATACGTTAGACTTTGTTATAGCTGCTATTCTATTCTAGATATATAATAGCGTGCTCTAACTAGTAGCCTTTCTATTAAGAAAGATAATACCTACTAAGTATAATTATAAGATCTATAATAAGAAGCTATTAGCAATTATCTAAGCCTTTAAAGAGTAGCGCTTTAAACTTATAGGCACTAAGAATTCTATTAAAGTTCTCTTAGACTATTAAGCTTTTTAGACCTTTATAATAAATAAATAATTAAATAGAAGATAAGTATAGTAGGCTAAATTTCTTATAGAGTTTAACTTCTATATTAAGTACTATTCTAGTAAATAAAGAACTAAGCCTAACGCTCTTACTTAAAGGCCTAGTAACTTACCTACTAATTATAATAATAAAAGAAGATAGTATTAAGTTTAAACTATTATTAAACCTAATTAGATAGACCTAGAAGCTAGAATTGCGTACTTATACTTTAATAAGAATAGAGGTAGCTATTACGCTCTCTACCTTGCACGTTACTATTCTAGTTACTTTAAAGATAATATTATTACTCTAGTATAGATAATATATTAGCTTAGTAAAGAGAATACTATTAGTAAAGTATACACTAAGTTAACTTTAATAATATTCTTCTTATATCTTACCTTTCTTAATGTTACTAATAAAGACCTATTAAACACGTCTTAAGAAGACTTATAGCCTACTATTAGAGTAGAGTACTTAAAGAAAAAAGATAGTATTCTTAAGAAACTTATTAAGGTAGTAAAGATAGAGTTATAGCGTATACTCTATAACTTAATCTATAGTAGCTATTATCTTTGTATAGAATTAAGTAATTATAATATCTAGAACAAAATCTTATACGTTAAAAATAAGGTTTACGTACCTAGCTCTAGATATATACGCACTAAGGTTATTAAATAAGCTTATTACGTATTTTATAAAGGTTATAGTAGTAAATATAAATTATACTTACAACTCTTATAGTAGTATTACTAGCCTAAGATAACTACTAATATTATATAGTATCTCTATAACTATCTTATATATAAGCGTACAAAGAGCTACTATAATAGAAAATATAGTTTTCTCTATCTACTTTCTATTCTCTATAAGTACTAGTTATGTATATTAATAGACTTTATTACATACTTGCTGCTCTATTTGTATAATAGTTAAGTCTTTACTAATATTCTTATTATTATTAATAGACTTACTAAGAAGAAAAAGTTTATACTAATAGCTACTTTAATAGTAGATGTATTAGTCTAGGTATTTATAGAGTATGTCTAGAGAGAGAAAGGTTATCTAGAAGAGATTGTTACTAACTAGAGTAGTTAATTTATAGCTTATTTCTAAAAGTAACTATATTAATAACTAAGTACTTATCTAAAGTATTCTACTACTTTCTATCTATAGACTAATAGGTAAACTAAAAATACAAACGCCTACTTAAAGTAGTACCTCTACGCCTACGTTAACTATAAATAGAATAACTAGGCTCTGTATCTTTCTATTACTAAATTTAAAGCTAACTTAACTATTAGTGCTAGTACTAGTATTATACCTTTCTACGCAACAAAGAGATACAAGCTAAGGTTAGGCCTAGAACTACTAGTAGCTATACTACCTACTAACTCTGCTCTAGTGCAAATAGATAAAGCCTGCGCTAACTAATTAGTACTTTATTTAGAATATTTTTAAAAGAAACTACGCTAGTCTATATAATAGGCCTAGGCTAAGCAAGCTAAGTATGCGAATAAGAATTACTTACTAGCGCCTCTCTTTAAAGTTAGTAACCTAGTAATACTAGACACTTATAATATATAGACTATTTAACCTAACTATTCTCTAGACTTTAAGAACTGCAGTCTCTTTAAGATTATTTATTCTATTAATAATCTTATATATAAGCTCTAGCTACTAAAGAAAATAGAACGCTTCTATAACGTGTTCTATTCTTAGCTACTATACCTACACTCTAAGAACCTATTACTAGAGTAAACTAAAGATAATAAACAACTAGCTATAGTGTACTCTAATATTAAAGATAATAAGAACTACGTTATTAAGAGTATTAATAACTATAGAGTTAATAAGTAGCTAAAAGATCTCTCTACAAAGCGTAAGAGACTTCTCTAGTATTACGTTTAGTAGGCTAACTATTCTAAAGAACCTAATAATCTATTCTAGAAGCTTTATATAAACGTTGTTAGCAGCGCAGAGATAGTCTTAGAATACTATTAACGTTACTCTATAAAACTAACTCTATATATAACTTTTAGAACGCTAGCAAGCTAATAGAATCTTATAATACTAACGCTTAGTGTTTTCTTACTATAGAAAACTCTTCTATAGCTAATAGCTTAGCGTAAGTACTTACGTTCTACCTTAATATATATATTAACTATAATTAAAAAGAGTATCTCTACGTTCTTATCTTACTCTACTATAGGTAGAGTAACCTACTATAAGATTAACTAACTAATATATATAGAAATCTAAAGTAGCTACTTCTACTAACACTATTATAGCTTTATGTACTAGAGGTTAGAAGAAACCTATAGAGGTGCGCATAATAACGCTGTAATCTAGCCTTTAGAAGGTTACTACTTATCTATTATAACTCTAATTTAGCTAGAATATAAAGCTGCTATAGTGTAGAGCGTAGCGCGCTACCTACTTACTAATAGACTAAATAGAACTATATAACACTACCTTTCTAACATTCTTTATTTACTAGTTAGAATACTATAACATTACTATTAATAACGCGTTCTAATAAACAAAGCTATAACTATATAGGTATAACTCTTAAGAGAATAATAATACACTAGAATATAAACATAGTATAAAGAATAATAGTAGAGAATAGTATTGCGCTTTGTATTAGCCTACGTAGCTTTTATAATATAGATATATAATTATATTATAATTATATTAATACGTACGTTATATAGAGCAAAAAAGAACGCTATAAGCGTTAGAACTTGCTCTCTTTTAAGAGAAGAGTAGTATAGTAGATTAAACCTGCGATCTCTACCTAATTAGGCCTAGCGCTAATTAAGCAAGAAATATTAAATATTTACTTACTTCTGTATATAGACCTATACGCAGAATCTTACTTATTAAACCTACTTATATTATACCTCTATATATATAGTTTATAATCTTATAATACCTTTAATAGCTAGAGTTATATAGTAAAATAGATAGGTTCTTTTAAATTTTCTTTAAATAATTACTCTAGCTAAATAGATAAAAAGCGTAAACTAGAGTAGAGAAAAAAATAATCTACGTAATTCTTCTATTCTCTTAGAGGCTATACTATAATAGTTAAATACTTATAGGTTATACTCTAGTTTATAAAAGTGCCTTATTATAAACTTTAGTTAAGTAGGTAGAGATAAGGCTACCTAAAATTAATCTATAATAGCTATTAACGCCTTAGACTATATAGTTAACCTAGCGCTTAGAAAGCCTAGTATCTTTACTTTTAACTACTCTAATTATAAGTTTACGTAGTTCTTAGTTTATAAAATAAGCTTTAATATCTTTATTATAAAGTATAATAGCCTAACTAGTTTTTATAGCCTTAGCCTAAAGTATATTAGATAGAGTAATTCTATTTCTAATAGCCTCTATAATAGCCTTATATATAGTAAATAGAGAGGCTTATTATATACGTACTACTAGTCTAAAAGTAATAAAAATATAATTATCTATAGGTAGTAGACAAGCTATAGAGTATAGTACTAGCTTTACTATTAGTGCTACTTTTATCTTAGTAGCGCTCTCTTATAGAGATATAGAATTTTTTAAAATCTTTACTATATCTACCTAGAAGTAGTAGAATAGGCTAGTAGAGAGTTTAGTATTACTTCTAGAGGCTAGTAGAAAGTTAAATAATATATAAATAGCTTTTAGTACTTATTCTTAAAGTTCTCTAGTAATAGAGAGCTAGGTAAAGTTAGTATAATAATTTAGATAGCTGTCTATAGCTACAGCTAAGTTTTAAATAATATTATAGTAAGTTTTTATAGCTTTTTAGTCTACCTAAATTTACTAGTAAATAGCGTCTATAATAGCTTAGTGTCTTAATAGCGTACTCTTACTAATAAAAGCTATAGCGTAGTTAAGTTTACACTATTATCTCTTATTAGAAGTACATAAGTTTCTATAAGCTAGACTCTTAGAGTTATCTTATTAAGTTTAGAAAGGTTATACTAAGTATAGTAAACTTTTAGATATTACTATATTAGCTATTCTAGACTATCTACGCGTAAGCGTAGATACCTAAATAGTTAAGGTAGTTAGAAGCTACTACAGCAAATTAATTAGTATAAGAAAAATGCTTAAAAGTTAGAATTCTAAGATTCTAAAAAGTTAGTGTTTGGTGAGCCTAGGTTCTTTAAGATGTAGACAGACAGTGAATGCCGACTATCTATCTCTTGAAGGACCTAGACTAAGACTTTGGCAATATACCCTTCAGCGTTCTCATATATTCGTTGATCTCATACACATCGTGACACCTCTTGTTCGTTCCTTTTCCATACCATACCACGCCCAAATCTCATGTGGAATTCTCCTCGCCCGCTTCGCTGCCACACACCTCACCTCACCTTCTCATCTAAGCAGAACCTAAGCCTTAGGCTCAACACTGCTCTTCGCAACACCCCTCTGCAGCGCCTTCTTGCTAACAAGTCTGAACCCGCCAACCAGCATAAGCGCCGCGAGCGAGCCCAAAACAACAGCCAACGTGACAAAAGCACCGATAACACCACCAACCGCAGGCGAGATATCGCTGCTACCGTTTCCACTCTGCTGAGCAGTAGTAGCGCCATTGTCCTTGACAAACGCAGCGCAAGAACCCGCAGTGTTGCCACATTTAGTGCACCACTGTTCGGTAGTAGTAATGGCAAACTCATTCAGCTTATCCTGGAAGGTAGTCCATGAGACAGCGTTCTCGCTACCGCCGAAGAGAGGGAAGACGGTGGGTTCACTGGTGTTGCTAGCCGTGCCGTTGTGGAACAGGAAGCGGACTTGCAGGTCATCTCCGTTGGGGAAACCAGAGTCAACGTTTGCGTTGGTGAAGAGCTCGAAGACCATGGAGCTAGCGTAGTCGACAACGCCAGTGAAGTCGTCGCTGACCTTTTGCAAGTCGGCGAGACCGAAGAAGGACATGAAGGTTGCGTAGGCGCCGAATTGGATGCCGAACTTCTTGGAGCCGGAGGTGCTGATGATGTTGTTCATGTATTCGAGGATTTCTCCGGCGAGTTGCATGCCGGCTACTGCGCGCATGTTGTCGCTGGCGTTGTAGGCGAGACCCCACTCGTGGGCATCGGCGAGAGTGCGGAGTTGGGTAAGGGTGGTGTTGGTCAGGGCGTCGGAGTTGGGGATGCTGGAGTTGTGGATTTCGGCTACGTGGATGGTGTCGTAGACTGTTCATGTTAGTTTGGCTTATACATGAGGATTGGGACGAGACATACCGACGTAGGCGTTCTTGAAAGACACCTGCTCATCGCTGACCACGCCGTTCATTGAGGGAACTATGGAAGAGTAGAAGTCCTTGGAGCTAGACGCCAGGTTCTTGTACGCCTCACTGTCGAAGTAGGAGTTTGAGCTCGTCTTTGCGTTCTGGCAGCTCGACGCATCCTGCAGCCAGCCATTGTCCTCAGAGCCGGAGCCGGTCTCGATGGTGTTGACTGGGATGAGCTGGTAGCCATCCATTGGCGCTTGTACGCTCTGGCCATTGGCAAGAGTCTGAACCGTCTGAACAGGGGGATAAAGTCCTTGGAGGAAACCCATGGCTGAGTTCTGGAGGACATTGTCGACGGGTGCTTGGACCTGAAGCTGGGACAGCTTGACTTCATCCTCGTTGATACCGTGAATCTTGGAGTCGCCAGACAGGTAGCGTGAGCGGTAGTACTGGCCGGATGTGTAGACCTGTTCGTAACCAAGAGCAGTCAAGTTGGTAGGAGCAAGAGCCTTTGGTGTACGGTCGCCATGGCGGTGGAAGATGTAAGCTCCAAGGACGGTCTCAGCTGCCTCGGCACCGGCGAGCATAGAGAGAGCGGAAAGCGCAACGACAGACTTCATGATGGGCAACTGAACGCTTGTCAACGAAGGAAGCTGTTCAAGAAAGCGAGTGAAGCAATTGAACCCAGGGCAAAGCGGCGAATCTCACGAGCAGAGGTGGGATGGGAAAAGAGTAAAGGCGGACATCAGGAAGGACTTATACCAGCTATCTCGCTGCATGCCCCGCTGAGTAAGTAAACCAAGCTCGGGATTAAGCTACAGCAGCTAGATAGCAGGAGCCGCCCGCCCAATCCGAAGAGTAAACAGCTCATGATGTAGCGGGGCGCTTGCCTGACAAGCATGGTTCTTTCCGAATCTCGCAGTTCGGGAGGGGCAGGTGTAAGTGGGGGTTAGAGCGACCCACTGCCCGCGACAAGCTTTTTCCGCGCACAAGGTATCTTTGGCCGAGAATGACAGTCGCGCTGAATAAGTAGTAGTCAGGATGACGATATCATTCATCTGTCGCGGCCATAGAGTATCTCGCAGACGCCGCCAATTGGCACATCCATCACGGCATCTGTTCCCGTGCTCCAGAAGCCTTTCCAGTCCACCTCATCTTGTGCGCTAAATTGATATGCCGAGAGAGAGCTTCGTCGGCTGGGAGGTGCACTGGCTCTAGTGTCTTTTTCCTTGTCCTTGTCGTGTAGCTTGTCTGTGACTAGCACCGGGTCGCGTACTATCTGCCCAGTCATGCGATCGACAACAGCTATCTGTGCGCATTCATCGACGAGGTTCTCGCAGCTGCTCAGCGGTAGTGTGAGGTAGCGCGTGTTGTAGCTTGCAAGGGCAACGTAGATGTAGATGACTAGCACCACCAGCCAACATGGCACCGCGAGCGCCCACCACCGGTTCGGGTAGTAGTGGATGCCCATCTGGTGCAACATCGGAGCTGGCACATAGGCCCAGAGGATATACATCAGAAATGCAGCGGAGCTCCCCAGGTACAGTGCAAAGCCGTAGTATTCGTATGTAGGCACTTTCGGCGAGGCCCGGGGTACCGTCGGCGCATGCCGTGCCGAGCTCGCGAGGTTCGTGGGTGTGCTTGTGCCTGTGGTATGCGAGCCAGCTCTCGTATATCCTTCCACGTCCGACGAGTCTGGTGTCGTGGGTCTCGAGGTAGGACGGCTGAACGCGGGGCGAAGTAGCGAGGTCAATGATGGAGACGGCGGTAGCGGAGTCGGAGGCCTGTTATAGAAGGGTGGGAACAGCGCGGTCGCAGTATGTCGCGGGAGGTGGCTATACGATTTAGAAGTCTGTAATGGTCGAGACGTAGACGCTGGCTCCTCTTCGTCCTCATCATCTTCGCTGATTACATCCTCCACCATGAAAGGGTCCTCGTCCTCATCTTGGTTGTCCTCTACAGATGCCGCCTCGGAGAGAGCGCTGTTCGATATTGGCGATAGAGGAGTTGCTCCTGGACGAGTCGCGGAGCGTGGAGGGGATGCTACTGTGCTGTCATCGCGACTCTGCCCATCGAATGACGTCAAAGTAGGCAGATTAGGCGTGGATTTCGAGTAGAACCCCGAAGGAAGTGATTCCCCTCTACTGTGGGGTGGCATGTTGTTAAAGTGTGGTTTGGCGCGAAATGAACCTCATGCATTGATCGCGTGCTTGAGCATCTCAATTACGCGTTTGCGCTAGCGGAACCATCCCGCACCTGCCCTGCCCTGGAGGTGGGCAGTTATCCGCCCCGTATCGCAAAACCATCATATCTCCAGTCCAACATCAACTACACAGATTGCTCCAAACCCCCCGACAACGGCTTCTCCAAGGACTCTGCAGCTACTGAAACTAAGGAGACGCGACATTTTCCCATCTCAGCATACTCCGGTCGACTGATAAGACCCATGATCCGCAATAGGCACCTCCCTCTGGACGAGAATCAGTGCCATGAGCGCAGATTCTCTGCGAACCGGGTAGTGGAAAGACTGCAAGCGAGGCAACACAGGCGGCGCTTCAACATCTGTTCGGGCTGCCTTTGTCAGCATCGCCACCATCACAATTTATTAGAACAGTCACCTACGTTGCTTCGTCGCGCGACGTCTTCTCTGACGAAGCAGACATGTAGCCATCAGGATGAACATTGGTATGCATGTTGCGAGAAGAGCGAGAACAGAGATCGTGTTATCTTTCGACCAGGTCATGATTAAACATGCGCGTTACTGAGCGCATCGACGTCCTTGCCCGTCAAACATATACGCTGCGAAAGCAGATCTTTGACATAGTTCTCAGGTTCAGATTTGACGGATACAGCTGATGTTTAGGATTCCAGACTCGCGTCGCGGTCGGATCAGGCAAGACGTGGTGCAATCCGAATCGGATGAGGCTGAGCGTAACGAAATCTCAAATGTATGATGCTACAGGCGTTAACAATCCCGATCAGACAAGGCCGAGCGCGTCGAAATCTGAAAGGGAGGAGGCTATACGTGCCGAAATCTGGGTTGAGCAGGCGCAGTCGTTGCAATCTCGACGAGTCAACCACCGATGTGAGCTCCAAACCAGATTTTACTGTATGCATTGCATACATCGGTCAGTACTGCAGATGCTATTGGTCTGGCATGCATGGCTGAATTCAGGTTTCGCCAACACCCATGTCCAGTGGCTAGCAGGCGCCATTCACGTGATGTCGTCTCTCACAGAACTGGCAAGTGCCCCGCTATCAGCCTGGCCTCCAAACATCATTCTTTTTCTCAACCTCATATTTGTGCTCACATTGATGCTTCTGCGCGTGTCAACCGAACCTTGACTCTTTCCAGTTTCATCCGCCCTAATCATGCCGGAGAAGAGATACTCGCGACGCATTCCCGACCAGATATGGGACGGGCACAAATCCACCATTTTGCGCCTGTATCTCTCTGACAATAGGCCTCTGACGGCTTCCGGTGGGGTCAAAGACATCATGTACTCCCAACACGGTTTCTTTGCAACGTGAGTGTTTGACCGAAACCTTTGTGACATTTTGGGTGGGGATATTGACCTGCCGGCAGCAAAGCACAATACGAAACGAGGCTCAAGAGATGGGGCTTCTACAAGTATGCATCTGCACATGATCGACACAATCAAGCACCGATGCTCAACGACTGCGAAGGCGATGGTCTGAACACGGAAAGACACATGAAAGCGTCCAATAACCGTGTCCGCAATATTGCGATAAGGACGTCCTCCCCATACTGCTTTGCTGTGCAGTCAGCTCCCCTTGGTTCGCGAGCGCCTGGCATCGTCCCATCGGCTTCAAGTAGCCTAGGGCACAATATCTCATCGGTTTTGACGACTAGTGTCACATTCCCACCCCCCCTGTTTGGTTGCGATGCTGGTTCATTTCTTGCCGAGAATCATTCATTTTCTCAGCACGCAACTTCTGGGCTATATGGTGTATGCGACTCCGCCGGGAGCATCCTCGACGGCTTTGTACCATGTGCGACGGATCTGACCGGCAAACCTTTTGTACCGGACTTCGCAACATCGATAATACCTGTTATCTCGCATCTATTTCCAAGAGCTGTGTCATCAGCTCATATGATTCTTTTCGGTGACAGTGCTGCAATCGAGTCTGAGATCGCGAGTAGATTTCATCCGAGCGCGTTGAGCCTGGTCAGCGCACAGAGTATCGATCATCAGATTATTTATATGATCGTTCACCATCTAATCAACCACGTCGATGTTGTTCGTACGCTGGACAAGCCGAAGACAAAACTGGATCAATTTTTCAAGACAGGGATAACGTACTACTTCTCGCTTGGACCAGATGTGCTCAGCAGTATCATTCGATCCACTCCATCACCTTACGACCTGGCCTTGATACATAGCATATTCCAAGTGGCGCTCTTCCTAGGGCATGGGCCGGTTCTGAATATCCTTCTCAAGATCAATAAAGGAAGTCTTGTCAATCGATCTGTTTTACTTGGAGACACTCATTACTATCCATTGGAGTACACGAGCTACTTCGGGCACATTCAGGCAACGGAAGTTCTCCTTGATCATGGCGCTAACCCCAATTTGCAGCGGAAGTTTTATTTCCTCAACGCAATTGGGTCAATGCCATGGAGTCCTCAGCGGAGCACCAAAGTGAGAGTTCATATAATACGGCTGTTGATTCATAACGGCCTGGATATCAAGACTGGTTCAGCTGTGCTTGAGATGGAACGTTGCGACATCGATGAACTGAAGTTGTTAGTCACTTATTGCCTAAAGAGGAGCTTCGAGACATTCTTCAGCCACCAAGCGCTGCCGATATTCCTACTACGACAAATTTGGGATGATTCATCCTCCAACGTTATAGATACGATCATAGAACGCGCCTCCCCTGATGCATTCGGCGAGCAAAAGCTTTGGGATTCTGTATTGTCAGAATCATTGTCGTGTGCGGTGCTTCGGAATCATACGTCCGCAGTCAGCATTCTACTCGCGAGGGGTGCAAAGCCCAACGTCAACTGTTTGATAACCGCTGCTCAAAGTAACAATCTGAGGGTCCTCGAAGCGTTTCTGGATCGTGGTCTGGACCCGAACGCCCACTGGTCGAAACCACCTTTTGAGACGAGGACGGACTATCATCGATACTATGACCGCAGTCATGAGCAGTATTTGAATTGTACTGCACTTGGCCAGTCAATCAAAAATCGTTCCCGAGGAGCATATGAAGTACTTCGAGCGCGAGGATTTGTCTCTAAGCTAGCCCACCAACCGGATGGACTTGCCGCAGCCTTTGTAGCAGCCTGTCAGGTTGGTGACAGTACCCTTATCGAGGAGCTTTCATCATTTGAAGGCGCGCCAAGGGCAATATCAGGAATGGAAAACGCACTGGAAGCTGCTTTAGAAGAAGATCAGCATCACATAATCGAGAAGCTGCTGTTTATGGGTATCAAGCCAACGATTCGGTGCCTTGAAATCGCGATCCAGAACAAGTGTCTAGCAGCTGTCAAGATTCTGGTTAATTTTGTAGACCTGCCCCGTCAGCTAGAATCGTTCGGGGCCTCCAACTTCATGGATACCAGCTATGACAATTCTCTCCTATTTGCAGCCCTGCAATGGAATGATCGGGCAACTATCGAACATGTACTCTCAATGGACTATCCCGTCGATGCGCTCTTTTCACTGCATAATGACAAGTTTTCTGATTGGAACTTGGCACCAGAATTGCATGCGCCCGGATTCATGACGACCTGGTATTTGACACCTCTCAGCGCCGCGATTTTGAGAGACAACAAGACGGTAACGGAAACTTTGATGGCCTGTGGTACACACGCTGTATTTTTCGACTCACATTTTACGTCTTACGAGGCTCCCCAACTGTCAGAGAGTTCCTGGTGTAAGATGATCTTGACTCCTCTTGCTGCTGGGGCAATCAAGAATGATGTTTCCCTAATCAAGGAGCTGTTGCGTATAGGGGCCAATCCCTTCGACAATAGTGCCCTCTTTATGTGCGCGGTACTAGATCTGCCAGAGATCGCCACGCTGCTGGTCTCTGCTTTCAAGCATCAGTACCCAGACGGTGTACGATTTTTTGGTTGTGACGCCTTATACGAGATCATACGGCGCAAAAACTTGCAGCTACTCGGACTTCTTGCGAATGAGGTCGATATCACTGGACGTGTCCAGAAATACTGCGGAGCAAGACCCTTCTGCGTTCCACGTCCCCAATCTGATACCGAATTCACGAGCCCGCTCGGCGAGGCAATCCGTCTTCATGCGGAAAGCAGTAGTTCTGATAAAGCGCTTGACCTACTTGTACCTCTAATTAAAGACCACAGCGCTATCGTCTATCGGGACTTGAATCGTGGTAGCATGACCTGTGTACTCTACGCAATCTTTCTTAATTCGTTGCCGACGGTCCAAAAGTTGCATCAAGCTGGCGCAAACTTATCCTTACCAACAAAACCGAGCATGCCCAGAACGGCGCTACAAGCAGCAGCACAGGCCGGAAATAGGGATATCGTAGAGTACCTCTTGGGTCAGGGCGCTAATCCAAATGAGCCGCCAGCAGTCCGAGCGGGAGCAACAGCCCTTCAGCTAGCCGCAATCTCAGGAAACATCAACATTGCATCGATTCTGTTGGAGGCGGGTGCCGACATCAACGCTCCACCAGCCTGTTGCGACGGCAGAACAGCTTTTGAAGGCGCCACGGAACATGGTCGTATCGAGATGATGATCTTTCTCGTCGGTGAAGGCGCCGATCTCCTGGCCAACAACAATGAACAGTATCGACGTGCTATTGCGTTTGCAGAAGACAATCTGCAGTATGCTGCGAAGGCGGTCGCAGACGAGCTGTACACAAAGGCTCTCGCTAGCCAAGGACCGAGCTTCATTGACATGGGTGGGGAACAGTGGGCGGGATATGAAGCCCCAAACTTTGGGAGTTTGTTCTAACGAGCCGAGAAAAGCTCACCAGGCGTCTTTTTTTTCTCTTTTCTCGTGGCTTCCGTTATGGGAGTGCAACACTAAATCAGCCAGTAGTACGTTCTTCATAGACCAGTTCCGCGGGCGTTTGCAGCACTTTCTTGAATCAATATAATACTGTTTTCAACTTCGTCTCCCTGCCCTAAGTAGCAATCGTAAATCGAAGAGCTCGAACAACCGTACTGTAAAGTAAACCGAGCATCCAACAGACGCATCACAGATAATGTTCACAACATCCAGCAGATGGAATGCAAGTTCATCATCATTGCTACGACACTGTCCTAAAACCCAGAACAGTCATCTACAGCTTACTCGCCTCCCCACTCGTCCTGTTAAGGTACAAAGGATCCCTCGGCTCAATCCCATACTGCCTACACAGCTCCTCGCCCTTCTTCTGCTGCGCCTCAATCCTCGCCTTATGCGCGAGACCCCTCTTATTCTCATTCTTACCCAGCTGCAACAGATGCACCTCATCGGGCCCATCTACAATCCTCATCGTGCGGCCACTCGACCACATCTGCGCAAGCGGAGTATCTTGACTCACACCCGCACCGCCGTAGGCCTGCATAGCCCAGTCGATGACCTTGAGGTTGACTTCAGGCACGAGCACCTTGACTTCGGCGATTTCCTTGAGCGCGCCCTTAGCGTTTGTTTCGTCGATCTTGATGGCGGCGTTGAGGACGGAGAGGCGGGCGGCGTCGATTTCGATACGGGAGCGCGCGACGCGCTCGAGCATGATGCCGTGTTTGTTGAGGAGTTCGCCGAACGGCTTCTTGCGCTCGTCGTTGATGCGGGCGAGGAACCATTCTAGTGCTTTCTCGGCGGACCCGATGCTGCGCATGGCGTGGTGGATACGTCCAGGTCCAAGACGGCCTTGGATGATTTCGAATCCGCGGCCTTCGCCGAGCACCATGTTGCTGGCGGGGACGCGGACGTTCTCGAAGGTCACGTGGCCGTGGCCGTGGGGTGCGTCGTCGAAACCCATGACTGACAACATGCGGTGGACTGTTACACCGGGGGTGCTGTTTGGGACGAGGATGACGGATTGTTGCTTGTACTTGTCGGAGTTGTTGGGGTCGGTCTTTCCGAGAACGATGAAGATCTTGCAGCGAGGGTCGCCAATGCCGGATGACCACCATTTCTAGGAGGTTGTTAGTAAGGCGACGTGTGAGGGTGAGATCGAGGTGGACGTACCTGACCGTTCAGGACGTAATGGTCACCATCCTTCTTAATAGTCATCTCAATGTTGGTAGCATCACTCGACGCAACCTGGGGCTCCGTCATCAAGAACGCAGAGCGAATCTCGCCCTTCAGCAGGGGATCCAGCCACTGCCTCTTCTGTGCCTCGGTACCGTACTTGGCAATGACCTCCATGTTGCCAGTATCAGGAGCAGCGCAGTTGACAGCCTCGGAAGCTGTCCGGCTCTTGCCCAGGTACTCAGCCATGAGGCCGTACTCCAGGTTGCTGAAGCCAGCACCCTCCTTGAAGTGTGCCTTGGGCAGGAACATGTTCCATAATCCAAGCTCTTGTGCCCTCTTCTTCAGGTCCTCGATGATGGATGGATGTGACGAGAAGCGCTCTTGGACGGTCTGGCCGATCTGGCGAACGTATACGGCGTCGGCGGGGATGCACTCTTCTTCGACGAACTTCTCTACCTATGAATATGTTAGCATGTAATTGTTCAGAACTTGCCAAGTCACCTACAAGGTCGAGTGTCTTCGCCGCCCTCTCGCTGACGAAAGGCCGCGCGATGACGGGAATGCGCTGAGAGGCGGAGATATGACCATCCTTGCTGTTGCTAAGCAGATCGTAGGCGCGGTCGTACGGTACAGACATGATTGCGTACTGTGGAGAGAGGATGAGGTAGGAAGGGCGATTCAGGGAGGAAATCCGGGGTAGTTTAACAAAAGATGCGGAGAGACGACTCGTCCGTGGCTACTGCTTCGGTCATTGATGTTGGGAGCTAAGAGTTGCCGAGGTACGGCATGCACCACCTCCGCTTTGGACCTCGTAACTTGGCTGTCTCACACCACGCAGACGTGATGCCAAGGTGTCCGATGGCAAACGTATCTTAGAGAAGGGTATCGTTGGCCGAGGCATTATGATAGTCCTGTCGTTGTGGACGCTGTGGTTGTAGTTGGCGATAGCTGCAATGAACGCGACGCCACCGTTACGCGTGGCGCACAGTCCAACCTCCGCAAGAGGCTATGGAATCGCGTGTGTACATCAACGTGGTTATTGGAATTCATACGGACCATCTCAGCACTCATACAATGGTCGTTAGAGAATTCTATGACTCCATGATTATAACACGAATATGCATCAACTAGGTGACTCATCGTGCTCCAGCAGTTACAAGCCTACTAGTCGAACGCCTACCATAAATCCGCCCAGCAACCAAATCTCCAATCCGTGATTACCAGCAATGACATCGCAGCCAGCCCTCCCCCGCGAGCTCATCGACCATATCATCACCACCCTCATCACCCTCCATTCCCACGACCCAGCCTACCAATGGACAACCCTGCGCCACATAACCCGCCACCACAAAGCGCACCTCGAGCAACATTTCCTCACCCACTGGGTCCCCAAGCTAGTGTTCGAAATCCCACATGACTACGGCTCATGCCCACTCGTGAACTTCACGGCCCCCACACCACTCCGCACCCTCCAGAAAGATGACCCAAGCAACAACGGTGCAGATATCGTGGTATTTACCGAACGTACCGGACTCCGTCTCACCGACATGCCCAACCGCTGGTACGAACACGCCACAGGAAACATCGAAAGACATCCCTGGGAGCAATTCGATTCCAACACCATCGTGCACTTCGGTAACGGGACGTTGAACAAAGGCTACTCAAAAGGCGGTATAAGGAGCGATGTCATCATCCCCAATCTATCCATCAACACCGATGCCTCGCCGTGGGAATTTTCTTTCGCCTGGAAAGAACTCTTCACCAGGCTCTTTACCGAGGAAATGGTGATGCGGACATTCCGGGACGGGCTTCTTGGATGGTTTGTACCTACTTTGGGAGAGGATGTAGAGCCGAGGATGGAGATGGCAGCTATATACCATTACTTGCGTAAACACTTTCACTGGCAGCGGAGGGGTGTTTTGGCGGCTTACCGGAAGTATGAATATCCTCTCCTGTGGGATGAAGAATACTGTCGACGTCGTTATCGCGAACAACATGCTGAGGGTCGCTGCTACAAAGCGTATTCCTCCAAACGTCCCTTTGACTTTTCACGGTTCATTCATCAAGGCGGGGAGAACCTTGGTTTGGCTCTTTCCAGCGAGTTCCATATGCTTGAAGACGAGGAGAGCATGGTGTTTCAAATCCCTGGTTGGGAGACGTGGGACGTAGGGGATGTAGGACGCATGCGTGTTTATGAAGAGATGATTGAGGAACGGCAGACGGATATATGGTTTGGATACCGTGATGCTCAGTTGGAGGACTATTGGGAGTTGTATTATAAGAGCCTACTGCAGGTTATGGAGGGAAGAAGGACTGCCAGTGATGAGGTGCTTGAGGGGCGTTTGAGAGCCGAGAAGCTGGATCCAGACACGTTCTGGCTTTCAAAACCAGCCAATGAATGGTTTCCATACCGGTAGTGAAGGAGTTCCGGAGTTCTTTGCAGTTCTTCATATGCTTTGTTATCTATGTCACGATGTACTTTGATCGAGGTTTGAGTGAATGCTGACATTCTCTCGAAGATCCTCAGAAGATCACGACTTGAAGTGTAACCTGACCCAACGAATTTTGATAGTCAGCAGTGACTAGTCATTGGGTTGGAAGATACGTGAGCGACTCTATTATGATTCTACAACGCAGTTTTGAGACGTAGCTGAAGTCGGGTATACGTTGTATAAATCTCATAGCAACGTAGTAGTGAAATGTGAAGGGTGCTACCTCGTACAGCTTGTGATGAGGATAGACCTGTAACGGTGACATAAACCGCAAGGCTATAACGTCGCTCGATCCTCGTTGCTGGGCTTCAATTCCGGAAGGGTTGCTTGTCGCAGACCGGATCAAACGGGTATGTTGTAGGAAACGAGTAAAACGTATTGTGTAACTGTTCTTAGTGCCAAGACACCAGACCGTGGGTCAATTGATGCAATAGCAGTGCCAGTAGCCTGGTAAAATATTGTTAAAATTTGGAAGATGAGGGTTACACTTTTGTCGGTGAGCGCGGATGTGTACCCGCGGAATGCTTCCTACAACGACCAAAAGGTGTCTGAGAAGGTCGTCTCGCCTGCTTGTGGCGTACACAGACACCAGACAGAGCCAATAATAGTATTGGGCGTACAAGTTGACTGACAGAATGGTATCATCCGCCCGGGCAGCTGCGTGTCGCTATTCTGGTGCAGAACCGGATGAATGCATGAGATGTGTGCGCTCAACCGTGACAATGTAACCACGATGTTGAGTGGGCTGCTACGGATCCGACATGACAGCTGCAGACGAGCGTGGCAAGGTCTCCGGCCGATGTCGGTAGCCGAATACAGCTCGTGGTACAACCATCGTGCATACTCTGTTGTCTTCATTTAAAATAGATGCTCATCCTGTACCGCATGGTTGCGCGCTATCAGCGATGAAAATCTCCGAATATTCAACCATATAGGTGGACCGGCATAGTCCGATCGTCGGGTATGACAAGTCGGCCGGGTACTCCGTAAGGCTGAAGTCCATATGCGTGCTCTACTTGAAGTGGATTGGGGGTACGTATCGTGGTTGCGCAGATCGTATCGCATCCAAGTTCGACAGGCTGATAAAGTCCAGATGTCTAGGCCTGCGTATTCTTGTTCGTCGCTTTACATATAGACTCCCGCCACCAGATCTGAGACAGAGCGGGAGGCTTTGTCACACAGTGTCGCTGTGGAGCGATGTGGTGCTTCATGGGCTTGATCTACGATTCCTCGGGCCCGTAATCTATTTTCATGTTAGGAACGGTTCGGGTCGTAGTGAGCTTGAGCAAACGTCAAGTGACGGATTCAGAGAGTGTGTGCTTGCGCCCAGCTCGGGCTCGAAGAGGACCTGGACTGTTGGTGAGTGGAACGAGTGAGGATGGGTAGTAATGACGGCAATAGTGGGGCTCATCACACTGGTTTTGGCCATTCTCACGGTCGAGCGGTCGTCTGCAGCGGCTGGGAATATCGCCGTCAAGAGCCCTTAAGTCACATGACCAAAGCCAATAGGGTGGGTCGGATTTCCGAACGGCATGCTCACTGCATGTTGACGTATGAGCGGCAGTCAGGCATCGATAGTGTAGCTCGACTAGCCTACCCACACAGCAAGCGCCAAATGCAAAATCTGTAGGAATTGTTTCAGCCCGATCTATCTCAGTAGCCTGCAGATGGACTTGTACGTGATGTCCATCGTCGTTCGAGGCATGGCTGTTGGCGGCGCCTGGAACATGTTGCGCGCGCGATTTGCACGTGCCTTGCAGCACCAAGTGCGGGAAAGGCGAAGAGGGGAACACAAGCGTCATGAATAGTTTGCAACGATGTCGGTTGCTGCAAGTGCGGCCAATTCGGGTTTAAAGGTGCGCGTGTGTAACCCGCACCGAGCAGTGGTTCACACCGGCCAGTGGGCCCTGGACATCCGAGACCAGCGGTGTCGTTGACTTGATGCGCATCCGCTTGGTGCAGCTGGCTGCCGGTCAAGATGGAAGCGTGCACAAACGGTGGAGTGGCATTTCACGAGACCAGAAGGGCATAGTGAGTTGCTGGGCTGGGCGGCTGTGAGAGGATATGCACCACAATAACACGCCACGCCTCTGGGTCGCCCGGGCATTCGGCTGTAGACGAAGAGGGGGGCGCCAGGACCAGGGCGCGAGAGAACATCAGCTGCCCTCCAAGTGGAGCTGCAGGCCACGAGGGCGTGGCCGGGGCCTCGAGCAAAATGACGATGCAGCAGGACGAGGCGACAGGGCGGCGTGCAGGGGGACTTGGTTTTGCAGCAGGCCGCAAGGGTGCGGTCAGAGTTTGGAAAAAGCCATATTGTTGAGTCGGATATCAGCTTCTTCAACGCCAGTCGGAAGACTTTTCTGCGGCTACCGACCCCTGTACTCTCGCGAGTGTCCTGGTACGTCGTCGACACGAAAGTGCGGCGGCGGCGGCTTTGATTGACGGGCGGTGGTGCAAACAAAGACAAGGTTGTGGTTGCTCGAACAGCGCGGTGCATGAAATTGCTGCCGCGGGCGCTCAGGCGTCCGCAGCATGGAATTGGCTGACGGAGTCGAGCATTCGCACAGTGTTGAGCGACGCTCGCTAAGGGCAGAGGCGTCGTGGGCCCTGGAGAGGAAAGAGGGTCTTGCTCAGGCCATAACGTCTCAATGGGAACGAACGGTCGTCGCATGTCAAACGCAGCATAGCAGCTACTCACTGCCTGCTAGAGCCGCGCAGCCTATCGCCGGGCAGGTATTCACAGCTCGTACGGCCAGGTTAGTATAAGCACAGCAAGGCCCGGCCATGATTGGAGTGCGTCTCAGCCACGCGCCAGCGAGCAAGTGGGTGCAGCTCATTTCAGGCGGCATGACGGCGTGCTGGGAAGAAATCTGATGCCTCACGTGCAGGCCGGCGTCCGCAGCTGCAGACGCAATGGTCATGTTGAATGTTGGCGATGTCGTATGTGAGGCCGCTGGCGACGGCTGGCAGAGCACACTCACTGTCGTGTGCTGACGTCTGTTTCAAGCAGGCGCGCTCGCATGCTCCTGCCGCCGCCAGAGCAGCCCTGTGTATGTGTATTACTATAAGGCTCCACGAGAAGCTATCATCTGCATCCTATCCCATCCCCCCGTTTCCTGCAGGTCCGTGATTCCTGCACCGGGCGATTACTGTACGCTGCTCCCTCGAGCAGCTTAGACGCCGCTGGGCTGGTCTGCGCTGACAAGTAGGTGAATTGCAGGCCTTCTGATCACGTTGGCACCCAATTTCGCACTAGCAGTGCCCCGCCCTTAATCCCCAGCACTGCCGTCACTCAACCCCATCGTCGCCTTTCCTCGCACCTTCACAAGCTCTCCATCTCCGCCCTCAATTCTCCTTCACCCCCTTCCCACCACCTGCTGTGACTGCCGCCCGAGCATCGTTGCTGAGGGGTCGACCTGCGCCTTCCTTGTTCCTTAGCTCCGTCAGCCACAACAAGCGTCACCTGGTACTGCACAGACGGCACGCGGGACCACGCCCTCTTGACACTCGACCTCGCGCCTACAACCCTATCTGCTCCGCCTCAGCCCGCCCGACACCACTCCTCGCCCACACTCAACTCCCCTGCCGCCCGCCCTCCAGTTCCCCAGCAATCCGCGCAGCGCTGCCGGACCCCCTCCCACACGCATAACACCAAACAATGAGCCAGAACCGGCCATCGGCCTTCTCATCGCTAAGAATGGGTGGTAAGTGCCCCCCGTGATCCCGCCACGTAATTGGCCTCATGCTCACCCTCCCGCAGAAGTTATCCGCGAAAAGGTCCAGGACGGCCTGACCGGCGACTACAAGGACCTCGCATACACGCAGTGCAAGATTGTCGGCAACGGCTCTTTCGGCGTCGTCTTCCAGACTAAGCTGTCGCCTAGTGGTGAAGATGCGGCCATCAAGCGTGTCCTGCAAGACAAGCGCTTCAAGGTGCGTCTGCGCGACATCATGACATGCAGCCCCAGCTGACCCCCGCAGAACCGCGAACTCCAGATTATGCGCATTGTCCGACATCCCAACATTGTCGAGCTCAAGGCCTTCTTCTACAACAACGGCGAGCGGGTACGTGTCTGCAAGCAAGCGCGTGCGTGCATTTCGTGTAGCTAACCGTTTCAGCCACAGAAAGACGAGGTGTACCTGAATCTCGTGCTTGAGTTCGTTCCCGAGACCGTGTACCGTGCTTCGCGCTACTTCAACAAGATGAAGTCGGTTATGCCCATCCTCGAAGTCAAGCTGTACATCTACCAGCTTTTCCGCTCGCTCGCCTACATTCACTCGCAGGGTATCTGCCACAGGGACATCAAGCCCCAGAACCTCCTACTAGACCCCTCAACCGGTGTTCTGAAGCTGTGCGATTTCGGAAGCGCCAAGATCTTGGTCGAGAACGAGCCCAACGTTTCGTACATCTGCTCCAGGTACTACCGTGCGCCTGAGCTGATTTTCGGAGCGACAAACTACACTACCAAGATTGGTATGTGATGTGCTGTAATGAGCGGGAGCCCGTGCTAATATTGTACAGATGTCTGGTCTACGGGTTGCGTCATGGCGGAGCTCATGCTTGGACAGCCATTGTTCCCGGGAGAGTCAGGTATTGACCAGCTGGTGGAGATCATCAAGGTTCTAGGCACGCCCACCCGCGACCAGATCCGCACCATGAACCCGAACTACATGGAGCACAAGTTCCCCCAGATTAAGCCTCACCCGTTCAGTAAGGTATGTTGAGCGATGCGTCTCCGGCAGCCGCGTGATTTTTACTTACATGGACTAGGTGTTCCGGAAGGCTGATCCCAACGCGATCGATTTGATCTCCAAACTCCTCGAGTACACGCCAACTCAGCGTCTTTCGGCCATCGATGCCATGGTACACCCCTTCTTTGACGAGCTGAGGGACCCGAACACGCGTCTCCCAGACTCGCGTCACCCCAACGGAGCCACTCGTGATATGCCTGAGTTGTACAACTTCACTCACCACGGTAAGTTTGTTTCGAGTTCTATGAGATGCAAAGTCTAATGTTTCTAGAATTGTCCATCGCTCCTCACCTCAACAACCAGCTGGTACCGCAGCACATCCGCGCGACACTAGCCGCCCGTGGCCTCGACTTCGAATCGCCGAACTTCAAGCCATTAACGCGGGATCAGATGATAGCCAGGCTGGATTAAGCCCTCTGCTATCACACGACACGATACCATTCATTCATGCGGCGGCTTCTGATCCTCTCTGGACCGGAGCACAAAGCTTTTCCGTCCGGAGAGATGCAAAATGGAGTCTCAATTGGGCGTCGGTTTTATCAGGTGTATACTACGAGGAGCACACCCTTTCCTGCTTTATATGAGCGCGTCTGAAATGATACCGACATTCACCTTTACAAAGAATGACCTGGCTTGCTTTTCTTTGGGGACTGTTGGCATCCCCGTTTACGCGAAATGATCAATGGACCGGCACGGCAAATGATGTTCCTTCGATCCCCTTTGAGATGACGAATGGGTGCAGCAGGTTGCAACTATGAAGGAAATGAGGAACGGGCAAAATTCGGGATGTATTGAGTATGGGATACGAAGGAAGGGTCTCGCTCATCCGATTCCGATGCTTCAACAATGGTTACTATGCGTCACCTGGGTTGCATGCGGGAGTTTTCTTTCTGTTAAGATGAGTTCGGCGGGCTGCGCATCGGGCGATGAGGCTTTTATGAACTTGGGAATGCTATCCCTAGGATGGGATCATACGGGCTGGTCAATGGATGGCTAGCTCCGGACAAGTACTAGAGCGAGGCACTGCGCATTTGCAGCGGAACGAATGTCCAATGGACAATGACTATCCTGCTATTCGCCCACCTCTCAGCATACTTTCTATAACGGAGATTCCTTTCACATCTTACATGTTCTCGGTCTTGTGAGATGTGATGTGTTTTATGAAATTTTGTAGGTCCTTTGTAGAATTCGCGACATCCAGACTTTCGCCAGTGCATGAAAACCTTCATTTGGGACATCAGGATGATTGATCTGGATCTGTACGGATCACCATTTGCCTTCACCTGGAGGTAAGCATAGGGCCTTCAGGTAACATGGCCTACCTTTACTGACAGTCTCACCTTGCTAGCTTCAGTACGCGTGCTGAATCTGTATACAGAGTCCTCATCTTGTCGTCTACGTCTGTCTCTTTTACAGACCCATCTTTGATCCAAGAGGTGGTCAGGTGCAAACCAACAGTTAACAACATCACGGTTAAAGCAGCAATTTCGACAACCTAGACATGGATTGCACGTTGATTTCGCCAGATCGCATGGCCTTGCTCAAGTTGACAGATGAGGAAGCGCATCAACAGCTCTTTCGGGACAATTCACTGTTCAATGATTTGGCAATGGACGTTGACGTCGAGAGTGCATGGACCGAGCGCCAAGATACGCCTGGAACGGGAGCAAATGCCGCTAACCCTTTCGATGCGCAAGCTCCAGTGCGACTTCCGCGTCAACTCGACGATTCACTATCGCGAACCATCCGCCAACATCGCACCCGAACCACCCCATTCCGCGACCGTGTGTATAATCATCGACACGGCGACTTCTACCCTCCACGTCAGCCCGTATATCACGATCACGACGACCTCGGCGCCAACTCTACACGAATCCCGTCGCAACTGAGGGAAGATTCTCCGGAGACGTTAGAAGAGAAGGCACGCGCAGTCTTGGTCGCAACCATGGCGGACGCAGACGTCAGAGAAGAGCGCGATGATAGGCGCGAGGACCGACGTGATGACAGGCGCGATCGTGGAAACTATCGAGGAAACAACAAGCGCCGCCGTGATGGTGAGTCTGCACATGTCCTATCACAAGCGATTGCGCAAGCTGCACGGGTGGGCTGGATAGCTTCGCTGATTCGATATCTGTAATGGGCATCAAATCGAGGCCGAGACTATCCTCTCTACCCCGTGGACTGGCTTGTGTAACTGGCATTTCCACTGTACTAACAGCGTCGCGCAGATGATGATAACCATTACCGCGGTGATGACCGCCGTGGACCCCAGCGCCGCCGTAACGATGATGGAGGCCCACGTCGCCGATACGAAGAGCCGCCGTTCCCCAAGCTGCGCCGACTGCTCTTGAACATTGCCAGCTCCACCAAGCTCCCACAGGACGAGGCTATCGAGATCGCAAAGTACTTTGGAGAGCACTTTGACGATGAGCGTCTCCGCTCTGACTTTTTCGATGTCTTGGTACAGCTGTAAGTAGAGCCAATTCTCTATTATTTGTCATTTCACTAACGGACTTAGGATCATCGAGCAGCCCTTCAAGATCCCCTTCGTCGCAGCCGTCGCCTACTACGCCAACGATGTCAAGCCACAAATCACCATCGAGGCCATGAAGCGTGTCGGAGAGCGGGCACAGGAGGCGCTGAATGCGGGCGAGTGGAAAGAGTTCAAGTTGCTTCTGAGGTTCTTCGCGTGCCTGCAGTCGCTCTACGAGGATGATGGCGTCTTCACTTTCCTTGGACAACTCTTCGACACAGTCGTTGACCTTCAGAGTGCTAACGAGAACGATGTAAGGTCTCCCCGCAGTGATGGGGAATATCTACTAACAATGCCAGGTTGTCGGTATCGAACTCGTCAAGATCATTTTACTTACTATTCCCTACGCCATCGTCGCTGGAGGAGAGCGTTTCCACGAACAAGCGCAACAACTACTGAAGAACACCGGCATCGTGGCGAGCAATGCGGTTCCCATCGAGAGCCTCATCCACTCCTACGTCGGCGATTTCGAGTCGAAGCCGGTAGACCACCACAGCGTCATTGGCCTTCTTCAAGCACAGTTGTCAGCTGAAGCCGAGTCTGGTTTCGAGCTGAGATGCCTTCCACGCATCGACCTCGAGGCTTTGCGTAGGGCGGATGCGAAGGAAGAAGACGCCCTGCCCACGGCTCCTCAGACTCATGCCTTCCCGACTTTCACCATCCCGTCACCAGTCAACCCTGGCCCACGGCCTGTCTTCCCGGAGGCGTACTTCTCCCTGTTCGCTGATCAGGAAGTCGACACCGTCCCCAAGACCACCGACATTGCCTCGTCGCTTGTTCGGGATGCCATTGTTGACACCATCAACCAGCTCGACTTCAACCGTGAAATGGTGGCCAAGTTCCTTGTGGATGTTGACTGCTACTGGTCCGTCGACATCTTCGCCAAGCGCGGCTCACCTTTCGACAAGTTCCGTGAGCTGGTTGGCGACAAGATTCAGTACAAGTCAGAAGATATGATCATCGATGCCATCTTCTCGCAACTGTTCAAGCTGCCTAGCGCTGAGCACAAGCTCGTCTACTACCATGCGCTCATCACACAATGCTGCAAAGTCGCGCCCGCTGCTATCGCCCCCTCTCTTGGTCGTGCTATCCGTACCATTTACAAGAACTTGCCCATGATGGACCTTGAGCTAGGCTACCGATTCCTCGACTGGTTCTCCCACCATCTCAGCAACTTTGAGTTCCGATGGAGATGGACTGAGTGGTATGTTCATCTCTCTTTGCTTGTGGCACCGCGCTAACGTAACTTTAGGCTTGAGGATCTCGAGCTGTCTAACCTGCACCCGAAGAAGGCTTTCATTCTTGCGACTTTGGACAAGGAGATAAGGTTGTCCTTTGCCAAGCGCATTCGATCAACGCTGCCAGAGCCGATGCACACCATGATTCCTGAGCGTCTAGATGCAGACAACAGCCCTGACTTCAAATACGACAACCAACGTATGTATACTCCGCATGTAAAATGCATCCCGCTAACAATACCCCAGAAACCCCCTACGCTGCTGAAGGTCAGATGCTCCTGAGCCAACTCAGGAAGAAGGCTACCGCCGAAGAGATCCAAGTCACCATCGACAGCATTCACGAGAAGGCTCTTGAACAGGGCATTACCGAAGTCCTCGTGCCGTCGACTGACGCCTTCGTCACCGCCATCTGCCGACTGGGAGCGAAATCATTGTCCCACGTTCTGTCTTGCATTGAACGCGGCAAGGACAGGCTATTGGAGCTCTCGCAGAACGAGGTCGCACGTCGCCAGATTGTTGCAAGCGTCGTCGAGTACTGGAAAGACCAGCCTGGTGTTGCAGTCCGCATCATCGATATTCTGCTCAACTATACTATTCTTGCGCCGATGACTGTCGTTCAGTGGGTATTCGGTAGCCACATGGGAGCTGGCGAGGCTCTGACCGAAAGCTGGGTCTTTGAGATGGTTAGCAACACAGTCGCCAAGGTCACCAACCGTAACCGTCAGATCGCGTCTGCCCGTCTCCAGAAGGGTCTTCCCCAAGAGCAGATTGAGATGGTTGAGGCCACCCTTGCCAAGGACCGTGACAACGCTCGCGAGCTGTTCAAGTACATTGAAGACTCGATGCGTGGTGTCGCAGAGGGTTCCGCTGACACTCTGATTGAGAAGTCCTCCAATGGCTCGCTCACCGAAGAAGAAGTCGAGCTCATCAAGGCCTGGGGCAAGCGCTGGCAGACTGTCTTCATCCGCAAGGCGCAGGTCGAAGAGTCTGTCGTCGGCGAAGAGGCGGTGGAAGCTCGCATCAGACTTCTTGCTGCTGAGCCTGACGAGGTCGCTGAGAGCATGGAGCAGGATGCCGATGGTGTTGCCGAAGCCACCAACGGAGAGGCGCAGATGTCTCTTGCTTGAAACATTCCAGACTGAAGGAAACGATATCGGATTCTACAAAAAGCATAAGGATAGCGTTTGCATTCAACGGTGGCGTATTAGGCCAAGTGCTAATGGGTATCGACTTGCATGTCGGCTAGCGAGATGATATCTGCACGAGGGTTCTTTGTTCCAGATGGACATTTAGTTCGTGTGATATTGTACATTATATCTCAAAATGAGTATCTTCATGAAAATTCCATGAAACCTTTGTGTTGCGGTTTCGAGGTCGTTCTATGACGAGTGCTGGTGATTACAGTTTGACCAGTGTAGGGAGCAGAGGCGCTTTTTGCTTATCGCGCTGCAGAACTCCGAGAAGAAGTGTTGTCGCATGTTAGCCTCGGGGTGTAAGGGGTAAGAGAATTGCAGCTGATAGGAGCATTCAAACATGAACACCTCTGTTTCCCGACCATTTTAGACGACGTTCATCTCCAGGATACTGCTGCGCGTCGTCCGGAGTCGACGGATCCACCATGCACGGTGACGGCTAGCGTGGGCCAGCACCAGTGAACCCTGCAAAATGTCGCGCGGCATACGGCACCAGCTCCAAGCCGACCACCCAAGCCAGCAAGCCCAACTTTGCAGCCACGGGCCGCCGCGACTCTGTAGCACCGCCGAAACTTCTGGGCAAAAACAACATGTTGTCACCGCCCTGTATCCTTGGTCGCATATAATTATTGTTGTCTCCATTTCTTGTGCCTTCGTTGTACTGCCTTCGTTGCACGCCCTTCGTTGCACGCCTTCGTTGTACATAGCTTCTTTGTCGCAATCTACGATACGAAACGAATAGAACCGAGGGAACGGAGAAGAAGCACCATCGGTCCCCACGAGCGACGACGGACGCCGATACGTGACGACGCGCAGACGGAGCTATCACTTAGACGACGAGCTCCCTCGAGAATTCCTATCCCACGGCGATAACGATGCATATACCACCCAGCCACCCCGTCGCTGCAGGCCCAGCGACAGCACTACAAAGCTTAATACCCACATCCACACCCACACCCTACGCCGCGCTATCATGGATATCGAAAGACGCCCACGGAGGCGGAGGAGGAGGCGGCGGATACACAGAGAACTGGAGCAGTCTAATCGGCATCATCACCGCCATAATAGGCAACGTGCTCATCTCGTTCGCACTAAACATGCAGCGATACGCGCACATACGGTTAGACCGCGAGTTCCACGAGAAAGAACGGCAGAGGAAGAGGCGGAAGGCGGGGATGCACGATGCGGGGAGGTTGGCAGAGGAGGTGCAGAAGATGGGGTTGAGTCATAGGAGGAGCGAGGGCATGGTCGAGCAGAGGAGACGGAGGAGTAATGGCGAGGAAGACGATATCTTTGAAGCTTCGGAAAGCGATCCGTTGATACCCCGGGATACGAGACCGGCTGTGGGAAGAGAAGAGAGCAACGGATCGGCCAAGCAGGAGGTGTTCAAGCAGACGTCGTATCTCAAATCGCCGTATTGGTGGTTCGGCATCATTCTCATGACAATCGGCGAGGCGGGCAATTTCCTCGCCTACGGGTTCGCACCTGCGTCTATCGTTTCCCCGCTGGGCGTTGTTGCGCTCATCTCGAATTGCATCATCGCGCCGTTTATGCTCAAGGAGCCTTTTCGCAAGAGAGACGCGTTGGGCGTTGTTATTGCTGTTGGGGGCGCGGTCACCGTTGTGCTTTCGGCGAATGACAATAATCCCAAGTTGGGTCCGGGAGAGATCTGGGATCTGATTAGACGCTGGGAGTTTGAGACGTATTTGGGGATTACGGTGGGGGTTATTGCGTGTTTGATGGTGGCGAGTAATCGGTATGGGGAGAAGAATATTTTGATTGATTTGGGACTTGTGGGGTTGTTTGGTATGTATACGGACATGACATGGGGGACGTTCTTGGGATTGAAAGCTAACGGTTTCTAGGCGGATACACAGCGTTGTCTACGAAAGGCGTTGCTTCGCTACTTTCATACACGCTCTGGCGCGCCATCACTTTCCCCGTCTTCTACCTCCTGGTTGCTATCCTCGTCGGCACAGCAGTCATGCAGATCAAATACGTCAACCGAGCTCTCCAGCGCTTCGACGCGACGCAGGTCATCCCCGTCCAATTCGTTCTCTTCACTCTCTCCGTCATCGGCGGATCCGCAGTCCTCTACCGCGACTTCGAGCGCACCTCAGGAGAAGACGCTGGGAAATTCGTCGGCGGATGCGCCCTGACCTTTTTCGGCGTCTGGCTCATCACCAGCGGCCGTCCATCAAACCATGACGACTCCGACTCCGACCACGACCCAGAACCCGAAGACGCCATCCATCTCGCCGGTGAAACCTACACAGACGCTATCAACGAGCCCAGCGAAGAGGTCGCTGGAAGTACACGCCGCTCCTCAACAACACGAGCCCTCTCCCCACCCGCATCCGTCCAACGCCGCTACCAAGACGACACCGAAGAAGACACCCGCCCCTCAACCCCAAACATAACTTTCACCCCCACCGATCCCTCCACCCCACCAAACCCCACCCGCCCAGCCACCGCCGACATAATCTCCTCCCTCGTCGCAAACCCCTGGTCCCACCCCAACGAACCCACCCACCGCACCCCACCCCTAAACCGGCACACCTCAACCCCCGTCCTCCCCTCTGAAGCCGCACCCGCGCCTTTAGTCTCAGTCTCCGACACCGATCTCCCACCGCCCAGCACGCCCACGCGCGGCAAATCGTCGAATGAAGTCCCCACGACGCCGGGATCGGGTATGGGGCTCAGGAGATTGAGAACGAGTGATAGGGTTCAAAGTGCGAGGAATAGTATTGCGGGTGGTCCGCTGCTGGCGAGTCCGCTGAGCACGAGTCTGAGTACTATGGTTCAGGATTTGAAGAGGGGGGGTAGTGTTAGGAGGAGGGAGAGTTTACTTGCGTTGGCTGTGAGGGATAGAGATGGAAGAGATGGAGAGGATGGTATGATGGGTGCGGGTCTGGTTGTTGGTGAGCCGCTTAGTAGAAGGAGGACGAGGGATAGTGCGAATGCCGAGGATGGCGCTGGTGGTAATGCTGGACAGAGGACGCCGGGTGGTGGGAGGAGGGTTGGCAGAGGAAGGAGTTTGAGTGCGCTTAGTACTTTGAGTGGGCTTTGGAGGGGGATTAGGGGACAGGGGAGTAGAGAGGATTTGAGGGCTGAGGAGGGGAGGAGGGATGGTGAGGGGGAAGGACAGAGGGAGAGGTGATGATAGCGGAAGGTGGTGGGAGGGTGTAGACGGTGGTAATGATCGACGTCTAGATATCCATTTGGATCATTCTCCGATGTGGCACGTTGTAGATTGGATATTGAATCTGTGTCGATGTTGATTGTGATATTCCACAAAGAGAGATCGAAATGGAAACCAAATACGTTTCTCGTGATTCTGCACTGCAATCTCTAGCGTAAACGAAAGGGTAAGCGATTGGGTTTATGCATGCCCAGGTGGGTGTATAAAAGCAGCGAGCTAGGACATGGGTATACTAAAGCAGCTGCCTGCCACGTAACGCACTGCAATTTCTAGCGCGGAAGAGCAGTCCAGAATTGGGGCTGTGTGTTCGGATTGGTCAGAATGGTGACTGACGAGCATATTCAGCCCGTGGTATTGCACTCATGAGCAAAAATCGATAGGCCCTGCCGTTCTGGTAGGAATAGATTGCACTGCAATCTCTAGCGCGGACGAGCTGTCACCATGTATGTATATCATTGGCTATGTACATGAGGTGAGGTAGGAGTGTGACCAGTAGTAAGAGTCCCCTTGAGGACTGTTCACCGGAAAACCCCATTGCCAAGATGCTCACCAACGAGCGCTTTGCACTGCAATCTCTAGCGCCGAAGAGCAGCTCACACAAGGCTGATCTTGTATGTGGTTGGATACCGCGCTTTCGCGGTCAGCCTGGCCTCAGCTTACACTGCACTGCAATTCCTAGCGTGGACGAACCGTCTTAAGCACTCCACACTACGCTGTTTGGGTGTGAAACAGCAGGAGTACGACCAATCGCGGATGTCCTATGAGTGAAGGAGGCTGAAAAATGTTGCTAGAGCTAACCTCTTCCCACTGACCGGGCACTGCAATCTCTAGCGTAGGAGAGCAGCTCGACGCACGCCAGCGTATGAGCAAGCATAGGCTACTATCCACGTGCTAAGGAGCAGATCAATTCAAGTTCCAATGTTGCGGCGAAGCATTGCACTCCAATTTCTAGCATGAAAGACTACCTAGGTAGACAAAAAGGGCAAGGCTAAAAGTGAACAGGACTATCTCACTCGATAAGAAAGAAGACCCAGGTACGAAGACACGCCATCCATGATGAATCCAGTCGTGTGTATGTCAAGTAATCCCTAGGGACGGTCTGAGGTGCGCACCAAGATCTCGAACGCAGCGGAAAGTAGATTGAACGATAAGTGTGAGATTGAATCTCAGCCTTGTGCGAGAAAGAGAAGAGAGAAAAACGGGGAGGGGTTTGGGCCCGAGCCCCACGGACCTGTGCGGCCACCGCAGCCCAAAGCCTGCACTGCAATTCTTAGCGCGGAAGAGCAGATGATGGGCGAGGCTGAAAGGATAAGGCTGAAGGTTCACCAGCCGCATTGCAGTGTAGATAACCTCTTGCTGGCAAGCTCAGACCAAACATTGTAGCGTCGTGAGATTTGCTATGATCGATGGTTCTCTGCTTAGTCGTCCAATTGGGACGGCAATTTTGCAACGGTAGAATACAAACTGCATAAAGAACTTGTGCGTTGAGTGTGCCTGCTATAGATCCCGTTGTTCCGGAGAGTGCAGTGCATGGCTTGTCGGTGACTGATGAAGAGGAGGCTTAGAAGGGTGAATGCCCTGTACTGTTTGATGTGAAAGGGTTGGCGGTCTTAAAGTAAAGCGGCGTCTCGAGGGGCACTGTATAAAGATACCCCTGGACGCAGGGGGTGTAAGGCCATTGCACTGCAATCTTTAGCGTGGACGAGCAGAGTTATGTGGCTGTGTGCATGCGAGCCTCGCGCCTGTATATACTAGGAAAGATAAAACCGAAGAGCCGAGGGTGCACTGCAATTCCGAGCGCCAACGGGCTGTAAGATGACAAAGCCGGTATGATGAGGCTGAAGATGTAGACAAAAAGTGATCGGCCAAGCCAGCTCTACTATCCAGGTATAACATCGACGCACACTTGTTCGGCTCCCGCTATACCTCTAATTTATATACATTTAGAGGAGAATGCGTTGATATGTTTATCCTGGTTGTAGAAGCGCTTTATCGGCAGCGTCCTTGGAAGTTTGTTACGATGTTCGACACTTTGTACTATCCGTATGGAGATGCTCATCCCAGTGGCTGGTCAGCAACGAGAAATGTCGGCAGGTTTTATGTGATCCTTCGCTTGGACAGTTTTGGCCCCATCCTTTTTGCACTGCAATTTTTAGCACGAAGAACAGTTGAACGAAACGTGCGAGGCTGGATCTCAGCCTTGTGAGGGAACTAGACGAGATAAGTAGGAGTAAGGGTGCGCAGTCCAGAACTCGCAACTAGGGACGCAGGCTGCTGATGATGCATATGCTATTGGCTGTGTTGTCGTCTAGATCCCGGCGTGAAGAAACATCCTACCCACTGTACTGCAACTCTTAGCGTAGGAGAGGGAGTAACCGACTGGACAGAGTGTCTGGACCATGCTCGGGTACATCCACCGCTATGACTGCACTGCAATCTCTAGCGTAGAAGCGCAGGTAGAAGTAAGGCTGAAGACGAGCCTTGCGCGATGGGACGGAAGATGTGCGTATGAGGAAGGGTGCGCAGCCTATGCTGGACTCAAGTCTACATCGTATCCGGTCATGCACTTTGCGGAGTGCACTGCAATTTCTAGCTTAGAAGACGAGGTAAGCGAAAGGGAGACCTGCATGGAGGACGATGGGTGCTGAGCGGCAGATGTGGGTGGCTGCATTGCAATCTCTAGCGCAGATGAGCAGCCAGAACGACGAGGCTGGCCCTCAGCCTTGTCATGCAACAACAGACAGCAAGGCAGATGGGCGCACGAAAGCGGCTGCTTGCAGAGTCTGGATTGGGGCCAAGATCTCAAGGCCTAGATAGGCAGTGCATTGGTAGATGCTGCACTGCAATCTCTAGTGCGGACGACCTGGTGTTGGGTTGGAAATCTTGGCAAGTTCAGACGACGAGGGCCTGTGGTAACTCTGCAGACGCTGTAATCGACGGCTTTTGATAACTTGCCTAATGTGGCTTGTACGTCAGACAACGCGCAACACCAACATCCAACCCCTCTGACAACCAGGTTCAGACGACAACGATGGTGGTAGTAGGAGAGTTGTGAAAGTTGCTGTGATCTACAGTCAATAGCGAACCTGCCTAATCGGGGCTGTAAATGTCCAGGTGGTGATGGATCGCAGGCGCGACATCTTGGTAGACAATATACACCTACTATCGACACCTTCACAAGCCTTCCCAATCCAGCTTTCCCTCATGTGCATACAATCCCACCCGTTTCTCCTTCCAAGAAGAAGAAAAAAGTCTAACGGCTTCAATCCAAGTCCTCCAACGCCACAAACTTCACAACACCTACAAACCTCATCCAAACTACCCGATTAGGAAGGTTTGGCTCAACTGTAGATCATAGCAAGGTGTCTTCGTGCTCCTGCGCGCCCTCGACGCCCTGCTCGACCTTGCCGTCGCCGCCGCGAGGTTTGCCATGACCGCCCTGGCTGCGCTGCTCGCTGGGATAGCTGTCGTCGCCGTCGTCGCGCAGGCCGCCAGATTTGCGCGGTCTGCGCAATTCGCGAGGTCTGCCATGTTCGCGCGGTTCGCTCAAGACGCGGCGTTCGCGAGATTCGCACACTTCGCGGTTCGCCAGATTCGCACCACTCGCCCAGTACGCCCAGGTCGCCCAGCACGCCCGGGACGCTCCCATCTCGCTCCCAGCCCGCCCAGTGCGCCCATGGGAGCTCACCGTCATCCACACCCTTCTAAAACTTACCCGATTAGGCAACACCCCAAACCTCCACCACGACCACCAACTCCCTTCTATCTACCATCTCAACCGCTCAGCGCTATAGCAATCCCATTCCTGTAAAGCTTTGGGCTGTAGATATCGCGAACAGTCACTAAATTTAGAGTAGCGGATGCAGACATAGCAGAAGTATGGACATGCGCGTGTGCGTTAGAAGGTAAGTAGGAGAGGGCGTACAGGGTGGTTGGAGTGTAGGAGAGTGAAACCGCAATCGACAGTCTTTCGATAAGTTACTTGATTAGGAAGGAGTTTGATGTAAGATGGGATGGAAAATGCTGGAAAGACGTGAAGACGTGACGGAGGTGTGGAGTATCATGAGCATGTTCGAGGTATAAGTGTGCGACGATGTGTATATCCGATCACCACGATACGCACCACCTCAATTTCCGCTTCGAGTGAGGTATCGCAATGCTAATACTAACGCCATCATCCCTATGCGCCAACGATGCAAAACCAATTCGCTCTTCTTGAATACCAAAGAATATCGTGCACCCGTCAGGTTCCAGGCATCACTCCCCACTCCCGCCTGCCCCATCAAAGTTACTATGACTCCGTCTCAGCGGACTCCTCTTCTTCTTTCCCTGTACTCCATTCGCGCCTCCATTCCCAAGCCCACCTCCACCACCATGCGCATTCCCATTGCCCCCACCCTTCTTCTTCCTCTTCTTCCCCGGTGAGCCTATCGAGCCTGGTGAACCCGGCGACCGTGGCGAATCCAGCGAACCTCGCGAAACCATCTCCTCCACCTTACCCCGTCCCTGCGCATTATCCTGCTGCCCGGCTTCCTCCGCCTTCAACAAGTCCATAGCACGATCCACCTCCTCCCAACTCGGTCTACTATCCCTCGTTCCGTTCGGCGTCGCAGGTCCAGATTGTGTTTCTAGTACTTGGATTCGGGCGGCTTGGTCTTCTGCGTTCGATACTGCCGACGTAGGTGTTGGAGGGATATTTTCTTTTCTATCGTCGTGTTCAGGATTGTCTTGGTCATTGTGGATACCGTTTACGCGGATAGGTGGACTTGATATGTCTTCGTCTCGATGGTCGCCGTTTCTGTGTATGGTAGAATGAATGGTAGGTGTCGTGGGCGTAGGTGGACTATATTCGATCTGCACCGGACTTCTCAGACCATCGGTTTCGGCGTCGGACAGGTTGTGTTGACCGCCGCCGTCGCTGTCATGATGGTTGTGGTCGCTAAGGTGAACAGAAGCGTCGCTCTTCCACATGTTGCGGAAAGTGCGGCGTTGTCTCGCCATGCCGGATGTATCTGGTGGACTGCGCGGAGGCGAGGACTCGAAGAAACTAGTGTACCTGTTGCCTAGCTGCTGTACGATTGGTACATCGGCTGTGGATCCTAGGGTACCTGATCTGACGAAGAGGACCAGGCCCAAGCAGAGAAGTAGAAGGGTAGACTGCACGACAGCCATTCTCTTCTGCCAGACAAGTTCGTCCGCCATTAGACTCAGACGAGTGCCTATCTCGCCGATTTCAGACTGCTGGCGCTCTTTCATACTTTCTATCTCGATGACTGTGCTCTGCCACAGCTGGTCGTACATGTTGCGGAAGCTCTTGAGTTCTAGCATGACCGTACTATTAAGATGGTCCAAAAACTTCTCTGTCTTTGCCAATTGCCTCTTTTCCACTTTGACAAATGCATCTCTGAGAGCGCGAGACTGCTCTTCGATGTATTGTAGTGAAAGCGTGCTGTTAGCTTCGAGGTACTGGAGACGCTTGTGTATCGACTTGAAGAACGATTCTTGCGTTGAGGGTGCTGGCGCATTTGGCTGTGTAGATGACCCTCGTCCTTGCGATGGCGGACTTGCAACAGTGCCGTTGTTCGATGACTTTGCTGCTGGACTGCTCGAAGAAGAGCCTACGGTGTTCGCGGTCTGCGTTGCAGCGCTGTCAACTCGAGACGAAGAACTTGAAGGGTTGGTCGTAGAAGCTTCAGAAGTAGGGCTCTGAGCCTGCGAGGCGGAATCTGTGGGGCTTGGGGAAGGGACATCCAGTGATTTCGGCTCCCCACTGGTTGTGCTGTTCTCGCTCGTGACTTCGTGATTACCTGTCGCCGATGGTGATGAGATGGACTTCAAGTCCGACACAGACTGATGCTGGGGATCATCAAATGGCTCGACTGTAGCTGTAGGCGACGGAGGACTTCCGTATGGCACATCGTTATGAGGTGACTCAGACTTGACATCCGGAGAGACGTCTCGTTGAGCAACGTCGCTCGACGCTGAGGCCTCCGAATTGGTGCTGAGCTCCTTCACCGCTTCGATCGGTATCTCCTCTGGCGGCAAGGGCCCACTGTCCTCAGCCGCCTTCTTGACCTCAACACCCTCCGCCTCCAGATTTTCGTCATCTTCTATTCCTCTCGCCTCCTCTTCTTCTTGCCTAAACTGCTCCATCATCGTCGTACCATGGACACGCAAAACGCTAAGCGGGCAATAGTACTCATTTCCAAACTGAGTCAGAAACTCCACACGCAGATATCGTGCCCAGATCTGCGGCTCAGTAATGAGGAAAGGCTGAATGTCTCGCGAATTACGTGCCTCGAACGTGCCCAGTGTACGCCACTTTTCCATCTTTACAGGGTAGCGATCTGACACGCTCACCCTGAAATGGCGGAACATGGAGGAGAAGAACTCGTAGTTAGCGAGAACGATGGTGTCTACGAGAATGTCGTCACAGAGCTCTACTATGAGAAACTTGTTGTCGGCGGAGCATATGTTCAGCATGTAGCTGTCCTTGTTCTCCACCAGGATAGAAGACGAGCTCTTCGCCTGCTTGTTGGTTTTCAAGACCGTAGCTGCACAGTCGAAGGAGGCGTAGTTGAAGCGCTCCTTGCACGTCTTGCCCGCATCTTTGCTGAGGGCGAATGAGTTTGGTGCGACTTTGCCCTCTCCACCAGCAGCTTTTGAGGTATCAGTGCTCTGTTTGCCGTGCTGGAAGTTGTTCGCTATGTTCTCGTCGTCCGGTGACCCAAAGCCACTGAAGTCGATAGAAATCTCGCCCTCGTCGCCGAGCGAGTCTAGGGCGTTGACGTTTACGGGTCGTCGCCGTGCGGCTTGGTCTGTGCCTGCTGCCCGTCCTTGTCCGACGTTTTCTGGCGATTGACCGACCTTGGCCAGGTTCCTCTTCTTCCACTCGTCAAAGGAGAGGAAGTTGGCGTTGTCGAATGGCGAGTCTGCCTCCAAGTCAAGCTCCGGCTCTGCGCTTGCTATGTCGCTGCTGGATGCAGTTGAGGTTGCGCCAGTTGGATCGGCCTGGGTGGCTACTGGGGTTGCGCCTTTGTCTCCTGCAATGCCTTCTATTCCTCCATCTAAACCAGGTATTGGAGTCTGTAGACCAGCTAGAGCTCCTTCCTCAGCGCCCGTACCATTGGTCGCTCCTGCCTCGGCCGGCGCTGACCAGCTCGTCTTTGCGCATTGCTGCGGGAGCGTATGCGTGATGTAGTTTATGGTGCGGTACGGACACGTGCTGTGACTCGAGGTATACCTCCAAACTGACGACGGTGACGGTGACGGCGACGACGAGAACGTGGGCGAAGGCGCGGGGGTAGAGGTATGCTGCGTCGTGGCACCTGAGTGTGCAGTAGCGCTCGAATGGACGGTAGACGCCTCATTCGCTGCCTCAGCGAGGGTAGACGCGGGTGCGCTGCATAGCAGTAGGAAGAGAGCCCAATTACGGAGCGGAGTGCCAGTCGTGAGCATTGCTTGGTTGCATTTCTTCGAGCCGCCCAGTGAAGTCGAGGAGGAACATGGGGTAGGCCAGGAGGAGCTGGGGTTGCAGGCGCGGCGTGAACAGGCGTTCGCGTTCCTCAAGACACGTTTGATTGTTTCACCGCTTGCCTAGTGAATGGCTGCGGCGCCTCCAACCTTGGAATGTTTAAGCGATGACGTTGCCAAGAGATAGAGATGTCCGCCATACTTGACTCACGTCCATCACATGCCATCTGGAATGTTTGCATCTGCATGTCACTCTGCACGTCATGTTTCAAGGTTGCTCAGATGTGTAAATGCATGGTAGACATATGCAGGGTCATGACTGATAGCGCGGCACGCGGCACGCTCATATACAAAATGCGTGCTTTTCGTATAGAATTTCATGAAGCTGCTCTACCCTATGCAGCCGCAGTACCCATTAACAAGCGAGCGAAGGTCTACACCCAAACCATACATTCCGCCACCATCGCTCTGCAACGTCATACGCCATCATCTAGTACTCGTGTGTATCGTTATGGTGATCCGTTGATGCCGAGAGGAGAAAACGCCATACGAGAGTGCAACAAGCTGCCGATGCCCAAAATCTCGCTATGCTGTGGCATCGGGCGTAAAGGGGGTATGTCCAAAATAAGAAATCCAAGTCAAGAAACGAACGCAAACATCCAGACAAATGGCTCAAGATCCGTGTCGTGTGAGCGAGGACGAAGGCTAAGAATATGGAGGTCCAGCCGTAATCAAGTGGCCTAAAAGCCTTCGTTGCCTGCACGGCAGACCTTGGCCTCGGAGACCCATTCAGAAGCGAGCACTTGGTGCGCAGTCAGGCGGCGGGCAGGTATAGGATCGAGGATTGAGTAGATGACGTTACGACATTGTCGCTGGGTCTTGTTAGTAGAATTTCATGAACAGTACATGTCAAGACTCACTCTTCGCAAAACCTCAATGGGTCGATAACCCTCCTCCTCTTTCCGGTCCTCGAGGTAGCGGTCGAAGAACTCGTCTTCGCCTTTTTGAGCCACACGCCAGAGGTGGCGCCCCGTCCTCATGGCCATGTAGATGATACCGCAGGCCCACACATCGACAGCACGGGGGTCGAATTCCTTGTCCACGTACTCCTCGGGTGCAATGTAGGGGGCCGAGCCGCAGAGACCGGCTGTCATGTGTGCCTCCTTCTCCCAGGCCATACGGAAGCACTCGCCATTGCCAAAGTCTGTGATTTTGATTGACCCGTGCGTGGTAAGGAGCAGATTCTCGGGCTTCAGATCCCGATGTGCGACACCCATCTCGTGCATGTACTCTACACCGCGCATCAGCTGCTTGAAGAAGCAGTCTGCCTCGGCTACCTCGAGCTGACCAGCTGCGAGGACGAGCGTGTACAGATCACCCCCAGAGCAGTATTCCATGACCTCGCAGTAAGTGCCCTTTTCGTCCTGGAGCAGGTCGAGTGTGGTGATGACGTTGGGATGTTGCATCGAAGAGGATATGCAGAATTCGGATGTGAGGCGCTTCTGGTATCGCTTGGCCGACTCGCCGGGTCTTTGCTTGAACTCCTTGACGGCGTAGAGCTGCTCTCGTTTCGAGTCCTTGGGGTCCTGCTTGTGTGCGACGCGGACGATACCAAAGGCACCGCGCCCGACGACCTCCTGGCACTTGCCGTACTTCTGGACCAGCGTCTGCGGGAGGGCGTTGACGGCGTTCTTTTGCTCGGCGAGCTTCTCCTTCTCGTTGCGCATGACGTCGACCCAATTTGACATGAGACTCAGCGGCTGGTCCTCGGCATTGTCGCCCTTCTTCTTGCCGAGCATCAGGCTCTGGAACATGTCGGACAGCTTCTCCTGGCGCTTGGCGACCTTGAGGACGTGCTCGTGGGAGCCGTCGTCGTTGAGCCAGAAGCGCTTGTAGGGCGCGCCGGGCCCCTCCTTCCGCGTGACGGAGCCCTGGCGCACAGGCTGGGGGCGGCCGTTGGGCGAGGTGCCGTTGGTGGCCTTGACGTCGCCGTTCTTGTCCATGTGGGCGGTCTTGATGCCCATCATGCTGCTGAGGCGCGACGTCATGGTGGGCTTCTTGGGCTTGAGCAGCGCTTCGGCGGCGGCTTGCACGCTGCTGGCGCCAGACTGGTTGACGACGGGCTGGGGGAGGACGACGGTGGTGTCGGGCTGCGAGTGGACTGAGGAGGCCGTCGAGGCAGAGGCGGACGGCGAGCCCGCAGATTTGAGCGCCGTGCTGGGTGGGTTGTTGGTCGTGGGAGCCGCCATGTTCCCTGCTTTTCGTCTCTCGCTGGCCGGCGCGGCTAGGAAGTGGTGTGGGTCTTTTCTATGGGGAATATGGGTTTGGAGACGCAGGTGTCTCGCGGGCAAAAAGCCCAGGTGCTGTTATTGTACGGCGGTCAAAACGGCGTATCTGCGTCGGCGGGTGGTGGTGGAGATGAGGTTCGGAAGGCGCGCGTGGGGCGATTTGTAGTGCAAAAACACGGTGACTGTGAAGGAGTCGTCGCCAGGCGCGAGCGGGCAGGTCGGGCAGGCGCGCGCAGTGTGAAAGGCGTGGGCGGGCTGACAAACGCCGTCGCGGTGAGGTCTGGGGCGGCTTCAAATTGCGTCCACCACGGGATCCGGAGCCACAGCAGAGTGGCTGTGCACGCGTGCCGAGCAAATGCGGATCAGCGGCAGATGATGTCGTGGGCTGGCTGGGCGAGGGCTGCGTGGCCGGTATCCGCGATGGGCAGCACGACAGCGAGCGCGGCGGGCTTGGGGACTAGGAAGCTCGGAATGTCTTCACGAGGCCTGACGTCTAATATTCAACTAATATTCAGGTGTGCGAGGGGTAACCCATGGGTCAGTGTGCACTGCCTCGAAGCCGTGTACGTCTTGACGCAACAGGCCTGGCTTGCGCGATTTTCATCTTCTTCATGTACGCCAGTCGTCGCAGTTGACCGCTGCAATCTCACAAGTGTGCGGGCCATCGGCGAAGAAGCCTTGTCCTAGCAATGACAAGAAACGGCACATGCTTAGCTGTCTTTATTCGCGACCCTATTGCATTGCGCTTCAATAACAACAAATCTCTTCTGATGATTGAATGGCCATGAGCTCATACAGTGGACCTTTGCCAGCTTGCCTTCCTGCTTCCACTCGCTGACGTAGGGCTACCATCAAATTCGTCCTGAGACATATTCCCAATCCGGAGCATGACATCTTCCCACTACCATCTGACTGGTTTCTGCTTCCACCAAGCACTGTGACGCACCATCAGGGCCCCTTCCATGATCCCGTTTGTCACCATTTCCTCCATTCCCGAGGTCCGCCGAAACATGCGCCGGCAAATACTATCGTCGAGCCCAAGCTAATTCCATCAAGCGCTGCTGCACCTCGGTCCTGTCCCGCACAGCTTCACAAATGCTTGGTCAGCCACTCTCGACACTGGTCAATGAGGAGAGGCCATCTCATGCAGCAATTTCCAGAGACCGCGCGAATTACAGAGCCTGAAAGCCTTTGTTTACATCTCACTAACTATTATTTACACTTCCGCGATACACAAGGAGAGGGGCACTTCCTCAAACCTTGTGCCCCGCATTGCAGCCATGCAGCAACCTGAGATGGCGCCCCTCATCGTCTCCTCCCCACCACTCCCAATCCACTTCACCATGCACACCGCAACTCGCTACACCAGCCCCATGCATCGCAACACTCCTGGTACCCTCTCCCGACCACTAACAAATACCGCAGCTGCCGCTCCAAGTCAAAGGGCGAGCTGTCGTGCAGCAACCTCGCTGCATCCTGCAAGCCATTATGCACCAACGGCTACAGCTGCTCCATCCTCGCACTGACCTCTTATTGCCCTCTACGACGGAAGGAACCATTCACTCGGATCTACACAATACAAGGTTGCATCTAGCCAGAGCCCTTCTCATTGGTCGCGGCGTATACTCTGGAGTCGTCTCAACTGCCCTTCCCAGAGGCCACGCTACGCGGATTACCGCGCACTCGTCATTTCTCTGCCGTAATCTTGGGCTGCGGTTGGCATGCGCGTGATCGGCTTCGTAACGTGTCTTGTTGTTCCTTCGCCCTGCAGTCTCAGGCACACTGCTCGGAACAATAATGCGCTCAAATCGACCTTCGTGGCAATGATCGGGCCAAGACCTTCGCCCCATGCTGAGCGCTCAACGGTCAGCAAGCACCAGTTGGCACTTCACCCGCTGCCGTCAGGTAACACACGACCAGGCTCCTATGTGGATTGACTCGGCCCGGGTAAGCGGGCGATTTGCGACCGCGTTCCTGACTTGCTGCGCGACTCGAAACGACATCTGCTGCTCGTGGCGGCTGAACTCACGATGATTGGTTGATCTGGCTCTGGGGATAGACTGCTCACACGCGACGCAAGTACCCGCACGTTCGTTAGATGCTGGTTCATCACACTGACCGCGACTTACGCGAATTTCGGATCCGGCTGTGCGGGTAGTGCCCTGACATAGGGCCGGTACCTCGAGAGAGATGGATTGCTCCACGTGCCGAGGCTGGTGGTAGCAACAACAACCACGTTTCGAAGAAAGCGATCGACAATCATGGAGGTCGGTGAAGAAGCAAACAACACAGATTTTGGCATATTCTCATCGTCATTCATGGTTTAATTGCAGCCTTCAACACACCCCGTTGCGTAGCTTGGTAGTAACCTTCCATGCTATTCCAGTCTGACGAGCATCGCTACAGTCACCGGGACGAGACGATGAGATACGACGTGTTATATGATAAACCCATACCAAAAGATGTTATTACAAAAGTACCCTGTCAGATTCCATGGAACTTGACCTTATGATAGCAAATGATCAATCCGTTCGCATCAGTCAAGTTCTTTGACTTCAAAAGAGCTGATGGAAGCACCATGTGCAGGTACTTCCCTTCCTCCGTCATCCAGCACAGCGATACTCTACACATGGTCATATACATGTATCAGTTATGGATGACGATCCTTGCGCTTGCACAGCTTCGGGGTTAGCGTAGAATCTGGTAGATATAAAACCTTGCGTCTTCTACTCCACACATCTTCCAAATACCTCTCTCAGCCGTCGGGAACTCCAAAAAGTACCCAGGAAAGAACCATGTCTTTCCCTGGCTGAGCGCTTCAAAAACTTCCACTTTTTCCAAAAATCTACCGGGTCCGCCCGGTGTCTTGTCTGTTTCGAAAAGTCGACGTTCTTCATGGCCATGGGCGGTTTCGAATGTTTTGTGACCCATATTCTATCATTGCATAGCCTTTTTTCCTCCATACCAAAGTTGTATCTTTCCTCTCCCATGTCTTTCCCTGGCTGAGTAGCTCCGCAGCCCTGGCTTCAAAACAAGATATGTTGGCCGCTATCTATGGCCGTCTAGAAAGACAGAAAGGCAGACAACATGGCCCGCTCTCGTTCGTCTTGCGACATATATAAACCTGCCGCTTGGGCGCGTAATCCTCATCGATACTTACTTCTCCATTCACCAAAACAGACATCCGAGTTCATAATGTCTGTCTTTTCGAAAACTAGCGTCGTATATAACCAATGTTTGTGCTTCCAAGAGACTTCAAAGCAAACCAGATGTTGTTTCCTCGTTAAAAACCGTAATTCTCTACATACATAGGTCGCTCGCAACATCCCGCGATATACATCAATACACTGCGTCGGAAAGCATTGCTTCTTATCATTGCACACTTAACTCTCTACCAAAAATCAGATCCTTTCGCCGTATGTCAGTACCCGCAGAAAATATGTACAATCCTAGCAATATTCTTCCCTCTTTTCAAAACACAGTAGGTCGGATTTTCATAGGTCGCCTGTACGGTCTTCTAACACGTATAAATACGCGAGGGCTTGCGGACTACTTGTCTTTAACACCTCTCGTTTCAACAGTTCCACCAAAAATAACTACAATATTCGCGATGTCTGCGTCTTTACAAAACTGCGAACATAGAGTATATATTCTCCGCTTCTCCAAAGTCCCCGGCGTTGATAGCCATAAACTTCTCCTCGGCATGGCGAGTAGTATAAAACAACTTCTCCGGCACTCTTCTTCCTGCCTCAATACACATTCCGTATTTCTTCAAAAACCGTAACATGTCTGAATATGTCTACAGTTTCTGAAACATGCGTCATGCTTAACCATATTCTCTGCTCTTCTGAAAAAGGGTAGTACCCACGATCATAAACTACCAGTCTAGTTCCACAATCTTTATAAAGCTGCGGTCTCAGCAGCCTGCCTTCTTTATTAACACACACGCGCTCTGTCTTATCAAAATAGACGAGGTTTCGCTATATGTGTGCAGCCTTTCAAAATCCCCACTCACTATAGTTATGTTCTTCGCTTTTCCGAAATCGCCGCAGGTGCATACAATGTGTTGGTTGGTCGGTTTCTTGCTACGCCGACACCTATCGTTCTCGATTCCCAAAACACAGACCATACCTAAATATGTCTGTGTCTCGACAGATTTCCCACGTTCATGGGAGGGCGCTCTTCTTCAAAGAACCTTCCGAACCCTCGATGCGGCGCTCTCATGGCCATGCTGAACCTCAATATAAAGCCACGACCTCGCACGATACTTCCTTCTCCAGCGCACCTCTTTGCGCATTACCTAAAACCATGATGATATCGGCACATGCCTGTGTTTCCAAGATCGCCTCACTCTTATGGGATGTTCCTCTTTTCCAAGAGCACTCTCACCTGCACCATGACGGCGCTTTCATAGCTCTGCTGTCGATATAAAGCGACAGTCGCGAACCTTCCTTCATTCTTCAACGATCGATGCTCTTCTGACCAAATACAGAGACAAACCGTTGCATGTCTGCTTCTCCAAACTTGATCGCTGCGCCTGACATATTCCTGTCTTCTAAAACAGAGACTCAACTAAGAATGTGGTGCTCCTCTGGCTGTGCTTTCGATATAAAGCTACGACCTCTATAGTTGCTTTCTTTTCCAACAAAGCATACTCTATTTACCAAAACGCAATAACAAACACGCTCATGTCTGTGTTTCCAAAATTGGCGTCGATGTCATATCTTTCTTTCTTCCAAAGGATACGTGCGGACGCTTATGCGGTGTTCTCCCGGCTCTACGGTCGATATAAAGCTATCGTCCAGCTTGTTGTATGCATCAACAGCAATTTCGTCTACTTCAAAAAAAGACACATCGAGCTCTACATGTTTGCACTCCTCAAAATGAAAAATCATCACGTCTTATGCTAGCTTCTCCTCCAAGAAACGCCACTCGAAGCCTAGCACGTGCAAGGCTCTTCCGGTCTTGCAATGCATATAAATCACCACCTCGACCGTCGCTTCCTTCTCCCACAACGCTTCCTTCATTTACCAGAAAACACAGTGGAAACCAAGTGATGTTCGCCGTCCTCAAACTCTGCGGAATCGACGCTATGTCCTCCTTTCTTCGAAAACCACCAGTGCGGGACCTTCATGCACAAGGGGTCTCTGGTCTCGCAATACATATCCAGCTCGCTCCTGACGCACTGCTTCCTTGATTGACGCTAGATCCTTTTCTACCAAAACTTCATAGTGATGCAGCGATGGTCTCGCTTTCGAAAGCCAACAATTATAACCAAATGCTCGCTCTGTCTTGCGAGAAAGCGAATATAGACACGCTTATGCTGAGCTTTTCTAGCTTCGAAGTGCATATAAACCTCAGCCATAGCACCCTGTTTCCTTTACCAACATCGTCTTCTCTATACTCCAAAATAGAGATTACCAATACTTATATTTGTGCTTCTCCAAATGCACTAGACAAGATTGCGATGTCTCTGCCTTCTTCGCGGGCTTGTTCGCGGCTTTGACAACACGAACCCGTCCTGTCATTTGAAATGAAATTCGCACTCGACTATGTCGCTCTCTTCACAAAATGGAACCTCGATTGGGCCCATGTGCTGTGGCTTCCCGAGACTCATTCATTGCGACTACATGTCTTCGCATACCAAGACATACACCACCTAGCTGCATGTGTGTGACTTTGTAACCGAAACAGGATACCGAATATGTTCCTGTTTCCTTCTGAAACTCCAAGAAGATCATTGCGCATGGCTGTGTATCAAAAGTGGCAGGTCCCCCGCTTCTCATGCGCGGGCGCTGGGAACGCTTGGTGACAGCTTATAAGCCTCTGCTTTCTTCTTAAGAGTTCCTGTCTTCTGATCAGCTACACTCTTCCCCATTCATTCAAAACAAGCTATCAGACAATACCATGATCTTTGCGCCTTCCAAAAGAAGGGGACAGCTATAAAATGTTCCTGTCTTTTTCCCAGTTCTTCGCCCAGGACCACGTCTCTGTTAATCAGAGATGGCCCAGTCGCTTATGCTCGCGCTCTCAAAGCTTCAGCTTAACGCCGCATGTCCTTTTCTGTCTCTTCGGCTTTGGTATCACTACTGTACATCTGACTTGCAACCAAGCTCCGCCCCACAATATGCGCGTGTTCGGTCGATGGGCATAAATACACCACTCTCCTGTTCCTCTCCTGAGATTTTATCACCCACTTCGTCGGTTTTACACACCAAAAACATACAAGCTTCGTGTCATGTTTGGGCTCTCGAAAATAAGAGCAGAACACCGTATGTTCCTTTTCTCTTCGTTCGAATTCACCTGATACCGTCGCATCCTCGATGTCACACTACTAAGCTCTTGTGTTGACGATACTTCTCTTTTCGCGAGAGGACCTGATTGGATGGGTGCATATGGAATTCGGAAGTTGTGAGTCGCTCGTTCGCGTCGCCACCGCAGTACCATGGGACGAGATGGAAGAACTAGAGTATGCATCGCACTCTGAGTTAGAAGAGGGCAATATAAGATGGTCGCCGCTGCTGCGTCTTCGTTGCTTGCACAACGCACACACTATGGCGGACTTCATCATCACCACCGCTTCCCCGAACCCGAGCATTCGAATTGGCTACTGTGGCCTTGCAGTACCTGAAGGCATCTTCTATAAGGGCCCCTACCCTGTGGGAACTGCTGCGAGCGAGTTCACTTTACTGGTAAAGGGTCTTTTCTTCCTCATCGTCGCCTCTCTCCTTGATGTATAGATGCGGAATACAAAAGAGTATCTCCTTATTCTTAGCTAACTCTATAGTATGTTGTAGCATTAGTGTTGAAGATGTAGCTAACGTCTGTTTTAGGATCAACGATCGCTAAGAAGACCTTCTTGGCTGCCGAGAAGGCTGCTGTAGATGGCCTTCTTCAACGACTTTAGACACCTGGCTATACGCCATCACCAGCAGAACGGACATTCCTTAGGGTAAACACTAACTTTACAGACGAGCTGCGACAGGAACAATTCGACGCTATGCTGGCGGGCTACTGCATGAAGCTCGCTGACTTCGAGGAGGATTAGAGAGTCGCGGGATAGCTAGCTAGAGCAAATGGAACATATCGTGGAGCATATAATCGTATGGGTGATGATGGCCGCAGGTGAGACACAAGGGTCACACTACTAAAAAGATGGACCTTCTTTGTTTCATATTTGTGCGCCCAAAAACTAGTCACGTCAGACGTATGTGTCTTTCTCGAGGTCGAAAAGATCCAATCATCGAGTTCTATGCCCGTGCTCGCAGATGGATATGGTAGGACAAAACATGGGCGCTTTCCCAGGGGTTGTGAACACAGTCAAAAAAGCCTTCTTTGGGTTCCAAAGCACGAATGTCTCTCGATCATGGAGAAGCGCTCGGTTCAGGTTCTCGTATATATATACCAGACACTTCTCTACTTCATTCACCATCACTTTACATTCTACCTTTACCTGAAGACATTCCCGAAAAGACTGTCCAGCCTCCTATAGCTGTTCCTCTACTTCTAAATTGCCCAGTAGTACCTTGCCATAAGAAAAATCCCAAACGCTAAGCGTCAAGCATCATGAGAAAGGCCAGCCTGGCACCGACACTTCCATAAAACTCGGCGGAGTACTCGGCAAACAAGAGTAAAAAAGTACACAATTACTTCCCATGGTCGTTGAGGCGGCCTCAACAGCGTATATAGACTACGACAGTCGGCCTTGCCCTTCTCTTCCAATCACCCACTTCCTTCAGTTTTGTCCAAAACGCCGGCTCCTCAAGGTATGGGTGCGGTTTACTTTCGAAAAACCCGCGCACATCCAAGATGTTGTGCGCGTCCAAAAAGCCGAACGAAAACGACGTCATGAACAAGTCCGACCTTTCCCTGGAACATACAAAACATCTGGGTGCCCTACGCATGAACGAAACCTGAGGTCGACTATGCCATGAGTACTCGTACCTTCGTCGCTGCTAGCATATAAAACCCACGGCCTTCTGCTACCAAGCCTTCCTCTTTCATGCGCTCCGGTATCACCAAGAAATATCTGAAATATAGAGCCTGACCTTCCATGGCTGTCTTCCGTTCTCCGAAACAGTTTCTTGAGACCGGGATGACGGGAACCTGGAAGTTGTGGTCTGAAAGAGATAAACACAGCTTTGATGTCGCCGGGAACTCTCAAAAGCTACGCAAAGTCTACGGAATGCTGAAGTCGTGTTACTTGGCTTACATGAGCACGTGGCGTTCCTTTCCCCTTAGCAAGTGGTTATATAAACCACAATTTGTGACCAAGTCTCCTTATGCCACGCTCCCCTCAAAGGGCTACCAAAACAGCGGCATTCATGTTTCATGGCTTCCTTCTCTTGTCCTGAAACTGGGTCCCTCATTCGCGATGTCGAGAACTGGAAGAAAGGAGATTATTATTGCATGAGGAAGACAGAGCTTACGCTGCTACATCCGAAACGCATAAGCGTACTATGGATGTCCAAAAATTCTACCTCTTACCATATATGCGCTCGCCGTGGTTCCCTTGCCAATATCTCTGACGCGCGAGCTGCGAAAATCCCTCTTTCCCACGTCGCTCTGCACCACTAAAAGATCGACGACCTGCTTATATGTCTGCTTTCTGCTTTCTGCTTTTCCCACAATACAATATTAGGAAGCATTGACGGGGGTGCAGAAAGTGAGCCTGCCGTCTACATGAGCAGACTGAGCTGTGGCCTGTCCGCTCGAAACGTTCCGGCCGACGGCTATGTACAAAAAAGCGCAACGAGAGTTAGGGATGCGCAGTGCGGGTTTTTCCAATGCACGCGCATATAAACCACTCATTACGATCTTATCACTTCCTCTCTGCACTCTTTCTCACGAGATACCGAAAAACAACATTTTGGAAGCTCCCATTGATGGTTGCTTTCGCCCTGCCAGCTTATTGGTTACTGGTGTCATGGCAGTCATTAAAATCAGAGTACGAACCACTTATTAGTGAGACTGACGTCTTGGTCGAAGTCTTAAAAACAATGCCTGCTTCGTGATGTGCAGAAAGAAGTCCTAAAGTTCGGGATGGCTCCACACACCTTGTGTATATAAATTACAGCTTTCGACTTTTCTTCCGCTCCATACTTCTCCTTCTCAAACACCAAAAACAGCGATGTACTACATTATGTCTGTCCTTTTCTCTTCGCCGAAGGATATTGGTTAAGACTGTCACAACGAGCGCCAAAACACGATAGGAAAGAAGTTCATGAGTAGAAACGCTTTTTCGCCTAAGATGTTGGAAAAAGGAGACGATGGCTTCTATGTCCGTAGGGCTGGCGTTGCTCCCAGCGATGGAGCTACGCATTTTGTGTATAAAACGACAACTCCTGGCTTCTCTTCCACTCCACACTGCTCATTCTTCAAATACCAAAATCCGAAGGCTAGCATGCTATGTCCGTTCTTTCCTCGTCTCCGAAAAGTGGCAGGGTGTCGAATGTATAACCAGCGCCAAAACTTGAAAGCATAGTTCGCATGAGTAAAAAGGCTCTAACGATTGCAAATACGAAAAGCATGAAAGCAGGTCTTCATGTGAAGAGTCTGAAGTTATTTGCGGTGATGATATGGTGCCATCCGTATATAAAACTCAAGATCTACGGCTCTTCTTGGTCTTCTCACTATCATTCGCACTCCTACTGCGAACTTCCAAAATAGCTAGCTGAACATCTTATGGGTGTGCTCTTCTCTTCCGGAAAGACAACGCGATCACTGACGACTGAAGTCGGAAGATATTTAATTTATGACCGAGATCGCGGGTCCGGTCGATAACAGTCGCGATTTCGAAATGCCGAACACTGCCCATGATGTGCTGAAACCATGTACAAGATCAGAAATGAGCACTGGGAAGTCGGCCAGCTCTGCGTATAAATACCCTGTCCTGGGACTTATCTTCCTCTTTCCACAACTTACTTTACTTACTCTACCAAAATCCCAAAACGAAAGAAGCTAGGATTAATGGCTGTGGGCTTCTCTTCCTTATCCAAAACCAATGTGATCGGAATTTATGACCAGCATCCGAAACATAACCATGAGAGCCGAATGCATGAGGTGGGCGACTGGTTCTAAAGTACCGAGACGAATGACCAGATAATGAATGTGCGAAGAAAAAGAACAAACGTACATGTCCATGAGCACTGAGCAGTGACGCGCCTTCCGGGTATATAATTTCTGTTGTGCGGCTTGTCTTCTTCACTACACCTCTCCACTCGTCTTCCTCGATTTTACCAAAAAGAGGCTTGAACTGCTTGATGGCTGTGCCTGCCCTCCAAAAATGGAGCTCGTACCAGACATGATCGGCATACAAAGCACAATTACAGTCGCGCATGAGTGAGATCGCCTCCTCCTTCTCAACATCTCCAAACGCCCACCTTTTTGGCTATGCGGGAGCAAAAAAGACTTCTCTCATTTCCATGAGCACTGAGTTGGTCCGCGCTGAGCACGCATATAAATTCCGCTGTTGACGCGTGCTCTCCACTACACCTATCTTTACCTCTTTCGTGTGCTTACCAAAACTTGGGAGAGTACAAACGATGGCTGTGCCAGTCTTTTGAAACACGATTTGGAGAAGTACATGATTGGCACCAGAAAAGTACCTGCGTCACGGCGATGAGAGGAACCGCCCTCTCGCTTCTATCCATCCAGACTTTCAACTCCGAAAGCACATGAGAACTCAAGATTGGTTCAGTAGGTTGTTATGAGGACGACGTGGGGCCTTGGCGGATGTATATAAATACCTTCGGCGGCTCGTCTTCTTATCGCATATTCCACAATTCTTTCTCTGTACACTCAAAAGAAGAATCAAGCGGGGTATGGTCGTGCGCCTCTTTCCTGTCCCCCAAAAACCAAAGTGAACGAGATCATGATCAGCACCCGAGACATGGCATTGAGATTGACATGAGAGACACTGAACTCTTGCTCCCACCCCAAAATCACAGTTCGCCTCTTTATGCGGACTCAAAAAGGACCTTCCTCACTAGCTATGAGCACTGAGTGGGTGCTTGGCGAGTGTACCTAGGTATATAAACACCCGCTGTCGCCCATCTTCTCCTCATATAATCTACAATTCTCCCCTCGGGACTTCAAAAGTCGTACCCACGAGTTGCATGGCTGTCCTGGCCTCTTTCTTCCTCTCAAAAAGTAAACTTTTCCGAGTCATGACGACCGAGGCCGCCCTCGAAAACACTGCGCTTTCAAGATCATGAGAGCGCCGCTGTCTCTATTACAATACCGCATCGTACACCAACATGTCTCTTCTTCCCGACTTTGCTCGATTAGAATCATAAAAGTGCCATCTCTTTCCAGGATGATCGTTCCTCCTCCAAGTTCCTCCCATCGATATCCTAAAGCTCGACCCACCGTCAACATGACTTCCTCCGTCTTCCAAACCCCAAATTTATCCGCACATGATTTGCTCCAAAACTCGCATCCTCACAGCGGATGAGAAGAACTGGTCTTGTCCTCGCACTCTCCACCTTGAAAAAGTACAAGTCTTCTCCTGCCCCACTCAGATCGATCATAAATCACCACGTCGTTGCAACATGCTCGTCTTTCCTCCGCGTATCTTCTGATGATACTCATAAAACCAAAAGAAAAGGGATGGCGTCATATGACTGACTGTTCCCTCCTCTTTTTCTAAAACACTGTGGATCCAACTGATGACCGAGCTTCGAAAGCGATTGGGCATCTTGCGACGAAAGAGCTGTGGTGGCCTCCTCGTCTCTTCATCTCCAAAACATCGACGCTCTTCGCTAGGCTGTAGTCGTGAAAGATTATGAATAATGTACAAATCGAGTGCATGTCCGTTTCTCCTCTGCACTGCTTGAAGTGCGAACCTAAATCAGCTTAGGCAGCCCGCATGGCTGCGTCTCTTCATCCCTTAAAAACCTGCGACCTCACTGCCATGACCAACCACCAACGTTCTAGAGTGTCGGTGCATGAAAGTCCTGCTGTCGCTTTCTTCTCATTTCCGATCTTCAGCACTCAAAACAAACTGCAATTCAGGCCATGAGGAGAAAGACAGCGACAAACGGTGGTGGTGCACGACATGTTCTTCTCCCGATCAGTCAAATTCATATTTGCCCAAGTCGTCCACGTCCATTTGCAAGCTCAACCATTTAGTGCCAGTATCTACCTGGCAGACGGAAGCATCCCGGCCTACTACACTACTAGATACTTAGTGCCACGACAGCTTTAAACATAGCATGAGAAGCTTCATGAGGTGAAGTCCAAAGTCCATGTAAAATGGTATATTCGTTTGCTATCCAGCTATCATACTTTTCCACCCCGATGCGAGCTCGCAGTGGAGGACATGCCTGCTTAAGCTAAGCTCGTGGAGCTGCGTTGATAGCGCCATGTAGTTTAGCCTTGGAGTGAGGCTGTGTACATGAATGTGGGGCGGGGAGCGTCGGGGATGCATGGTAGCTCGGCTGCTCCCGGTGTGCTCGAAGCTTGTGTGTATGTCGGTGGTTCGTTCGTTCGGCCGGTAGCCATGTGAAGACCGCAGAGCTCTTTTGTGGGTTGCTTGCGTGCAGACGTCCTCGCAATTTCGCGTGAGGGGTGGCCGTTGTTCAGGGTTCTATAGCTATATCATCTGAACACACTTGGCGGCCTTCCTAGACCCTTGATGCGCCGTGTGCCATCACTTTCTACCCGAGTTTGCTCTTGCTATTGTTAGTCCAATCAAGGTATCGTGTTCATACTGGCAGTACCGCTGTGATAAAGGCCTCCAGCCCCCGCTCAAACAGCTCATTCGCAACGCCGATGCCGCCAGGGTGCTCCGTCGGCGCAAGCGGGTTCTTGACCACGTATTCCACATAGAGATTCGCCCAGATCTGGTGCAAATACTGTCTTAGGTTGATGACCTTTGTATCCGTGAGCATGACAAACTTCATGCGCGTGGGCGTCTCGTAGTAATGCAGCTTGTACTCGCCGGTGCGGTACGAAAGGAACGTGTCGTCGGCACCACCCAGCTTGGTGACGAGGTTACGGAGGGAGAAGACGAGGCCAAAGACGAGCTTCTCGTCGTCGGAATGCGACATGCCCTTGCGGACGGCAGCGACCACGTCGCCATTGCTTGCGATGGAGGCGCCAGACGGCGGGCGGGCGGCGGCTTTGGACGAGGACGAGGTTGGGCGGGCGGGCGTCCAGCGGCGCGAGTAGATGCACTCGGCTGCACGTGCGGTCAGCGCGTGTACAAAGCGGTGATCGCAACTTCACATGACGACTTACTGTGCCGATCGAAGATGTAGAAGCTGTAGAGGACCATTGCGGGAGTATGACGTCGTGGAGAGATGCGACAATGGGGCGAGGTTGTTGTATGCGAGGTGTTCTACTTGTGGTGTTGGAGATAGGGAAGCGGGTGTGGTCGCCGATGCCAATTGAGCGTCGCGATATGGCGCCAAGGTAGGAGCGTGAATTGTGAGGAGCGTCTGTAGCTGTGTATACGCAATTCACTAGCCAAGTGGGTAACGGAGAGCCTAGACGGTGGGGACAGCGTGCGCCAAGTGCGGTGGGTGGATGGGGGTGATGTGATTGCCCGTCGACGGGTGAGGCTGAAAGAAATGTCAGGAAAGGCCCCCTCTCTGCTGCATCGCTCCCCTCCTAGTCGGGCCCCAGAGCAAAAGACATCCTGGGCTGTCGGAACGTCGTAGTCCAGCGCCCCGAACTTCCCCATATTATTTCTCCCTAGCCGTCTCCTAGGCCCGTGTCCATCTTATCAACTACGTACTTAGCATCTGCCGTGCCCTCGACTGCGAGGTAGTTATGTCACACCCGCCCACGCCCTCGTCCACACCTCCCCCCAAGCGCCCATCCGAGTCCGACCTGCGCATCTACACATCGCAACCCTCCCTAGAAGTCCCAGCTGTCAGCGAGGCCGGACGACCGCCCCCCGTCAAGTTTATGTGCGTGTTGCCCGGGGATATGCCATGGCTACCCCGCGGAGGTGCTGGTCCTGGCCGGAGCTGATGCTAGACAAGGTCAACACCCGCATACCAGAGCCCGTTACGACACCACAAGCGCGCCGCTTCCTCGACGAGACGTGTGAAGGTGCGACCCACTGAATGCAGAAGCTGCGACCCTGAGCGACCTCTAACAGCACAGGAAACATTCAATGCGCGCTCCGAATACAGCAACAGCGAAGATGACGGCAGCGCCCAACACCGCATCAACCAGTACCTAGTCAAGCAGGAGATTGGCCGCGGCTCCTTTGGCGCCGTCCATCTCGCTGTCGACCAGTATGGCCAAGAATATGTGAGGATACCAGCTCTCTCGACATGATTACCACCGGAAAGAGAAGGCACCACCCGGGCGCATGCCCCCAATAAGACGATGCGGGTTCCCTCGAGGTACAGGCATTGGCTCTCGCTGACGCATCAACGCGCAGGCTGTTAAGGAATTCTCCAAATCCCGACTGCGGAAACGCGCCCAGTCCAACCTCCTGCGCCGACCGACCGCTGCGAAACGAATGCGCGCGCTCCCTGCTGGCATAGGCTTCAATTCACCGCTGCACCGGCATTCGGTTACCGAAGAGAACAATGCTTTCGAGCTGATCAAGGAAGAAATCGCCATCATGAAGAAGCTACACCACCCGAACCTGGTCACGTTGATCGAGGTGCTGGACGACCCAGAGGAGGACTCGCTGTACATGGTTATGGAGATGTGCAAGAAGGGCGTCGTCATGCAAGTTGGCCTCGAGGAGCGCGCCGACCCTTACAGCGAAGAGCAGTGTCGGTGTTGGTTCCGAGACATGATACTAGGTCTCGAGTACCGTACGTGAGGCTAGGTCATTCGCGAGACAAGGCTAACAGTTGCCAGTTCACGCCCAGGGTATTATCCATCGAGACATCAAGCCCGACAACTGCCTCATCACCGAAGAGGACGTGCTGAAGATTGTCGATTTTGGCGTCTCAGAAATGTTCGACAAGGAAGGCGAGATGAAGACGGCCAAGTCAGCGGGCTCGCCAGCGTTTATGCCGCCGGAGCTGTGCGTTGCCAAACATGGCCATGTTTCTGGAAGAGCCGCCGACATATGGTCCATGGGCTGCACATTATACTGTCTTCTTTTCGGCCGTATACCATTCGAGAAGCACGGTATGATCGAGCTTTACCAATCAATACGGATGGACCCATTGGAATTTGAGACTGAATGCAATCCCGAGCTGAAGGATCTTCTGGTCAGGCTCATGGACAAGGACCCCAAAAAGAGGATAACCATGGAAGAGATCAGAGTCAGTTGACTGCCCAACTTCATCGCGCAAGACTGACTTTCCAGGAACACCCATGGGTCACGCGACAAGGGACGGACCCTTTATTAGCAAAGTCGGAGAACGTCGCCATCATCATCGATCCGCCTACCGATGAGGAAGTCAATGCTGCCATCACTGGCAACATGGGTCACTTGGTAACAGTGGTAGGTGCACGTCTTCCCTATCGCATGCGAAAGCATTGGTATCAAAGTATCGTAGCCATTCTTGAGCTAACAACTGCATAGGTACGGGCAGTGAAGCGGTTCAAGCAGCTGCTCTTCAGACGGCGACCAGACCGCATAGAAAGTATACTGGGCAGTGCCTCGCGAATCGTTCAGCCGCCCATGTCCATGCGACCATCAGCACTACGCAAATCAAAATCACAAGACACACACGACCGCCGACCAGTTGAGAGCGCACTCTCCTCTGAAGGTGTACACCATCAGATCAAAATCGACGAGAAGGGCCAGAGACTTCCCCATAACATGGACGACATGGCATACACCAAACCTGGTCTCCGACCTGAGGTAGCAGGGAAGCGTTCAGCCAGCAAGGGATCTGCTTCTAACAGTCCGACGACGCCAACGGCCCCAGGTCTCAGTGAAGCCAAGATCATCCACGAGAACATGTCAATCCGGCCAGCGCCCATACATTCCATCTCAACACCCGGTGGCCTCGCCCCCTCATCATCAGCGCCAACCACACCTCTCGGTAAAGGCCACGCACACAACCCACTAGAAGACACACTCTTCCTCAACATCGGTACAGGCGAAGACTTCCTCCCCGAACCCGAAGACGGCTGCATCGTCTCCGAATCCCCCTCCAACGTCGACATCAACGTCTACGAGACCGCCTACGAAGAAGAAGTCCAACGAATCATCGCCCAACGCCGCGAACAGTTCGCTGCCGCCGCCTCTGCCGCCGCCCGCCGCCCTACCTTGTACCTAACGCGCCGCGTCGAAAACGTCAAATCCATCCGCGACAGCGACGCCATCTTCGACGAAGGCCAGGACTTGCGTCAGAATATCAAAGTCAGTCTGAAGTCCTTCGTTACTAAGACTAAAGAAGACATTGAAGCAAGAGGTGAACTGCAAAAGATCCAAGATGGCAAAGAGGGCAAGCTTAGTAGGACTATGCGCAATGTACGCGAGGCTAAGAGGCTCGTCGAGGAGGCTCGGGAGCGAGTCAAGACCGAAGAGAGGGATCGCGAAAGGGAGAGGAGTAGGAGTGCAACACCAGTACTACGGACCAATAGTTCGGCTAGTGTGCTTAGTCGGAGTGGGACGCCTGTGGGGAGTTGAGTGTGATATTTTCAGTGTGAGTTGTGATGGAGAGAGATGACGGAGTGTACTTGTGCGGGATGTGCGTGTTTCAATGGGCGTTTTGGATGTATACATAAAGGGTTCGATATTGTTTTTCTCCTTGAGGGGATGGGCCTGGTGCTCGATGATTATTCATACTGATATTTGATGGAATGGATTTGTTGGATTGAGGATGTGAAGTGAGGATGGTGATGTCGTGAGGAGCCATCCAGCCATCATCGCATGTGCTGTCATATGCTGCATGATCTTACGCAACGGCCCTCTCTTTGGTATCGCTGCTGTTCTGAGAAGCTCATCGTCAAGGCTTTGTCGGACGGAAGCGGAAGCTAGGCGATGGAGAAGGAATGAGCACTATGTCGTTGGTTGATAGTTGATAGCGTTGGTGACGTTGATGTCCTCGATCCATCCTTGATGTCGTTGATGCATCGTGAATTTCCTTGATTGAGCATGGATAGCGTTGGTGACGGTGACATCGTGGGCAGAGTCTAGGGCCTCATAGCATTTTCATGTTTGTCGATCTTTAAGCTTTTACCATGTTACGCCGGTCCGCTAAATGCAGCTGGGCTCCATCTTACTTCGTGTCTGCCTTGAAAAATGCAGGGCATTTCCTGACTAGCCGAGGAAATGTCCCTGAAGCTAGCTGTTCTGGGACTAGTGAATAAGTACACAGCCTCACATCGTGCTGGGGAACCCAATTCTTCCTACGACCGGCGTGCGTCCCCCAACTTGGTCGCACGACAGCACACGATTCTGGTGTGCAACCGCACGCCATCGATCTTCGGAATTCCCCAGTGAGGTCTACAAAACACTGAAGTTTATAGCGGAAGAACGATTTGCAGGATGAAAGCGAAGAGGAGTTCTTTCCGTGCTTGCGCGCAGGCGTTGGAATTTACCGGGTGAACTACCTGTAGCTTGGGCACATGCATCCATGCAGCGAAGCGGCCAAGCGACGACGAACGAAGCTTAGCCCGGGGTAATTGCGCTCAGGCATCCCGCGACGCGTAGGTCTCGCCGAAATATCTTTTGTTCGACGGACCTCCGTTTCCTCGAGTCGAATGCGAACTGCGTACGTGTGGGCTGCCTAACTACCTCCCTGGCCCCCCTTCGCCACCACCGTCCTCGCTTCTTCGACACCGAGTTGCGCATACGAATGCACTAACCGCGATCTCGCGTCGCCTTTGCTGGCCTTGATACGAGATGGCGGCGTTGAAATACGATGATAAGAAGGCTTTGGCTGCGGAAGAGGAGGATATCAAAGTTGCGTGTACATCTGTCAACTCGACGCAAGAATCGTTTTCGGAAGGAAAACCTGTAATACAGCATGAACGCGTCAAGACCTGGGGTAATGACAGTGTGCATGAGGCAACATGCACACCGCGAGGTTGGCCGTCGAAACCGCGATGGAAGGTACGCTGGACCTGGATGTTGCACGACGCCTGTTTGACTATCTGGCACGCCACCAAATGGACCGCGCGGACGATGAAGAATGCACCGCTATGGAAACACTTCCGGTGGTCGAAGAAGCAGTTCTACGCCTTTCTCCTCTTGCTCAGCTGGGTCATCCTGCCCATATTTGCAGCGGGCACGGTGACACCGATAAGATACATTTTCGCAGACAAGACTTTGTCATGTGGAAACACCATCGGCGGAGACCCTCAGAATGCAACGGTGACGGGAATAGAGAAACTCTTTACGCTGGACGCTACGTGGGGCCAATTCACCTTCTCACAGGCTAAGACGATAGACATCCTTTGGGACTTGCTTATCGGGAAAGGCGCACAGGCATTGGCGTGGTGGGCCACGTACAATGTCTTCTGCGACGCGTTACTACGCGCGATCGAACGACATCCGGCGAGTTTCAGCATTTTCCAGAGGATGGCTATGGAAGGGCCCGGGTTGCACTGTCTATGGGCATTGACGAAAGAGCTATGCACGGCGAAGAGTATACGGACGCGAGTTTTGTTCTTCTACATGTTTTGGTCGACGGGTTACGTGCTTCTTGTACCCATTGTCCTCGGCGCCATGACAGGTTACGACAGCACTTCTATCGCGTGGCTCGACATCGACGGGTCGAACAACATCATTCCCGCTTCCCAATTATCAAGTGCGTGGGTTATCTTGGGCACCAAGAACGAGACGTGGAAGCAACCGGGCTGTGCGGACTATGAGCTGCAGAGTGATTATGGCTACATTACGGATAAGAGACGGCAAAGTTGTAAGTTGTCGTCCTCCACCTTGCCCTTCACGTACTCACACCCATCATCCAACCGCTGCTCCGAGAATCTTGTGACATACTAATGCCGACGGTAATAGGTGATTGCAAATTTTCTAACGGCACCACTGTAACCGCCGCCGAACAAAGAGACCTCTGGCAACACACCTCGTTCAATCAATATGACGATCTTCTCTTCAACTGCACCTTCGACTTCCCCAACAACACACAGACCTGGACGGAACAAAAGGTCTACAATCAAGACTCCATCACTCACCTCTGCAACACCAGCGTCTCCGTCCCTGTGGGTGGCAAAACGTACAACGCCGACGACCTAGTCGGAGACTACGGGTACTGCTACAATGGAATTGGGTATCAGTACTACTCGCTCATAGGGAGAAGCCGCTGCCTTCCCGACACTGCCAACCCGACCTATCAATGGGGTTTCTCGACGCTCATGGCTGGTTTGTTCATGTTTGTGACGAGTGCCTGGGTTTTGAGTATGTATGTGCTGTGGCAGGACGCACAGTTCAATTCTACACTTGTCAAGGAGGGGTATAGACTTACGCCTTTGCGTGCGGCGTTTGCGATGGCGGTGGCGGCGAGGAGGCGCACGGGGTTGAGCGGGAAAGATCTTATCAGTGCGAAGAATAGGGCGTTGGGCAGACAGTTATACGGCAAGAAAGGGACGAGAGGCACGGTTGTGGAACATGGGCTGTTTTTGCAGGACCTTGAAGATACGGATACAGATGGGGCTGTCAAGCCGCCCATGTCACCAACGCCATTGTCATCAACGCCATCTCCTTCTTTCGCGCTGGCGGGTAAGGAGAAAGCGAGGATGACTTCTCCAACTGAAGACGATATGGAGATTAGACCGCTGGCTAGGTCGGATACGGATCTTTCGGTTCACGTACTCAGCGACGAGGAACTGCGCAAGAGATATCTACGCGGTGTGGAGGAGGCGAGGCTGAGTCGCAAGCCGCTTAGTCGGGAAGCGACGCTTGTGGAAGAGGGTATGTGGAAACGGAATCATGGTGACGATACTCTGGATCGAGATGATATACCGAGTGCTTCAGGCGACGGGTATCCGAGAGAGAAAGAAGCCGAGGCTGCGGACACATCGAATGATACAAGAGAAGGGAAGAGCGGAAAGGATGGAGGTTGGAGGAATAGGCTGAAGAAAGTCAGACGGCCTGGCTGAGCGGGAAAATGTGGAGATTTGATACGAAGTAATGCATAACATGAACAACACATGTGCATTTTAGTCGGCCTGTTTGAATGCGGCAGGGAGCTCTCATGTCGTGTCTTAGCGACGTTTTGAGCATGCAGCCCGTTTGCTACACTTGGCCCTGCCGTTTTATGGAACATCTCTTTTTTCGCACACACTCAGAACATGATTCCTTGTTGATGATGGTTTTTGGAACACCCGGTCTCTACTCTCATGGAAGCCTTGTCATCCTCTTTTGGTGACAACCCCAGACCCAGAGGGTTGAAGAGAGCAAGAGAAAGGGCAGAGGAGAGGTTCTTTTATACCCCTCACACCTCGTCACGAGCACCGCAGTCATACCGCTCTAAGGACTATGTTTCTGGTCGTCTGCTTCTCATGGCAATTTTGCCTCTTCTTTTTGATATCATGTGCAGAATTTCCATTCTTTTGAACAGTCGAGAGGACATTATACGTAGGAACAACGTCTTTGGTAGGCCGAGTCCGAGCGAGTTGCCCATGACGAGCATGATATGTTATTTCGGGAGGAATCGCTTCTGATGTCCTTTCTGCTTGATCATTTGTGTGATCTTGCAGAGTTTGGGTTGTAGAAAGGCAGCGAGAGGCGAGAAAGAGAACATGGAATCTCAAGGTAAGGTTTTTAGAAGTTGAAGCAAGTCAGACATGGATAGCTCGTCATCGCTTTTTGGTCATCTGCTCCTCATGACCTAGCGATCTTGTGTTTTTGGTCTTTTGGCGCAAGCAGAAGATGTGTAGAAGACAAGTGTGTGGAAGCGGAGGAAACTGGTCTTTTATATCTTTTGTGGTGATGCTCTTCCCGTCGCTACTATGCGGCTGCGCTAACGAGCATGTCTGGCTTCGAATGTGTGTACCGCGACGCGCACGCCAACATGAGTCTAGCACCTGAGTACTTCAGGCTGGCTGTGACATGAGCTGTTTTCATGCTCCAGACGTATACATGATCGACTTGCAGACGAGAAGAGCGCAACACATGTCGGGGTTTGCATACTTTTGCATCCAGGCGCGCAAAACTCAGAACATGATTGGTCGAATACTGGCTTTCTAGTCCAAACGAACTCAGAACATCGCAGGAGCTCAATTTTGTTTTAAGAAGAGATAGCGGAAAGGTTTGGCAGAGAGAAGGGAGAAGAAGCAGGGAAGAAGGCTTGTTACATGTATCTTGCTTCGGACAGGAAGCAAGGACATGGCTATGTTCGCGTTCGCATTCTGGACTCAATCTTCTCATCGCGTCTTTCAATCGGGCTTTTGGTATTTAGAAAAGAGAGGATTGTTGGTAAAGAATGGAGTGGAAGCAGAGGAAGGGGTATTTATATGCTTCGCAACCCGTCCCGAGGACCTCCGACATGACATATGAAGAACATGGTTTTTCGAGCTCTCAACCTCTCACATGACCAAACTATTCCATCTTTTGCATGGAGTTCAAATGTAGATGTATGAGAGAAGAAGAGAGGAGCATGACCCGAAGATGTCGTGTTTTATAGCCCAGCGCGACAAGTAGTAGTAGTAGTAGTAGTAGTAAGAGTGGGTCTTTTGGTCGTCTGCTTCTCATGAAGCCGTGGCCGAGCTTTTTTGGTAGATATTTTGGGTGTAGGATGTGGATAATCAAGAAGAAGAGCAGCATATGCTGATGTTTATACGGTTTTGTAGCTGGGCTCGGCGCAGAGCGGACATGGCTCTAGCTCTTGCGTGTTTTGATCTTTCACTTCTCATAGTTTCATTCTGAATTCCTATCGGTCTTTTGCACGCAGAAATGGGTAATGAAGAAGGTGTAGGAGGAATAGTAGGATAGTGTTATCCTAATCTAGGTCGGGAATAGTCGAAGCAGGCCAGACATTGAGCCGCTCATTCGCAGTTTTGGTTCTCGCCAATTCTCATGATCTCTCTGCTTATATGTTTTGGTTGTTTAAATCGACGTAGAGGTGGGTTGAGAGAATGGAGTGAGGGAGAGAAACGCCAGTCTTAAATACGTCTCTGGTATAGCTCAAAGAAGGCAGAACGCACATGACATTGTTCAGGGATCGATTCAGGCTCTCCGCTTTTCATTTCGCGCAAGCATGGCGGATACAATCTCTTCCCCATGCAACTGTACTTCGATCATCTGGATAGCTGCAAGTTCAAAGACGGACAGACACATGAAGTTGAACCAGTGGTGATTATGAACATGTTGCTCTCTTCCCCTTTTTTTTCGCCAAATCCTCCAGGAATATGCCGACGCCAAATTGGGGTTTAAAAAAGACGCGTCAGCCACAGACATATCTTCATGTGTTGGAGTTTTTGAAGGAAAGAAGAGGTCGTATGTCTTAGAATGCAGAAACGTATCTCTTGAATGGTGAAGCTTTTATGCTTTTACAGCATGGTAGGCTGACGGCGACGTCTCCACAGACATAGTGGCTGCTTGTGCGATTTTGAGAAAGAAGCAAAAGAGCAGACACCATTGGCATCTCTCGCCGCTTGGAGAAGACTAAGGAACTTGGAGTGCAGAAGGCAGAACTTTACTCGCCGACTGCGATTGTAGTGTATGTTTACGAGAGGGCCTGTACGTGGTTTCTTGTTCCAGCGGCAAAAGACATCACGCGGAGATTGGCGATTTTCCGAACAAGAGGCCAAAGACATGCGACAACTTCCACATGATTTTGAAAGAGAAGAGGAGGCGCGGACATTGTGAAGTGATGCTGGATTTTTGGAAAAGAAGCAAAAGCTTGTGAGGTGTAGGAGAGAAGAGCAGTGAGGTAAGAAAGGCGTTTTTATACCCAGTTACTGAGGCTGGAGACAGCGGAGAAGATCATCAATGTAATCAAGCCCCATTTTTTGTTATTCTCGGCAATGTGATGATAGAATGTCTGGTTCATGTACGATAGCGATGACTTTTGGCTGTTCCGGAAAAAGGTAGGAGTGTTTGGAACGGTAGATCTGGAGTGCCTATAGCAAATGATGCATACGATTTTAGTCTTTTTCCTTCCAGCCATGGCATAGTAGCGATTACGTTTCGAGAGAAGAAGGAGGCGCCCAGGACATGAACTTGGCCCAGTTTTCTTTTTAGTTTCGGTCCAGGATGTCGATGTGGTAGGAGAAAGGCCCAAGAAGAGCTGTATATATACCTGGCTGGCGCCCCAAAATCATCATACGAGCGCTTGATGTTTTTGGTGGGCCATATTATATTGCTTCATGCCCTTTTATACCAAGACTATCGTGGAAAGCTCATCATCTTGACGGCCACCAAGTTTGGAAGACAGTGGTGGCTCATGAAGATCTCTTTGTGCTTCTTTGAGTAAGAACCTTGATGAGCACTCGTTCAAAGACGCCAAAGGCTGAACCATGAGTTCAAACTTATGACATTCGGAGTAGACCTTTGCACATTATTGAGGGCAGCGGACATTTTCGGGTGATAGATCGATCATGCATCACGCCTCTCGAGTATTGGAACCGAAAAGCGCAGGACGGACAGCCATACAGATGGGCGAGTTTCTTTTTGATATTTCAGAAGTGGAATTGTGTGATGGGAGAGGGAAAGAAGCAGGAGGAACGAAGGCTTTTATACACACCATTTCTTGTTACATGCGAGCACGGACCATGCACAAGGAGAGGTGGTCTCAAGCCAAAAGTCCAGAAGCCGCAGTCTCTACCCCAACCCGGGCTGTATTTCCGCGACATGAACTACAGGTTCGACAGCGGCATCTCCTCGTGCTCCTCATCTTCTCGTCGGCATCGCCGCTCTAATCGCGTCTTTCAACCACGCCGGAAGCTCCTCCGCGTCCGACTTATCCCCGCTTGTTCTATCCTCAAACACTTTCCCCAACCACATGCCACGCTTCAACCTCTTCTCTTGCTCTTCCTGCTCCTCACCATCCAATCCAACCCTCCCCTTCTCAACAACATCCTCAAGCCACGCCCTAAACCCCGGATAAACATACATAGCCGCCACCCCTCCACTAGCCCAAGTAACACACGCCCATTCCATCTCCTCCCACTCCTCTTCGCTACCCGCAAAATCTCTTATCGCAACTCTTACACTGTTCTTTTCGCGCTCACCCAGTGTCTCATCTTCCAGCATCTCTTTCACCGCATCTTTGATCGGCGTAATCGTAGAGGGTGGGAGAAGCCATGTGTTGTCAATCTCCTGCGTACCGATCTCCAATGCGCGGCCGATGAGGAAATGCTCCGTCACTTCGTCGCACGCGTAAGCCTTAGCTGTTGGGGCGGGAGCGAAAGGCCATTTGTCCCATCGAGTTGGTAGATCGAGCGTGAGGTCGGTGAAGTAGTCTTCTTCTGTAGGGTCGAGCCAGCATAGTTTGTCGACGGGGTGGAGAGGTGTTTGGAGGTCGCCTAGTGGGTGGCCCCAGGGCGAACCGAAACCATTGCTGAGGCGGAGGAAGGTCTTGTAGTCGTCTGGCAAGGTGGTGTTGATTCGGACTTCGGTTTCTTTAATTTGCGAGTCTGTGGCTGGGGAGTGGAAGAGGGAGGTTTCGGGCGGCTCGGGATTAAGCTTTTTGGCCTCGGCGTTGTATTTCGTGTTGTATTCTGTCGCTATCAGGAGTTCTTGCATGGAAATATCTGCTCTCGTTCTAGTTCGACCGTTCGTGAGTCGCTCGGTCAAAGCATTCTCGAAGTCTTTCGCAAAGGTCGCGAGCGCTGCTTCATCAATGTCGAGATGCTGTCTCAGCGCTCCGCTTTTATACAGCTTCCATGCCTGCCTGGACTCCATTGCTGGCTGAGTCTCGTACGAACGTTCCCCAAAGCTATGCGCCAGCCATCGTAGTAACTCGTGGGATGGCGGGGTGCCCGACTGACGTAGTGTTTCGTCCATCCCGGGCTGTTCATGGTTTGCTTCAGCCGATAAGACCAGGTCCAGTATGCGCACCAGCCCGCTTCTCACGTCTCGGGTGTTAGGTACTGGACGTGCAGTCTCCAAACTATGGATGGCATCTCTCGCGCTATCAAGCATCTGAGAAATAGTGGGTGAACGATCAAGCTCATGGGCGTGGAGTGCTTCTGCAAGTCCTGACCTTGGCATCACGGTCGGCTTATACCATTTCGATGCCAACTCCTTCGCGATAACTTGCAGCTCCTCTTCTACATCGTCTGATGTTATTGTTTTGTCGGTCCTCGTTCGAGGTTTGCCGCCGATCGTCTTGACTCGTCTATCCCTCACAGCCTGTCGCACCTTATCTTCTTCTCCCTCAGGCCATGGCACACCATCTACCTTCGCACGCAGATCCCAGAGAAACCAAAGGGGCCGGAGGCTTCCGAGTCGGTCGTGGTAGAAGTCATAGTTGTTGAGTCTGCCTATCAGGCGCGCTGCTACATCTGTGTAGCCTAGGAGAGCCAGCTCTGGAATGAAGCGTGATGTGTACTCATAGAGACTATTATTGTCGCAACGTGATATAAGCGTTTTGAGGGCATTGTTCGATGAGGAAGGCATGATAGTGTGGCGAGAATGATTCCCGACGCGTCCAGGTAGTCGCGCCGCGTGCGGAGGCGGGACTGACGTCATGTGGAGGATTAGGCAACCAGCAACATCACGATGAAGGAGAAGACATGAGAGGAATTTGCTTGGCTACAATTGGAATTTTATTGATTGGTCTACATGTGCAACAAGGTTTGATCATATACGCGACGATACTTCTAATCGAGAGCAAAACAACAGACTCCGGGAGGCTCCAAACCTGGACCTACACCCAGACCGCGAGTTCAAGCTCAGTACTACACTCCTCCTCTAGTAATATCTTTTGCTGAAGTCGCGATGATATCTACAACGAACGAGGATAGAACCGGCCGCGGTCAAGGATAGCGAAGTCGAAGCGAGACAGTACTGCGGTGTGTCACGCCAGTGTCTCACAGAGTGACTAGTACCTAAGTAAGGGTTAGACAGTAGAAATGACAGTAGAAACGACTCGGGGTGCGAAGAATAGTAAGTGTGAACAGTATATATGGCAATGTAAATGTCTAGCGACAAAAGAAACAAGAAAGGTAGACGGTGGAAATGAATTGAGACACAAAGAAAGAAACAGTTGACAGTGGAAATGACTGGAAAGGCAGAAGAAACGCAGGAGAAACCTTACCATGGTAGCTAGATTTGAAGTGTCTGCGAACGAGTGGGGAGTAGAAGCGTTGGAGTACGGAGGAGCGATATTGATGTACGTGCGCTCGGCCTCCGGATCAACACATGGTAGCGAGATAAGCGAGACAGAAAATTAGGCGGCAGTCCTATTGTTGTGCCTGGGCTGAAGTGAGAGTGAAGACGGAGGCGCGCGCTGGGAGCAAGTGAGCACGGGCCAGGAAGCCGCCAGTGAGTAGAGTGAGCTCGAACTGGCACCAGCATCGGATGAGAGCGCTAGTCGTACGGCTTGTCAGTGAGTAGACGAGTTATTCCAAGCTCATAGTAAGCCCCGTCACTTGGTGTATGGAGACAGCCTTGTAGTTACCAATTGTGATTACGTATCCACGGGTATCATTATTACAACCGCTCAACAAAACAAACGAAACAACTCTTCACATCGACCTCTCTTGTATCCTCGCCCCTTGCTTCAACGGTGTCTCATCCCCAAACACACTCGGCGCCGGCGCGTCGTTGCTACTCCTCGAGCTGCCCTCTATGAAATCTTTCCTGTCAATATAATCTTTCCTGTCCTCATGCGTGATGTGTAGATCCGTCGTACACTGGATACCACCCAGCTCCAGGCTCTCATCACTATCAATCTTGCTCAGCCCCGCGCTGTGCATGTTTGTCGTGTTGCGTTTCGATCGGTTGGTCAGCTGGACCGAGTGCGGTTGGTGCGAGCGCGCGTTGGAGCGGGAGTGCGAGTCGGGACCGGAGGAGCTGTGGAATTCTTCGGGGTTCATGTCGTTTTGCGGCTTGCCTTGCGCGAGGCGGACGACGAGGGAGGCCATGGACATTTCGATGTTGAGCTTGACCATGTAGACGACGGGGTGGAATTGGACGTATACGACTTGGTTCTGGAGGAACATGAGACCGATGAGGAGGGCGTCCATGGCGATGGAGACAACCATTAGCTTGCCGTTAAAGCCTACCAGCGGCGCGTATTTGGTCAGGCCGTGTTGTTCGACGAGACGGATCTTGACAGTTCGTAGGAAGTACCAGTTCAGGCCTGCGTCCACGATCAAGATGAGCACCTTGCTGACCTTGTCCCAGACGTTGTTGATCTTGACGAAGGTTTCGCTGATTGGTGGGACGGTGTGCGATGGGATCCAAATACAGAAGACGGCGATGTTGATGCTGGTGATCAAGACTACTGTTCCCCATTTGAGGTTGCGGATGGTACTTCGGTGTTCTGCGATGAGGGCAATGCGGTTGATGATGATTTGCATGAGCAGTTGGATCTCCCATACCCAGAAGAATAGGATGAAGAATAGAACGGGGACACTGTAGTCTTTGTCAGCGTCGACTCTTTGTCGTGTACTGCAGTTCCAGGGAACTCACGTCGGCCCGAGTACATCGTTCAAGAACAGCCATCCGATGATACCGATGATGACATTGACCAGAATCTCACCCCATATCATGTAAATGTAGGCTGATCGGAGGGGGCTGTGATTTCGCCGTGTCTGCTTGACGGCCTCCCATACTGTCAAGAACCCGAACCCAATCGTGAAGCCGGCAGCCAGAGCAGCAAGCTGGAAGTCCTGGACGGTAGCCGACATTGTGTGGTGTAAGTAACGCCGAGGTTGGGGAAGGAGAAGTCGGTCAGAAAGATCCTGATGTAGAAGGGCTCAGGGTCTCCAAAACACCCATATATCGCTACTGATCCCGGAAAGGAGGCACGCCCGCTACAGAAAGCACGTTGCAAACTACCGATAAGTTCATCATGGGTGACTGACTAGCAATAGGATGGCATTAGTGGACGGGACGGCATGCACCGTGGAGCTGTCAACTTAGCAAGCGGCTTGGGTTGTCCTGCCATGCTCTAGCTGCCAATCACCACGTGTAGATGCTACCCGCTAGTAATTCCAAGTGTTCCGAAGGACCCTCGCTTGCGTTTGCGAGTAGACGTGCATTACGGAGTGGACCGGCTTCCTAGCTTGGTATCAACCAGCGGGACACTGCGCACTCTGGGCTCCGACGTTCAGAGCGCCACATGTAAGTTAGATCTGTCTCCTACCCGAAAGTAAGTGTCATCTTAAACCTTAAATTACACGGCTGACGTGTATCGTGGAACGTAACAAGAATTTCGGGTTTTGTTAGTGTTGAAGACGATTACTATTCTCATCGGGTAGTGGACGGTCGCCGACTTCATGACATGTAAGTGATGATGAACATAGATGTCGCGATAATACCTCCGAGGGCTGGGATACTCAAGATTTTCCCAAGGTTGCCTTCCTGCGTGGGGCCGCGGATCTTCAGCGCTCATGGAACTCGTCGACGCGAATGCATGAATGCGCGACATCCGACTCCACACCAAGACGCAGAATCTGCACCGCCACTTCGTCAGTCGACCTCTCAGACGGATGAACAGCGCCCCTACACTCCCACTTCCTTGCAATCATTGCAGAAAGCTGGGCGCTGCGGCTCAAGGTCTGCATTTGATGTTCACCGGTGGTTGAGACGGAGTTGGTACGCCTACAATGCTGATACTCGCATGAGACCATATCGATACATGGGGTCGACTCTGCTGGTGTATTCGGGGCACGATCGTAGCTTCCGTCGCTTCCCCTGATTACATGTGCGAGTATGACCGAGGAAGACCCGCAATTATTCAAGACGATGGTTGCAATTATTCCCGTCCAATTTGATGCTGAGGTGTTGGTGGCCGACATTGACCGAATGGCAATGTGCAGAGTCATGGAACATCGAATGAGGATTTCGGCTCAGCTGACCATAATCTGCGACCCAAGTCTTGCGAAAAGACATCTGCGTTCTGCAGGTCGCAAAAGAAAACCTATGTGGCGTAGTCTTTCGAGATCCAATCTTCTGGAATTCTTCCTTTCCAATCGGTGCTTCTCCGGTTTCCGGCAATCTGGCCAAACGCGTCCCTGCGACACGGCTCACGGTCCGTGCGCGAAGTTTGTCGCTACCCGCAGAGAGCGGGCTTCGAGACGCCCGGTCCAGATCTGGAGGATGAACCGCATCTTAGATGGACCGAGGATGCGCTCGTATTGCGCAATTGATCTCATCGCGTCCACCTGTACTTGGGGTCCGTCGGAAGATGTGTCAAGGCCAAGGATCGCCACCAAGTCTGTTGACGGAGACAGGCATCAGCTAGTATTGGCAAAGTCGGCGAGCTGGTACCTCGAGCCTGGCGTGGCGGATCAGCGGGCAGTCGAACTAGGCACGGGACAGTGGTGTGTAGCCTGAGAACGGCAGATTGCATATAGAGCGAAAGAGGAAGTACATACAGTACAAGGTTTATTTGACATTCAGATGCCGTGTTCGTTCTGCGCCCGTCGCACCTAGTTCACGCCGTCGTCTATCGCTTCCTCGCTCCCGTTGCCGTTCACAGTACACTGGTAAACTTGCGATCAGTCCTGCGCATCGATGCCGAACTCCTCTTGAACTTCGACTATCCGTACGCCCCGCTGATCCGCAATAAGGCCCATCAACCCCTGACCCACATCTTTCAGCTCGTTGTATTCGTGTAGTAATTTGATGTGCTCTTTCACGATTTTGTTTGCGGCTGCCATGACATCGGTCTCAGTAGGTTCATCGCTAGCATCGCCTGATTCGGCATCTGAAAGAGCGTTCTCTTCCATCAGCACTTGGATCGCTGGAAGAGCACTGAGAGAGGCCAAGAGTGCAGCTTTTTGGGCTCTCAGATTGTCAAGAGTGACTTCCTGTGGTGTTCTCGATGGAGGCATTGGGATGGGCGATGACAAGCGTTGGGCGTCAGCGTGTGGTTGGGCATGCGTAGATAGTCGAGCAATTGGTGAACTAGCACCAAGACTTGAGCCTGCGCTCTCTTTCGGCAATGCCACTTCTTCTGCGGATGGTTGTTGGTCCGCGGATGTACTTCGGGCAGTTTGTTCCTGGCCGATCTCAGAGCTAGATCCATTTTCGATCATGGCAGCTTCGCTAGTGTTGATGTACATTCGCGCATCAGGAGGCGTATATTCAGTGTCTTGAGCCCTATGGAGCGTGGAGCTGGTGTAGTCGTCCGGCATGGTCGCAGCAGGACTTGCGTCGCCTGACGAGCCTAATGCAATCCTTGTCGTATTCGCCTGCATGCTGGTAGCTGTTGAGGTCGGCCGAGAATGGTCCTATCATATGTGAGCGCGTGAACTTACAAAGTATTGATCTAGGACAGACTACGTTGTCGCTCATGTGTCCATCTACCGGATGATGCTTTACAGCTCGACCCGAATTATCTTTCGACTCATGGGGCGGACTGGCGCATGTGACAGTACTTTGCGATTGACATGTTGACCCGTTTGGGAACTCAGAATCGATGTTGACCTCTGATGGAGCGAGAGCAGTAACACCTGGTACCTTCAACGGCACATCCGCCAATGTGGATTGAATAGCCTCAGGTACTTCCTGTTCGGCAGAAGATGGATTGACATGGCTTACAGGTGGCTGCTGTTCGTCACCGCGTGCTGAGGGGTCAGATTCGACATCCTTGACAACTGGAACCCCGTTCTCAGCTGGAATGACCATCACATGAGGCCCATTTGACACGTCCCTAGTCGTCGATTCTAGCTGTTGTGGATATATTTGTGTGTGGAGTCCCAGGCCGTGGCTGCCACCTTCGACAGTCGCTCCTTCCTCGTTATGCGCTGCAGTTGTCTCATTGCGCATCATGTTAGTTTGATCAATTCTCGACGCGTCGACATCGACTGGAGCATTGGTAAAATCGGCGCCCAAGACTTCAGTTGTGCTGGCATCGCGTTCGGCGAATGCTTGTTGGAGGCCATCTGCCTCGCGCGACGCGTCTTGTCGCTCTTGGTACGGAACATTGGACACTGCGCAATGCTTGTCGCCCGCTTCATCCGGAACAACACCAGGTGACGACGTCATGGGATCATCATCCGAGTCCGCGATTTCGGTGACGCCCTTCTCAAAAGTCATGTCGTGAATGGCGAAGCTGGAGCTGCAGGCCGACGATGGTGTCGGAGATGATGGTGTTGATCGCCCGGTCGGAGTGTGGCGGAAGCCAATGACGGTGGCGCCTTCTGTTCACGTAAGCACGAGATTGCGACAACGCCTGCAAGGGAAACAACGAACACACTCGCCTCCCCCATTCGGTCCCACCTTAGCACGCGTCTGATGCTATTGTGAAACTCTCAACGCTGCAGATTCTACGATAATCACCTGCTCGTGGCGCCAGCTGCAGCGACCCGAATCTTATTCAGAAATACCCACGGCGAAATGGGCCTCCCTACAAGAGCGGCCCTTGCGGCGCTGCTTTACACCGCAGCAGTCACAGCTCACGACCACGATATGGATGCGATCCCAGATGGTGATGCCATATCACCTGACCCAATAGTGGGTTGACACTTCGACCACCCTGGTTGAGGCAGCAAGACTGATGGTCGATGTAGGACTCAATACTATGGACGCACATCTTGATTCAAACGGTGGCATGGGGCATCATCTTCCCCACTGGTATGGTATTAGGAGTAAGTCACGTCAAATCGAGAGCCAAGAGTATGGGCTGACAGCAGGGTTAGATAATACGATCGAAATGGCACGTCCCGGTACAATCCCTCGGAACCGTCCTCGCAATCATCGGATACTTCCTCGGCCATAGACACAAGGGCAGGCAATTCACCGACAACATCCACAGCCAGTTCGTCCCTGTCATTATGCTCATGTTGGTATCCCAAGTCGCTATGGGTATCTACCTGAAGCTACACCTGGAGAAGGGCATCAATGGGAAGATAAGGCGCGTGGTAGTGAAGGCGCACGGTGTTGTTGGAAAGGCTATGCCAGTGGTCACCTGGGTGCAGTTCCTCTTTGGAGGAATTACTGCACTCGGCTTCTGCAGAGCGGACCACACCGGACAATGTCTGGCGCACTTCATCATGGGGAGCGCCTTCATCGCATACGGCATCATTCTCCTTATCCTACTTCTAGTCGGACAGATGTGGCTGCGGAGGACCGGAAGAAGCCAGGAATTCTTCGATTCGCTCGTAATCGCCGCCTGGGGTTGCGTCAACACCTTTACCGAACACCGTTGGGGAGGACCATGGGTACACAACGACCTTCAGCACACATCTATGGGCATCGTTTGGTGGGCTGCGGGCCTAGTCGGTGTCTGGCTCAGTCGCAAGCGCAATGGTCAACCGAAGCGCAACCTTATCCCCGGTATCATCATCCTGATGACCGGATGGGCAATGTCTGCGCACCCACAACACCTGCCAATTTCGACTATGATCCACACCATCTTTGGCTACACCCTCATGGCTGCAGGTGCCGCGCGTATCATCGAGATCTCATTCGTGCTCAAGGACCGCGCTTCTGTCGCAACCGATGGCTCGGACCCGAACAGCTTCCAGTACCTGACGCCGTTCCTGCTCATGGCTGGCGGATTCATGTTTATGGGTGCTACCGAAGAGCAGATGAAGCTGCTGTCTGACGCGAACGTCACGCATGTGTCGTACGTGCTGATTCTGTACAGCATCGCTTTCTTGCTGTTCCTTTGTAAGTCGCCCGACAACATTCACGACTATCTGAAGCTAATCCGTCTTTAGTCGTCAACATGCTTATCCACCTCTACGCCGTATATACTTGGGAACAAGACGACAAAGCCGATGCCGAAGCGCCCCTCACGAATGGTCACGCAAACGGACATATCAACGGATACACAAGGGTCGATCGTAGAGTGAGAGACGCCGAGGAGTTTGAACTGGAAGGTCTTGACTCAGACGACGACGATGAGGATTCATCGCGTCTGAACAAGGAGCATAGATCTCTGGCTGCGCAGCATTAAGCCTCTTTTCTTTCTCGTTAACATGGGCACATAGGGCATACTGGAATACATACGCATATTATTCTTATTGGTTATTGTTAATCCATGCAGTACATCGGCGCGAGATAAACACACCATACGACAAGGTGGCTGTAGATGTGTCTTGCCCGATGAGTGGATGGTTACTATGAATGGTTGGGCAACTCACAGCCTGGCCAATGTCAATCCACGTGTTACGCCGACGCAGGATGAACAGATCATACGGCAAGGTGGCTGCATATGTTTCCTGCACCGGTGAGTGTGAGATCGTTCTGACTGGTTGCTCATCGCCAGCCTGGCCTGCATGCGCTGCGCCTGAACCTCAGCCTTCCCATCTGCCCCGCTCTTCTCACATGTTGCCCTTTAACTCTCTCCTCACACAGAACCACAGCCAGCGCGTCGAGGTCTGCTATGGCAGACCCATTTTCCATCACCGGCAGCGCCGTCGGTGTCGTTTCTCTCGCCATTCAAGTCTGCAAAGGCCTCGAATGGTACCTCAGTGGCGTCAAAGAAGCGAAGAACAAGGCTGAACAGATTACGGCGGAAACTGAACAACTTGCAAACCTTCTCGAATTGCTCGAATCTACCATTAGCAAAGTGGATCAGTCCAACTCAGTGTCGGCGACTCGTACCGGCATCGTGTCGTGTGCGCATGCCATTGCCACTACTCGCAAGAAACTCAAACCGGATGGCGAAGTAGTAAACGGCGGAATAAAGTCGAGTTTGAAGAGGCTGACCAAGCGACTGGCCTTTCCATTCAAAGAGTCTGAGATCAGATACTGGAAGGACGTTCTGAACACGGTGCAGCAAAGTTTGCAGACTGCACTATCTACCCTTCTCATTGATCAACAGCGCTTGGCCTTTGAAGATGTTCAGGCACGCTTCATGCAGCTGTCCATGGAACAAAGTGCGCAACACCACGCCAGCCTCCAAATGCAGCGCAATGTATTTGATGCGACAAGTCTTCAGCTCGCTGGTCAATCAAACATGTTCGAATCAGGTTTCTCGTCTACTTCCCACAGTCTACAAAGTCTTCATACCGGTATACACAGCTTACAGGCAAAGCTCGACGAAATATCGCTCATGGAGGAGTCTACACTTCATACCGACGTGATAAACCTCAGATCGCTTCACCGGAAAGACCGAAGGCTGAAACGACGATATGCAAAACTCTCATGCACATGCCGACCGCAAACCTCTGCGCTTGGCTATCGCACGGGACTGTTCGCTCTCGCATGTACACGAACGTCTATGCACGACGCAGGGTGTCCTCAAGCTCCACTCCAGAACGCGGTGACGGATCTGCAACTTCAAGCTACGCTGTGTAGTCTTCTTCTCGGGAAGAAAGTCTTGCTGTCGTTTCAACTATCTTATGGCGCTGGATTATCGGTTAAGCAGAATCTTGAGTGCCATCGCGTTGTTGAATCGTCTCCTGCTTTCGAGTTTGCCGGGCCACTTGTCAGTTCTAGTATGAAGTTGCCAATGAACACTTTTCGGAGCGAAGTCGAGAAATTGTTGAGGATGTTCCAGGTGAAACAAGCGTCACCACGTGATCGGCTAGCAAATGGAGAGACGCTTCTGCATGCATGTATACAGCCCCCGTCTTTACGGAATTAAAGCTGACCACCAATATAGCAATTTTGTCACAGCGTTGCCAGTTTATCACGTGTCGAAAGCTGTGCCGATACTTCTGAGAACCTTGCTTATCTGTTCAAAACTCTCCTTTCAACAATGCCAAATGAAGCTTTCGAGAGAGACGATGATGGGCTGTAAGTCTACATTGATTCTTATCCTACATGAGCCTTACTATCACTTCGTGGTTCTGTCGTACCATCTCAAAATGCCAAAAACGCTAAGCGTAGACAGTACATGTATCGACAGGTTGCTTTCATATCACGCCTCTCGGCAGTTTATGGGCTTCCACACGAGTCTTCTAAGATCTCTATTTGAACAAGATCTGCAGATGACTAGGAGTATCTTCATGAGAGCAGCGTTCGCCAGCCAAGAGGGGTTAGCGGTCTTGGCCCAGGTCCGCTACGAAAGTTTCACCAGCCCATTACTAGATGACAGCGAGTTACTAGAGGCGATTGTCGTGAAATCGGACCGTCAACTCCAGGAGTTCTTCCATCAACCCAAGTACTTGTACGCTCTAGATGCCGACACGATCGTCAATGCCCTGATCATGTCTACCGTTACTGGTTGGATGGATGGTTGCAGAGTCCTGCTCAATGCCAACTTGGTTGGATATCTGGAAGACCCTGACTTTGAATTGCGGTACTCCGGTCAAACTTTACTCATGCTCTCAGCCGCTACAAATCAACCGGACATGTTGCAATTTTGGTTGTCACAAAGGGAGACGCACGATGGACCACTGCTCAAATTAATTGGTCACTTCGAGGACGCGCTTCATTTCCATTGGATCTTTGACCAAGGAACTCCCGGTACTGACGTTATCCCGCTCGTATCAAGTTATCTCCTCAAGCAACGACACGAGGTCAAGCTACTGATGGAAAAGCATAACATTCCACATTGTTGTGAACGCGCTCGGACAGGCTTTCCAGATGCACATGTGGTCTGTATTCTCAGTGCACTAGTGACCGCTGGAATTCACGTACCCCAACGGTATTGGCCACAACGGAAAAGCCTTTATTACATGCCACAAATGTGGATGTCCGACAAACTCCTACTATTCGAGTCTTTGGAACTAGCTGGCATTTGCGATATCAGTCAAGAGAACTTCAAGTGTGATAAGGAGACATCCTGCTCGCCGTTGGTGTATCTGGCCACGCAAGTAATGGGGGGTACTGGGTCAATATGGTCAATGTGTTTGACAGAGCGTAGTCTGACAGTCCGATGGTTTCTCTCAAGAGGCGCGAATTTGAGAGAGACGTGGCCAGGAACGGCTATTACCGCTTTACATTGTCTGGCATGGCAATCTGCTGAATGTCTGAGCAACCAAGTCTTTAGATCATCTTACGATGATTCTCCTCTCATGGAGGAATTCTGGACGTACGAAGATTATGAATTTCTTGTAAAGGAGGAGATCCTTGACCAATGCGAATGTGGATGTAGCAGGTCCGGGTGCGACTTTCTCTCTTGCTTTTGGAAGGAGATGTATGCGGCAGATTGCTATTGTCCGCAGTTTCCTCTCCTCTGCGATCGATTCAAGAACACACTTTCAGCGAGAGAGTTGGGAAAGCTCAGGGTGTATGCAATTGACGACTATGTCGAGTCACGATATGAGCTCTTCACGGGGACATTCCTCGATCTGACCCTGTGGGTTGACAGAGCGGCAAACACACTCGGTCTCTCTCGCCTCATTCATGATTACATCCGCCTCTTCGTGTTCTCATATCTAGAGATACAACACACATGTTGCGACATCACTCGCATCAGCCGGTACCGGGGCAATCCTGATTCTTCCGAGCAACCATACCCTCGGTATCCTCCAACGGAATTACGGCGCATCACCAACGAGGACGCGCATCTACGCGCACGACTGGAAGAGCTTGTACCCGAGCTCATCTCTCAATACGACTCTTTCGGTGGACAGCTCCAGGACTTCGTCATCGACGTTCTCATTCCGACAATGCGCAGAACTGCGAAGGAGTTGAAAGAGGAAGACAAAACACTGTATGCGGCGGGGCGAAGAGAAATGGGTGTTGTAATGGATGAGGATGAAGACGAGACTGAACGGGAGAGTAGTGAAGTGGACGAGGAAGAAACAGACGCTGAGGAAGAGTCGGACGATGAGTACTAAAGAGATCTCATATACTATCTCTTTCATCATATTCTAGAGTGCGTGGGCGTTTGTATATGATCAGTGGAGTTTACACTTAGTTTCATTCGCTTCAGCTATCACATAGACATTGGCAAGAGCAACGCAGCACTGAACAAAGTCTTTCACGTATATTATTAGATATTACAACAGTATCCAAGCCCCTGCCAGCTCCTCCTCGGCGCCACAGATCGTTCGTCGGGGTATAATGCACCAGAAAATCCACTTTTGTCGCTCGAAATCCACTTTTCGTCATCGTGTCATCGTTCATGTCCCCCTCTTTCTCTTATTCAGTCTTCGTCCATATCCTGTCTTCTTCTCCCTCTACTCCTCCCATTTACGACGCCTTTCCGCCAGTAGTATTCGCCGCAGTCGCAGTACCGCATCCGTAGCTAGCCATGTACGCAGCATTAACGCTCTTGTGGTGCTCGACAGCGTGCCTCTTGACACCTTCCCACATCTTCTTGATGCTGAGGTTGAGCTTGTGCTGTGTCTTCTCCTCTTGATTGACGAAGTGATGCGCGTCGTGTGCTGACTCGTGGGACTGACGGCGAGACTGCGAGAAGGGTGTTGTGGGGATGGAAGAAGATGGGGTTGAAGCGGAGGAGAGCGAGAGAACGCGCGGGTGGCAGTCGAAGTTGTTCATTTTGGTGGTTGGTTGTTTGGTTTGAAGACACCGAAGATGTATGAAGAGTTTCGTGGTCTTGAAGTCGAAAGTGTAGTAGTGAACTTGATGATAACTTGATGCTGATACTCCTCCACCCAACCCACCTCCCCACCCCTTATATACCCCATGGCACCACGAAGAAATTTTCCACCCTTTCCCACCACCAGCCAAACGATCGTGAGATCTTGGACACACACACTCCACGTGCACCGTGACTGATTTTTCGCAAAGGTCGCACATGTGGGTCTAGCAAGGTAGCATCGCCTCGCGCTGGTTACCACCGAGTGTCTAGAAGCCACAGGACGCACACCGGAAGACGTCATCACATTACCCTTCGCATGTGCCCTGACTAAACCTCTTCAGACCAGAATCACCCCAAGAATAGCTAATGCACATGGCATGATCTCCGTTAACCGCTTAGCTCCCGCGAGGCTCTCAGGAGAACGTGGTGAGAGGCGTTGTCGGCTGGCGTCGGCTCTGCCTCAACAGACTTTTTATACCGCAGGGTCCCACTGCGACAACCATCACGTTCTTGACTTTGACACACGAGTTACCTCTAAAGGCTATTTCGTGTGTCATAGTCGCTGTTTGCGCAAAATTGCATACTTCGTCGTGCCTGGAAGAAAGAGAGGGATTGGTCGTTAGTTCAGCCGCGCCCTACCTGGGTAGGGCGTGCGCCCAACGAAGCTTGGTTGCGTGAGCTGGAATGTTCGCGATGGCGCACGTGGATTCGCGATTGCGCTGAGCATGTGAATGCACAGACTCAAAGTACATTTGCGGAGTGGTGATGCGGAGGGCGGGTTTCGAGTGTCGCGGGCGCTAGCAAGACGTGATGTTTACCGTTTCCGTCGGATAGCCTTTCCGTTGGAAGCATCGAGTATCGCCTCACCGATTGTTTCGCACTCTGCAAAAATAGACGAAAGGCATGCCGACAGTTCGAAGTTGAGGCGATTACGCGGTAGCCGTGCGACCTTTGGCGACATGCTGGCCTGATCGTTCATTGGTTTCAAACAACCTTTGGGAGTAGTAATTTCTATTCCAAATCACTACGATTACGACCTAGCCGTATTCCTCAAAGTCTTCTGTATACAAGCACATAGCTCCGGTATCCTAAATGGTTTGCTTATCACATCGTCCATTCCCGCCTTCAACGCCACTTCTACCTGCTCGCTCCTCACATTAGCCGTCACCGCGATGACCGGCACGTGCGCTCTAACAACGCCTTCTTTCTGAAGCTCCCTGATATTCCTAACGCATGTCAACCCATCCATGACAGGCATCTCCCAGTCCATCAAAATGAGTGCGAGCGCCTTTCCAGAGCCATCGGAGATGCAGTACTTTGTTGTGCGCAGATAGTCAAGAGCTTCTCCACCATGGTTCGCGACTGCGACCTGCATACCCGTGTTCCGTAGCTGCTTGGCCAGGACGCGCTGATTTACGAGGTTGTCTTCGACGATGAGGACGTGCAGGTCTTTGTTGGGTATGTCGTTCGCAGGAGCGGAGGCTTGGGGTGGTTCGTCCGATTCGTTGCGCGATCGACTTGAAAGCAGCGTCTTTTGCGCACGTATGCTCAAGCTAACGGCCGCATCGCTTTCCGACCGGTTAAAGTTGGGGCGAATAGTGCTTCTACGACTCTTCACGTAGAAGGAAAATGTGCTTCCGACGCCGGCTTTAGATGCGAAGCCGATAGCGCCGCCGTGCATCTCAGTAAGCTTTCGTGAGATGAAGAGACCCAGACCGGAGCCACCTAACATACGTCAGCAAGTCGTTCAATTGCCTTCGAGGTTCATAATCACCATAGTCGATGTGTGTGCGCGGAGACGCTTGCGAAAAGCGTGCGAAAAGGAGCTGATGTTCTTCGTCACTCAAGCCACGACCCGTGTCCTGCACGGAGAAGATGATGTAGACCTTTTTGCGTTAGTGGAAGACCCGAGACATCGCCTTCAGCAACAGCTTACTAGCTCGCCCTTCTCCCAATCTGCTTGTAGAGTCGCTGCTTCTGATGTTTCCGAACTGCGGGAGAATGGCACGCTGAAACTGTGGGTCGGCTGCTTCAGGGAGACGCCCAGACTGACCCTGATCTCGCGTATCTCTTCAAGTCGGGTGAATTTGATTGCGTTGGTGATAAGGTTCTTACTTGTCAGCCAAAGCACCTCAATATGTCTCACGTACTTACGATAAGTATCTGTAAGACCCTTGTAGGGTCTAGCGAAACGAGATCAACCGCGATCTTTTTGCATGACTCTTCGAGCTGGAATCGCAAATCCACACCAGCTGACTTGGCTTCACCATCGAACATCTTCACCGCGTCTCTCGCGATTGAGTCGAATTTGACATCGACTGGGGTCATTACAAATAGACCTGAGTCCAGTTTAGACATGGTAAGCACGTCGTCCACAATAGTCTTCATGTGCTTCGAGCACTGGACAATGGTTTCGGCAGCGTCAACGGTTGTCTCCAATATAGTCTGATAGACTTTCTGATAATCTGTAGACTTGCTGAAGTTCTTGTGAGCCGAGATAATACTATCTGCACACTGGACGATCGCGGACAGAGGATTTCGCATCTCGTGTGATGTCGTGTCGATGAAGTTTTCCAGACTGCGCTTAGATTCTCGGGCCCTCGTCGCCTGGGTAGCCTGAAGTTTCTCTCCCCATTTCTGCTGACTGTTCAAAGGTTTTAGTTAAGCACAGCGAGATGAAGGAATGACGTACCTGATGTCGGTACAGCAACCGATGATCTCTACTACTTCTCCATTCTCATCGAGCTCAGGGAAGATGGATGTGATGACCCACATTGGCTCCTGTTCGGGGAATGTATCATCCATATGCTGGGTAGGCGCATTCCACCTCTTCTTGAGACGCAACTCGAATGATCTGGTCATAGTAAGCTTTGTCGCACGTCATGACGTACCTATCACTTACTGATGCTGTTTGGTCTCGACAAGTTCCTCAAACTTTGCTTGTCCCATTTCGACGAAGTCATCGTCGATAAGCTTACTCCATGCGTCAGCGAGATCGGTTGCAGGATCCACTGGACCAAGCATCTCAAACCATGCTTCGTTCCTATACGAATAGACCCCGTCCATTCCTATGAGAAAGATGCCAATATCGGCACGCTCTGCGAAGCGTTTGAACTTGGAGAAATTGCGCTCAGACTCCGCTTGAGACAGAGTCAACTGCTCCTTTAGTTGCGATTTCATTGCTTCCGCGTTTGCGATAGTCCGTTCTCTACGCCCAATGTCCTCTTCATGGAGTAGAATTGACGTCAAGCAGGTAGAAAGCAGGCGACTGGCGACCAGTATAAACTGGAGATAATCTTCGTCAAATGGCCGACGGGGATTAAGCCCAATGACCATGAAGCCAAGGATATTGTCTTTTGAAGAAGTCGGGTTTAGAGGGCAGATGGCTGCCGCTCGGCAGGGATCACCGAAGCCCTGCCACTCAACGTCCTTGACCAACGCTGCCGCAATAGGATCCTGATCGAACCGAATTATAATCGGCTTCCGGGCAGTAAGAGCTTGGCGAAAGTATGGAGTAAAGCCATGGTCTTGTTGGAAGTCCAGATGATCGGGACCTGCGGGCGACCCTTTCGGAAGACCGAATGAGCCACGAAGCTTGCAGTGCTGTTGGTTCGTATCGGAAAAGCGCGTCCTACTCGACTCGGACCCATGTCCGTCTGCTTCAGCCGAGTACAATAAGGCGAACGGAATATCCTTATCGTTGCGGGATAGAACTTCGGTGGCGAGAACCCAGTAAGTATCCGTATTGCGCGCCCTGGGTATCTCTTCGCTTAGCTCTAGGAGAACGCGCGAGCGTCTTTGTGCAATGACTTGTCTAGTCTAGAGGACTGTCAGCAGGTTGCACAAATGGCTTCGCAGCTTCGAATATGGCTCCCAGGAGTTGCGACGGCATGCTAGTGCAAGAATCCATGCTTCCGTGAGTACCATCCTCATCCGTACCTAGCGTCAAATGCGCCACTGGAAGAGCAGGTGCCCAAAATGTGCGCTGAAAGTGCGAGAGTTGCAACATACCGTTTCTACCAGGGGCTCATAATGCCCAACTGTGATACCCTCAGCATCTAATATGGGTAAGAACTTTAGAGAGAAGTAGGTCTCTTCCATGAATCCGCTGCGCACCATGTGTATCACAGTGTTCGTCTTTTCCACGGTTTCTCCTGCGAGGTTGGTTTGTATGATGGGTTCAAAATACTCGCCCCAGACTGAAGCAAGCGCGACGCGAGCGCTGACTCCCATGCAAGGGTGGAAGCCACCCAAAAGCTCTATCTCTGCTTCGTTGTAGATCATAATCAGATCCGGACCGTAGAAAACAACTGCTGGCCGTGGATCTTGCATGACAAGATTGGCAATACTGCGTAGCTGCGACGACCAGGAAGACATTGGGCCAAGAGGAGTGGAGGCCCAGTCAATGCTGCGCGCCCAGGCAGCATGTCGTGACAACCGCAGAGGAGGAAGTTCATCTGTCCAATCAAAGTTTGGCACTTTCGATTTAGACGTTTTTCGAGTGAGAGTGGTCATCCCAGAGCCCTCACTGCCGGTGCATGTGGTGGCCAAGAGACCGCTTATGACATTCCAGCGGCCAGCCATACGGATCTTCATCCAGTTGAACCCATGATAAAGAAACGGCTTCTCCGATGTATCGTATGTCAAAGACCAGCTTCGAAATTTTGTAAATGGGTCATAGCCTTCTTCATTAGCAGAGTACGCACCACCATCTCGGCTTAGTAGTTGCAGTAGCCCTCCAGGGTCAGTGGCGGCCATGGCCGAATTCCAATACTCCAAATGGCATCCATTTCCGGACTTTGGGCTACCTGGCGATGTATCGATAACGAATGTAGGTCGTGGATCTTGGTCCAGCAAGTCCAGCATGCCGATGCGACGCAGGGATGACGTGCCATTCTGAGTTGGTTCGAGGGGTCGCTTCTCGCGTGCAGGCAAGGCCGTCATGATAGGCCGACTCTTGGCGTTGCATGTGGCCGTCTATCCTCCTCTTGCGCAGCCGCTATTGAAGATGATGTCGTGACAAACGTTGCCCTCGTCTCAGCCATGTGGAACGCTGTCATGGGATTCTGGGTGCGCTTGGAAAAGTGGAATTCGATCTGAGTGCCTAGGCCGGTCCTGTGGATCAGCCGCATGCCGCATGCCGAAAATAGCGCCGATCCCGTGCGATACCCAGGTACCTAGAGATCGCTTCAGGGCTCATGAATTTCGTCTCTCCCTCATCACCTCCATCGTGGATGTAAAGGTTTTCACCTGTGTCTGATCGAAAGCAGCTGCCAGAGTGACGGCAGGCTTCAAGCGATGATTCGTCGCCCATCCATCCCTTGTCCCCCGTCGCTTCTCCGCCACCAGCTGTCGCATCCGTAGCGTCCAGCCATCCTTTTTGGCTGCACACGAATTCCCGACACATTTCCCGAGAGCCAGACCATCTATTGTCGATGCAGATGGATGATCTAATATTAGATGCGATGCAATGGCGACGACAGCACACCCGCACGGCAGCCTCGCACTACACGAAACGAGAGACAACCGCAAATCGGCTGCGATGATACCGCAAATCGGCATGGACTATGGACCTTACCAGGGCAACGGCCTTCTATGCTTACTCCCTTCACGCGAATTCATCCCAAAGCGGACAGACGAATGTCGCTTCTCACCGATTATATTTGACGAGGGTGGTGCCATGATGCAAGGCTGTGCAGCCATAGCCAATCACGAAATTTCGATACACACATTACTGGCCAAATCCTGTCGCGCGTCTGCAATGGGTGGTTGAATGCTTATCATGTCAGCATAAGATGGGGGCGTCTTCCAGCCTTGCTGGTGGAAGTGCTCAAAAGTCAGTCTTCCCCGCAGTCTCCTGGCCTTTCTTTCGTCTTGAGGGAGCCCTTTCCTTGCCTCAGCCATCTCATACTCGCCGGTCTCAGCTTACTGCCATTACTACGAGGCTCTTGGCTAAACGCGAACATGCCAATCATAGGGAGTACCGTTGTCGGTACAACAGCTGCAGCTGGGACCTGTATTGTTAGGGTCCCTACCGCACAAACTGTGGTCTTACCGACCCCGGGAGCCGCCGAAATCGTCAAACGAGAGTTGGCCTGGTCGCACAGCGAAGTCTATGTAACCTCTTACGGAACATCAACAGCTCTTAGAAATCTGAACGTACCAGACTTAACGACAATACACACGCCGGACCCATCATGCATCGATAGATGGGTGTTCCTCCCAACATCAAACTGCGGCGATGACAACGGTACCGATGACGTCGTCTGGTCTGTACGTCCTGATCGTTTGGCCATCCCCGATCCATCGTACAATGGTTGTCAACTCTATGGCTCACCCACTTACAGTCCCGGGGTCTGTCCCAGTGGGCAAACTATTGCCGAGGTAACTGCGTTCGAGAGCAGTGCTTCGAACGGGAATAGGACTTTCTGGCAAGCGAGTTGTTGTAGAAGGTAAAATGCTAGCAAATCCGTCTTCTTGGTCTGGCGCTGATACGTGACGAGTAGCGGTATGAGCTTTGGCTCTGAATCCGCCGATCTCTGCCTGTCTAGTTTCTCGACACCCTTCCGTGCATACGCTGCAATGACAACCGCGCCTGCATATGATGGAGAAGACGTTTTACCGGTATACGATTATACAACCACCTACTCGTCAGGCCAAAGCGTACGTGGAACATCGGTCATATCAGATATCACAACGCTTTCAACGGGTCTAGCCGTTGCCGATCCTGTCGTTGTGGCCTGGCAGATAGAGGATGTTGATACGTTCCCGAGCGAGTACGTCAAGTCTTTGGTTGCGAGGTACAGTGTAGCCGCACCAGCCGGTACATCTACACCAACCATCAATGCATTGGAGCCAACAACTGCACCCGCACCATCTTCCTCTTCCAGTGGTATCAGTACGGGTACAAAAATAGGAGTTGGTGTAGGGGTGGCGCTTGTTGCCGCTCTAATCGGGGGCTTGTTGATTTTCTGGTGTCTACGGCGACGTCGGAAAACTGCTGCGAACGAGGAGCCGGATGTCGTCATACCGGAAATGGAAGATCAAGACTACGCGCACAGCCAGCGCAAGTGGTACACCGGTGGACGATGGAGAAGCGAAGTTGATGCTCAAGCGACCCAAAACGAGCTTGACTCAAAGCCAGTGCATGGATTACATGAACCACCGGCTGAACTCGAGGCACACGAGCCTTTTGTCGAAGTCGAAGACGCCAACGTTGCACTAGAAGTACGGAGAAACAGCCTAGAGAGCGTACGTAATGATGACGGTCCTCACGGGCGAGCGTGAGCCTCACAACATGCGAGAAGAAAATGCTGGTCGACGACCGCGACACGATTTCATAAGGAATACGCCTGGTCTTTCTTTTTCGTTACGTTATTGATGGAAAACATGTCGCAATCAACACTGTCTTGTATCGAGCGGCACATGCGTCAAGATCATGTCTCCCGCAAAAGATACACTCTGAGTCCTCGTCGCAGCTTCATACCATCCAGAACTAATTTACAACTCGAGGGCATTTTGACAGCAATATGCAGCTCCAAGCAAACAACGAACTAATCTCCGCCTCGGCATCACCCAATCTCCATCTCGGCCTCGCGTATCACCATGAAACAAGCTTCTATGAGCAGGGAGCGTTTCATGAATCCTTCATCATCAAGCCGCTCGCGCTAGTCTCGTTGAGGCATCGTGTGGGCCAGACTAAGACCGATTCGGGCTTGGTGTTGCCGACGCGAACGTTTCATAGCGGAATTTCCACCACCAAACGGCTGTCAAGCCCTCGGCGTCCTGTCAGAACTGTTCATTCCTGCTTGTACCGCTCGCGCGATACTCAATATGGGTGCGCGCGTTTCCAAAATATTGACATGCGATGCGTTCACGCCGTCTAGATGCCGAGTAATGATTTGCAGGTGTATGCGTTGAGTCAAGCAGCCTTCTTATATGGTCTGCTGCGTCTCTTCCTGCTGGTTCGTTCGTGTTGCTCATTCGCTCACTACTGTCATTCATTCATTGCTTTCGTAGCATTTACATTCGCTTTTCCATCAACATACAGGCCGGTCTCTGTTTTTTTAACTTCGAACAAATAACTTCAAGATGTTTGCCAAGACTACTCTCATGAGCGCGATGCTCAGCGCTGCGTCAGCCGGTAAGCTATCTATATCCTCCAGTAGTCCGACAAATACTAAATGCACATTCAGAGATGATCTGGGACGGTCGCTTCAACGACTATGCTTCCTCTGCCGACATCGCCAAGTGGTCCTTCTCCAACCCCGTCGGCGCCTACCAGTACTACATCCACGGCTCCGGCGCCGTGACCGACTACGTCAACCTTGACACCACCTTCAAGAACCCCGCCGACACTGCTTCCAAGCAGGGTGTCAAGATCACCATTGACGAGACCGCGAAATGGAACGGCCAGACCATGCTGCGCACCGAACTCATCCCCGAGACCAAGGCGGCCATCAACAAGGGCAAGGTCTACTACCACTTCTCCATCAAGACTGCCGCCGAGAACGCCCCGACGGCCACCAACGAACATCAAATCGCTTTCTTCGAGTCTCATTTCACTGAGCTGAAGTACGGCGCCTCGGGCTCGTCCAACACCAACCTTCAATGGCACGTTGGAGGTGTCTCCAAGTGGGACGTTGAGCTCGTTGCCGACGAGTGGCACAACGTTGCCTACGAGATTGACTTCGATGCCGGCTCCGTCGCCTTCTGGCACTCAACCGGCAGCGATGAGTTGAAGCAGACGGCCGGACCCTTCGATGCGAGCACCTCGTCCGACGGTAAGGACTGGCACCTTGGTGTTCTGAGGCTGCCTGGCCAGGCCGACAAGGACGGTGCTGAGGATTGGTTCTTCAGCGGTGTATACATTGAGGATGGAGAGCTCACCACCAAGATTGGTGGTGGAGCTGCGGGTGCGGCTCCTGAGAAGCCTGTCCCCACTACTATGTCCAAGGTTGTGTCTTCTGCTGCGCCTGCTGCTACTTCTTCCAAGGCGGTTGCTAGCTCATCCGTTGCTGCCGCTGAGACTCCTGCTGTTTCCTCGAGCGCCGTCGTCTCTTCCTCCGCTGCTGCTTCTTCGGTTGCTGCCCCAATCAAGACCCCGGCTGCGTCCTCTTCCGCCGCCGCTACCAGCGCTGCTCCTGTTGAGACTCCTATCGCCTCTTCCACCTCATCTGCCGCTCCTGTCGCTAAGCCCACTGGCAGCGCTGGCTCTGACGCTGTTCTCCCCGAGGAGTTCACCATCGCCCAGTTCGTCGCTTGGCTCAAGGCCAAGACTGGCAAGAACTAAGCACACACTCAGCGTGAGTGCAGTCCGAGTAGTCAGCCCTTTGGCAACCCATACATTCTTGTAGATATTCTTTGTTCTTATTAGCTGTTGCAATACATTGTTCGCAGTCCTTATCTTGTATCTTGTGGGCAATGCTGGTGGACATTCGTACCCGAGTGGTAGGGTGCATGTTTCATAAAGACGCGTAAATACGTTTCCCTGCACCACAGCTTATTCTCTTCACCTTATGGTCCTCTTGCCTTATTCTCTTTTCTCTTTGACGTCGCTACTGCACCAGCACTTCCTTCGTGCGCGAATGCTCAAACGCCGGAGCACACTCTTTCGTGACCCCCGCGAAGACACCACGTGGGTTTTGATCGACCAGGGTGATCTGCACCGTCCTATTTTAAGAATCGCGATTGCGGAGGGACGGAAGCCTTCCCGTATACCTTGTTCACGGTAGAGAGCAACGGCAAGACTCCAGCTGGCGCCGAGGGCCTCGATCTATAGACCACGATATCAGTTTCGAGTGTCGCCGAATTGCGCATACTTTCAGCAGACCGGACGCGGTAGGTAGGGAAGCCAGCAGTTCCGAGCCGTTGCACCCGTCGAAGAGTGGTGGAAACCACAACCGCCGTTGCAACCGGAAATACTATGTAAGCCGGCTTCTACCATCTAGACACTTCCAAGGCCGTGTGGCGCTGCAGGCATTGGATTAGTATCCAGCGTTTCGACGTTCTGTCAGCATCCGAGTATGAGGCCGAGTTGCTACGCTGCGAACGCGGCCCGACCAATTCATCCTGAGTTTGCTCTTGGGGCTGTGTTGCATCATCTCGTGTTGTTGCAGGTAGCCTTTTCTCAGTCGGAAACGGAGCATCTATGACACTGATACCTTCTTAAGGTACCTATCTAGGTAGATACGAAACGTCCGCGACGATCTCCAGGTAAACGCGAACCAATTGCGATAACGTCCGCATTGACGATCGAATTTCTCGACCCCAGACCATCGATTTCCTGCAAGATGAGAGGGGAATTTGTAGGGACTCGCCGGGCTGTCAGTGAAGCTTGTCAGGCTCGCACAGGGTGCACACGAGGCCGTGCGCTATTTCCGAATCGAGTCGGGACATTTCAATCTTGGAAAGCCTCGAAGATGCCAGGCACAAGGTTTACGGCAAAACGCTGCCTGGAAAATACGAATGCGAAAGCTGCGAAAACAACGTTTGCGATGTGTGCTACCTCAGGCTAGGTTCGACCATGGACAAACGTTGGGCGCGGCCGTTGAATGCCACGTGAATGCGTGGCGCACGCCAAGATAAGGTTCGCTAAACATGGTGCTACCAAGTCCCACGAGCCCGGTCCTTCCTGGGTGACGTCGGCCAAATGTAAGCATCCCAGCCTCATATTCGTTGCGACGTATCGCTCGTCGTACATCAGTCGCATCTCAAACGGCGCCTCTAACCCCTTCCCAGCTTACCTGGTCAATGCGTTTGCCTCATCTGGGAGCAACATCTCTCGAACAAGGCCCGATCACACACACGAGACAAGGTACGCAAAGACCTTCTGGCAGCCTTGCAACGAATAATAAGCAGAGGATGGTGAAGAACAGGTCGTGGTCCGACCCCGGGGAACGACGTAGGCGACTCTAGGGAGCGTGGACAATCATCCGCAACGTAGTCCAGACCCTCCGGTGGTCTCTAAGCCGAGCACACATTCTACAATGCAGTTTCACCGTCCGGAGTTACTTTGCGAAGACCAACTCAAGCGTCCGCTCATGCAGAATAGTAAACTCACTCACAGCTGCCGCTGGTCTCCGGGGCTAGAGCACTGCCAGTCGACATGTGTATATAAGCCTGGGGGACAGATTTGTTTTCGAAGCATCAGACACAACGAGCTCATTCCATTCATACAATCTCCCCTCTTAACCCTGTCTCGTCATTACACAACTTCATTCCTGTCACAATACACATCACAACATCACGAGGATGTCTACTCGCACCATCATGAGTAGGCCGGCTAAATTCCGCGCCCTTTGCCGGACATCGAACTCGCAGGTGAGATCGGTCAGGAGGCTGGCAACTATGGCCGACTACAAGGCTGCCCAGTACAGCCACCCCATGGGCGCTATGCCACCGGGTCACAAGGCCGTTGTCGGCAATCTCCAGACATTCGAGCTCCCTGAGACTCTCAGTGGCAGTGCAGCAGACAAGGCGCTTGGCAAGAGCATGATTGACGCCTGGAAGAGAGACGGTATCCTCCAGATCTCTATGGACCCCATCAACCGCAAGCTCGCCGATGCGGCATTCCTGTGCAGCAAGAAGTTCTTCGGCCTCGATTACAAGCAAAAGGCAGCTTGCTTGGATGACCAGTCTTTCGCTGGCTACATCGCTTCGGGAGAGGAGATCACAGACAACATCGCCGATTACAGCGAGATCTTCACCGTCACCAAAGAGCTCGCACAGACTGATTCCCGCGTTCAGCAGAAGTGGCCGTGCCACGGCCCCAACCCATGGCCGTTCACACAGATGAAGACTATCATGCAAGCGTACATGGACTACCTTGGCGAGAGCGGCGAGAAGATGCTGTCGCTCATCGCGTGGGGTCTTGGATTGGAGGACGGAAATGCACTTACCAGGTACACGCAAGATGGCTGGCACCACATGCGTGTTCTGCGCTTCCCCCAGACCGATAAGACCAACGGCAAGGGCAAGGCTGGTCGCGGTATTGGCTCGCACACTGACTACGGTCTGCTTGTCATCGCCGCCCAGGATGCCGTAGGCGGCCTCTTCATCCGCCCCCCGATTGAGGGCGAGGAGTATGCGAACTGGAAGACGACCGCAGCCGGCAAGCACGAGGATACTGATGGCTGGGTCTACGTCCCACCCACCCCCGACGTCTTCACTGTCTTCCCCGTAAGTCACTCCAACCAGCATTTTTCTAAACAAGCTTTCTAACCAACAATCAGGGCGACATGATGCAATACATCACCAACTCCTTCCTCCCCTCAACACCCCACAAGGTCGGCCTCAACACCCGCGAGCGCTTCGCCTTCGCCTACTTCCACGAGCCCAACTTCTCCGCCGTCATGAAGCCCCTCCCAGGCTTCCAGGCCGGTCAAGAGCCTACCGAGGGCATCCACTACGGCAGCCACTTCACCAACATGTTTATGCGCAACTACCCGCAAAGAATCACTGCCGACCGCATGAAGGCTGAGAACAGGATGGCGCTCTTGGACTCGCCTGACCTCCGCTGGAAGGATACACCGGCTATGGATGATGTAGTCCGCACTGTTCCTTACGAGGCCATCACTGAGACTGAGGTCAAGTCGATAAGTGAGAAGAAGACGGCGTCTCTCTAGGTGTTCGCTTTGTTTGTCTTTCCTTTCCGTCAGTTTGTTCCTTTTGTACGCATGTGTATGCCTGGGATCGGGAGGGGCGCAAGTACCATAAGAGTACGCGGCGCAGCATCTGCTGAGGATAAATTGATACCAACTCGTCAGTCTCTTTTTCGCGTATTCGATAGCAAGGGGCATATAACGAAGGCCTGAAGTACAACGGCATTAGCCTATGAAATCGAATCAAGTGCTATGCTATTCTTCTTCAACATCTTCTTTCTTGACTGGCTGATCATCGACAGCACCATTCTGATAGGCGGCCAACACCTCCGCGGGAACCTTGCGCTGCCCAACCGGCAATACTAACTCCGTATCCAGCGCGTTTCGAATCAAAACTAGCGCATCATACAAACTTTGATACCTCGGTATAGGCAACTCAACATCTTCCTTGTTCGTCTTAAGAACCCAGATGTGCATATACATCAGCACAAGCGCATGTGCCGGCGCGCTCATCGGCGTGGTAATACCTTGCCGCATAGTCTCGCTCCAGCCAAACGGCGCGATGGCTTTGAACTGACCGCTCATTGGCCTGTTGACTTCCAAGACGGTACCTGCTTTGCGGATCTTGGAGTCGCGGACTACGCGCTTGGATACGGAGCCGTTGGGATGTGCTAGGATTTCGCTGTCGCCGTATTCGCCCATGTGCAGTGCGACGGTGTTTTCGGTCGCGTTGTAGTCAAACTCGAGGGTGTTGTATGAGGGGATGAGGTCCAGGATTGGATTGACGTCGCTGCGAACGATGTCGACGAACCTGTTGTGGAGTTTCCATGATGCGAGAGACGCGGATTCGGCCATAGTGGGGTTTAATTGGCGATGCGAGTAGGAGTAATTGCTGAGTAGCAGATGTTTTGTGCGATCGACTCGTTGTTTAGTGACCCAAGAACTAGAACTCACCTGCGCAATTTTATTCAGCCAAGATAGTGGAGTCGAAGCTACTAGGCAACGATGCAACTCAAGGTCACGGGATGTGTCGAGGTACTTGGGGAAGTTGAACTATAGTACCAGTGAATGGCCGAATACGTACATCGTCTACCCTGTGAGTAAATAGAACCGAATGGGGAATGGAAAGTACCACAGCAATGGATCGTTGGAAGCATAGTCATCACGAGGTAGCCGAGAGAACAGGTACAGTTGAAGTTGGTATATCATTTCATGTCATTGGGGAGTTTTCCGGTGCACTCATAACCCAGGTCCTCCTTTGAAGTGTCTCATAGTACAGGTTGCCGGTACCGGGGACCTATACAAGGCTTACCAGGCAAATCTCTTACTCTGATGAACGGGTTAGCGATGAGCATCACCGGCCTGATGGTTGCTACATACCGTAGTGAAAGTTGCCATCGTTGTTGACGATGCGCTCGCCCAAGTTGATGTCGCGAGTCTCGGGGTTGCCATCAGCGTCGAAGAGGGTGGCACGGAGGACGGGGACGTCGCCATCTCCCTCAAGTGCGAACTCGATGTTCTCGGCAGAGTTGGCAAAGCCCTCACCATCCCAGTGGAAGTTACCTGGTCAGATCAGTATCGATACCAACACCGTGTTGGGGATGAATGTCATTCTTACCGTTGTCGTTGCCAATGCAGGTGTTGAGGTCGATTTCGGCGTCATTCCACTCGCCTTCGGCGGTCTGGAGACGAGCCTTCAACACATGGTTGTCCTCGATGCGAATGTCCTCAGCAGTGTGGTAGAAAGTCATCTTGGATGACGTTTGGGTGGTAGCTGACTCGATGTAAGGAGTTGAATGAGGCTAGAAAGTGTTCAAGTGTGTGAGAAGAAGAGTGAGGTTGATGAGAACTCCACAGTGTGATGTGGAAGCTGAGGGCTTTATGCGAGATCGTCGGCCGAGTACCGGCAGCCCCACGGTGACGGTTGAAGTCACAGTGACCCATCTGCCAAGCCAACAAGCATTGCGTAGTCCAGATCCACCACTTGTGCAACGCCATGGGGGCGGTAGAAAGCCATGGCCGCTCTTGAGTCTTACCATGTGCCCTTGAATTCGCTATGATGCCGTGCCGAGTGCCGGCTTGGAGGCGGTGACTGTTTACACGAGATTGCCAGATTGGGCAAACCACGTAATTCATCGGGTTACACACGGATCATGAGCAGCTGCGTAGACGACCGCCAAGGTAGGGGAGGTTGCGTATAGCCATGTAGGCGCCCCAATTTGCGCCCCGTGGCTGTGTGTGAGTGGCTTTACAGCTGTGGCCTGACCGCAACGTGCATCACGAGTGGGTCTCGTGCATCGTTTGCCAATCAAGCCGTGCAGACGCGATCGTGGCTGTGCAGGCAGGAGAGGATGTTGCGTTCGCGAAGTGGATGCTTGTATGTTGATGGCGTCGCGGCTTTCGTCGTTTGCCCTTGGCAGGAATGTGAGGTGTGGTGTTGAGGATGAAGAAGGAAGGGCGTCTGACGAGGAGCAGGAGATTCAGGGTGCACGCTAACCCCGCGCTAAGTCCGCACGGGCCGGACCTTCCCCACCCCGTAATGCCAGTCGACTTCGTCCAATGTATCATGCCGACAATCTATCGTTCCTTGACGCAGGTCTCACCGCTTTCTACCCAGTGCAACAGTTCAACTATGTTTGATCTACTGATACGTCACGACCAGTCTCCCAATCACCTACCTACGCACATCGCCGTTCATGAACTGGCCGCTTTCCCTTTGCGTTGTCTTTTTCAGCAATGGATTGAATGTTGAACAAGCCCTATTCATCTTAGAACAAGGCGTCTGAAGCTTTGTGTATGCACAATGTAGGTCCTACTCACACAGCTTTATCATGAGTGTGCCAATTCACCCGTGACGGTCATGTCATATTTCCAAGCGATCTTTCCCCTCCCAAGAGAAGCGGTCAGTACTCGTCAGAACCGCAACAGGAACGTAAAATGCCTCAACACCCTCGCAGCAAATCGTTACCAATGAAGTCGGGCCTAAAGGGCTTAAACAAGTTACTCAAAGCTGTAGGGCTGACACCTGCTAACACCAAACCAACCACTCTGAAAGACCATGACCAGATCAAAGCGATCATAGAGCCCTTCCGACAGATTTGGATGACTGTTCTAGAGAATGTTGAACACGATTGCGTAAAGAACTTCTTTACTGCTAAGAAAGGCGATGTCACCCACTACTACGTCAACATCGCAACAGATTCTTATGGAGACCCGACTACCGCAAAAGGCCGTGCAGCATTCCCATCAAGCGTACCTGACGATCTGCAAACAGCCCTTATGAAGCTCGACCAATGTGACAGGAGCGCATTCTGTTTCATATCCTGGATCCAAGAGGCGCTTCGACCTATAGGGGCAACGGCAGAATGGGTCATCATCTTCCCATCTCGACATACCAAAATCCATGTCAGTTCCGACCCAGACCACAACGACGATGTTCTTCATTCGGTAATCGCAATCACTACCGCCAACCGCGAGCATTACTACGCTGACTTTACGCAAGAACAGTTCGGGTTTGATGCGACAGATTGGTTTGCTCAGAGAGAAGACTACCTTGCAAGACATGCGTATGGTATTGCGCGTATTGCCTCACATGAGGATGAGACTCACACAGGACAGCAAGCTTTTCATTCAAAGAAGGAGTTCGAGCTTGGTATCTGTATATATGCCGCTTGCGAAGAGATCAGTTGGCCTGATTATCGTAGGCTTCCGGCTGACGAGCGTATGGCTTGGGTCGACGCTCATACAAGGGAGGTCATTGAGGGGAAGGATATCGAAAAGATTTGGAATAAAGTATGGGAGAGCAATGACGAGGATGAAGCCGGTGATGTATAATCAGGCTATCTTTAGTAACACGTCTCGTAATAACAGACTCAAAAGTTGATTGAACCTCTCTTGATGCTCGCCTTCACCACGAAACTACGGTAGTGTATACCCCCCATCAATTACTAAATTCGCCCCAGCTATCCGAGCATGTCAGCAACCAAGTACTCACATAGCAAAGGGGGAGGAAGACTTACTCATATAACTACTCGCCCCACTCGCCAAAAACACATACGCGCCCTTCAACTCTCCCGTCTCACACAACCTCCCCGCAGGCACCATACCCATCCACTTCTCCCTCCACTCCTTCGGATGCACATCCAGCATATCCGTCGCAATAAACCCGGGAGAAATACAATTAACGCGCGCAAAGTCCACCCACTCGACACTCAAGCAGCGGGCTAACTGCACAACACCCGCTTTCGACGCGTTGTACGCGGCCTGTTTCTGCGGGACGTTGACGAGGATAGCGGATACGCTAGCGGTGAAGATGAGGTTGCCGTGACCCTGCTGCTTGAAGATTACGCCTGCGGCTTGCGCGGTGTAGAATGCGCCGTCGAGGTTTACGGCCATGATGTGGCGCCATTGGTCTTCGGTGTAGTCTTCGGCTGGGTGGTGTGTTGCGATGCCGGCGTTTGCGACGACGATGTCTAGGCCGCCGAAGTCTTTGGCGATGGTGTTGATCACGCGGGTTATTTCTTCTTTGTTCTCGACGGAGGCTTTGTAGGCTTGCGCTCGTACGCCTGTTGCGGAGGCGATGGACGCGGCGATGGCGTCGGCGTCTTTGGTGCTGGAGTATAGGATGGCGACGTTTGCGCCGGCTTCTGCGAGGGCTTTGGAGGCTGCTAGCCCGATGCCGCGGACGCCGCCTGTTACCGCTGCGGTTTTGCCTTTGAGTGAGAATTGGGACGTGACATGTTCGTCTGGGTTAGAGGGCTGCGCGAGAGGCATTGTGGGTGAAGGAAGTCAAGGTGTAAAGTAGAAAGGATGCAATGGGAGGAAAGGATCGCAACCGAATTGGCGCGCCATGGCGATTTCGGTCTTATCGAACGATGGCTATCGGAGTGGGTGTACCTGCTCGGAAAACATACCTACATCATGTGGGTAGGGGTGGTGTCGTCTAGTGGACTGGGGAAACACCCCGCGCAGGTTGACGGTTGCCCTTGACCCCACGATCCCCGCACTTGCGCTTCGTCACACCCGACCTGTGTTCAGATATACTGGTCACGGGCATACAAGATGGAGCTCTCAAAGAACTCAATGAGACGCTGCAGTCGATTTGGAAAACAACATGTCTTCCGTAACTACCACTGAGAAGGTGAGATGACTGCAGTGCGCTTCTCTAGCCTGAAACTGATCCGTTCTTCAGAACCCAGCCTTCGTCCTTCGTGCCATCAAAGATGTCGCATTCGAGGACCGCGAAGTACCTAAGCTACGCGACGAGCATGAAGTCCGCGTACATGTTGCGCAAACAGGAATATGCGGCAGCGATGTCCACTACTGGCAGCGCGGCCGCATCGGCGACTTTGTCCTGAACAGCCCCATCATCCTTGGTCACGAGAGCTCCGGAACAGTCGTAGAGGTTGGCTCAGCCGTCAAAAACCTTCAAGTTGGAGATCGCGTTGCCATTGAGCCTGGTGTGCCCTGCAGGCGATGCGACTACTGCCGATCTGGCTCATACAATCTTTGCAATGATACCATCTTTGCCGCCACGCCACCTTGGGACGGAACACTTGCAAAGTATTACACTGTTGCCAGTGATTACTGTTACAAGATTCCCGACCATATGAACATGGAAGAGGCAGCAATGGTCGAGCCAGTCTCCGTCGCAGTCCAGATCTGCAAGGTTGCGGATTTGCGTGCGAACCAGACGGTAGTCGTCTTCGGCGCGGGGCCTATTGGGGTACTGTCGCAGGCAGTCGCAAAAGCTTCGGGCGCGAAGAAAGTCATTGCTGTCGACATCTCCCAGGCAAGACTGGATTTTGCCAAAGCCTATGCGGCCGATGACGTATTCTTGCCTCCAAGGGCAGAAGAAGGAGCCGACCCCGTCGCGCATTCGGAAAGTATTGCTGCGGCCATCAAAGAGCAATTCAATCTGGGCGAGGGTGCAGATATCGTCCTGGAATGCACAGGTGCCGAACCGTGTATACAGGCCGGCATCAACGTGGCGAAGAAGGGCGGCACCTACGTCCAGGCGGGTATGGGCAAGGAAGTAAGTCTGCATTCCAACCGTGTCGTTGTTTACTTGCTAATGAAAATGCTAGAATGTCGTGTTTCCCATCACGACAGCTTGTATCCGCGCATTGACCATCAAGGGCTCCATTCGCTACTCAGTTGGCTGCTACCCCAATGCGATAGACCTGGTGGCCTCAGGCAAGGTGGATGTGAAGAAGCTCATCACGAACAGATTCAAGTTCGAGGATGCCAAGAAAGCTTTCGAGCTAGTAAAAGCTGCGCAGGAGGGCGTGTTCAAGGTCATTATAGAGGGTGTGCAATAGAGATGGGCGTGAATGGTATCGAGATGTTGCATACCGTATCCCTACTTTGCGATGATGAAAACCTGATGTGCCAATATTGTATAGCAACCTTGTCTCCGTCATTCAGCCACAAAACCATGCGCCGAAAACAGGTTCAGGTGCTTGTAGTATTGTCGCACATCTCTTCGGTCTCGAATGTTGCGTGGCCACACGGGAGTAGTCCCATGAGCCGAGAGGCGGGCAGAGTGCCGTCCATCAAACAAATGCATGCGCGGCGGGATGCAAAGACGAGTCTGGAGTGTCAGGCACCCGATGGTCGACTGTGCCCCGTAACGAGATCCCCTAGGCTAGGCTAATATGACGCAGTTAGCGTTGGGGTGACAGTCGACCGTCCACCCGACATGACTCGCGCATCACCCCATTCCATCCCGATCGTCGCTGCAACCCGCATTTCACTAGCAGGAACCGACGCTCAGAACCTGGGGTAACAATGCCATGTGCCGGCTGTGGGCATACCCCGTAGCCGGGTCATGCAAGACCGTATATATATCCGAGATGTTGACCGATATTTGAAGCTTCCTTGCCGATTGATCAGAAGACTTCTCCCGACTATTGTATTCACCGTCATTGCGATCGCAACCATGAGAGACGCAGATATCGTTGGGCATGCCATAGCGGAGGTGCTGCCTCAGACCAACAAGTACTGGTTCCAAATCCCGCACTTGCGACGCTTGAACCTGATCTTATTGGTACCTCTGCTGTCTTCGGCTGTGGCAGGATATGATGGTAAGTAGAGCTTCGTTACGCCTTTGGATACGAATGAATATGGCTGATACTCGACAGGGTCGTTGATGAATGGTCTCCAGTCGCTCCCCCAATGGCAAGAATACTTCGGCCACCCCACCGGAGCGCTTCTTGGTCTCGTCAACGCGGCACAGTCTGCCGGCTCCGTAGTCGTGCTGCCGTTCGTCGGAGTGCTGTCTGATCGCTACGGCCGGCGCATAGTGTTGTTCAGTGGTCTCATCGGTGTGATCATTGCGACCATCATACAAGCAACAGCAACAACATTGGCGCAATTCGTTGTCTCACGAGCTGTCGTGGGCGCTGCGGGCATGTTCGTCGTCCAACCTTCACCGATGTTGATCGCCGAGCTGGCCTACCCGACGCACCGAGGCAAGTACACAAGTGCTTTCTGGACCATGTACTACCTCGGTGCTATCTTGGCTGCGTGGACAACATTTGGGACTCAGAACCACTCGGGGAATTGGAGCTGGAGGATACCGACGATCTTGCAGGCTGGATATCCACTAGTGCAGCTTGCATTCTTTTGGACCTTGCCTGAATCTCCAAGGTATGGATTCTGAGTCCTGTAGAGAGCTACACCAGCGTTAACACGGTTTTCAGATGGCTCGTCGCCAAAGAGCGACAAGATGAAGCGCGACAAATCCTTGCCCGATACCATTCTGGTGGTGACGAACATAGCCCGCTAGTTACCCGAGAGATGAGCGAGATCGTTTACGCCATTCGACAAGAGAGTGCGGCCAAATCAGTACAATGGAGTGCGCTTGTTGCTACCCCTGGCAACCGGAAGCGGCTCTTCCTCGCCGTGTGCGTTGGTGGGTTTGCACAGTGGAACGGTATAGGAGTGGTATCCTACTATCTCACCCTGGTATTGAACTCGATCGGCATAACGGATCCATTCATGCAGACGCTCATCAACGGTCTGTTGCAGATCTTCAACTTTGCCGCAGCTGTAAGCGCGGCTCTCTTGGTCGATCGACTGGGACGGCGAACGCTTTTCCTCTGGAGTGGCATCGGCATGCTAATCTCGTATATTGTCTGGACAGCATGCTCGGCGGTCAATAACGAGGACAACAACAAGGCGGCCGGATATGTCGTGGTGGTGTGCCTTTTCGTTTTCTATTTCCACTACGATATCGCATATACGCCGCTTTTGATGAGCTATCCGACTGAGATCTTTACCTACAGTCTCCGATCGAAGGGTGTTAGCTGCGAACTGCTCTCCATCTACGTTTCTTTGGTTATCCAAGCGTTTGTCAATCCTGTCGGCATGGAGAACCTGGGCTGGAAGTACTATATAGTCTTCTGCTGTTTGCTGGTGGTCTTCCTCGGGGTCACATACTTCTTTTTCCCAGAAACGAAGGGTCGGAGCCTGGAGGAGATTGCTGAGATCTTTGATGGTCCTGGAGCGTCGCCTGATGCAGATCTAGTGGCAAAGGAAGAAAAGTTCGACAAGCAGCATATCGAGGTAGCCGGGGTATGTTGATTGGTAGATTGTTGTAACCAATAGATATGCGTGGTGTCTTGGTAGAGACGAAATCCTGCTTTAACCCCATGCAAATTGTGAATCGGAGTAAACATTGGGTCCGCTAGGTCGTGGCTGTCCTGAATCATCGACGTCCGGAAGGAAGTCAGGCCAGAGTCCCCCCTGCATCAGTACATCAGCCTCGGCATCATTGGCATTCGGCCACATCATGCTGTAGACGTTGTTGATCTGTGTCTGTGGGGACTCCTCGGTAGCATGTTCCAACAGGTCGCCAGCGGGAGTCGCGAGCACATGTGCGTCCTGTCCAGGAATCTCAGATTGTAGGAACGGGCCACAGAGACGTTGAAGTACATTCAGGCAGTCCTGAGCACTCGGGTTTATTGACGACAATAGCTGCATAGTATGCATTGTCCGTTTGATTTGCGCGCGCCAACTTGCCGAGGAAGGCGAACAAGGTTCGTTACGCAAACACACGCAGGGTATGAGCGAAGCCTGGAACAAGAAGTACAATGCGTACCATGCAGACATACGCATGGGCGGAGAACTAGCCCAAAATGTACTGATGGCATCAATGCTCATCTCAGCTTCGCGAAGACATCTGGCATACGCCTCTTGCACTGATGCCGGGACAGTATCGTCCATGTCTTGCGATCTGGCTTGCAGTACACGGCGAATGACATACGGTCGATACATGATGATCCTGAAGTTGCTCAGCCGCCACCACATAATAGCATGGCTAGTCGCGAATTGAGCGGGCACGGTCGCTCCACGGCGATACCAATCGGGCACTGATGATTGCCATCTGTCTATTACAGTATCATCGAGACGAATCAACTCCGTAGCGGCTGGAAAGGGCATGGATATGACCTTCGTGTATATGTCATTCGTTAGAATGTGGAACTTGGACTGCATGATGACGGCACTGAACGTTGTCACGTGGTCCGCCTCGCTCGGAGCAGTGCGTGACAGATTAGTCAAAGCCCTGTCGGAAATGTTCAAAGGCAAATGAACTTCAACGTTCTTGTTGGGCCAGGCCAGAGGGCGACCAAATGTGACAGCTGCGCCAATGTTGAAGACAAACATACACCACCATACGCGCCGGCGGATCTCCATGTTGAGTGGGGAGATATCCCAATGATTGAACTCCTTGTGTAGTCCTAACCCGATGGCCATGTGAAGGGCAAGACCAAGATAGTTGTACCCACTATTTGGCTTGTTCCGTTTCTGCAGGTAGTTGGACATGAGCGTGAGGGTTTGGACAAGGGTGATGTTGCCAATTTCCAAGCTCTCAATCGACAGGTTAGACTTGGCAGCCGTAAACAATCTCCTGTCTGTGTCGGCCGGGCCTGTAGCCGTTGTGAAATGGCCTATCGCAGCGATCATAAAAGCGAGCGCATGCCAGCTACGGCCGTTGGGGCGAGGGATGACCTGGGCGTATTGAGCACGGAAGGTGTGTTCCTCTACGATAGGATACGAGACGTGGTAGAGGCCGAAGTAACCGTTGATAGCGGCATCGAGGTCGACGGCTCCTAGATCAAGGCTACCCCATAGATTTGTGTACAGCCAGTGCCCATTGTCCGGTGTAGTCGTGCTGAAGCTGGACGTGGGTGGCGCTTTCCGCGAAGACTGCTGAGCGTCGGGAAGGAGCAGTCGCAACATGGCTGCACCTGACGCAACGCCTAGATAGCCTGCCTCGCTCTCATCCACGGTGAGCGAAGCCATGCCATCGACTACGCGCTCGTCTTCCCCGGGGGAAGTATGTGTATGTGTGCTCGCGGCGTCTGTCTCGGCGGGACCACTTTCCTGGGATTGTTCATCCCAGCTAAAGTCGGCTGGTCCAGAAGGCGGCCCTTCAAGAGAAACTTCGATGGGCGGGTCGTCGGCTGCGTCACGTGTGCCGGCATTGTCTTCGTGGAGGGATGGCGCGTCGTCGCCCTGGACGGTCTCGAGCTGTCGCACACGCGCTTCGGCTGCTTGGACGCGTTGTTCTGCGCGGGCGAGTTGAGCTTGTGATCGACGAAGTTGCTCTTCAACTTGGGTGAGATATTTGCGCGTCAATGGGGTCCTACTATGTCGTTCGTAGAGACAGTGTCTCCTGTTTCTCTTGCAGGGTCCGCATTCTGGGAGCGTCTTGTCACATCGCGCTTTCCGTCGGCGGCATTCATTGCAAGCTTGATCGCGATCGCGGTCTCCATCATCACGTGCGAAGCTGTCGGTGCTGTTCATATGCGTCTGGCCCGCTCATGCTTGAGGGTGATGTTGTGCTGTGCTGGGGTGCGACGCATGGAAGTCGCGGGGTTGAGCTCAGTGTTCACTGACTCGGTCGTGGCGCTAGAGGCACATGCAGTTGAGTCATTCCAGACCGTTGTCGATATATCGACGACGGACACAAGCTAGATCTGAAGAGCGTCTACATCAGGTCAGTGTTTTTCACTTTCACTGTCTTTCATTCTAGCCGTAAAAGTCACGCTAGTCAGTTTTTTCAAATGCTGGAAACTGACATCACCCCCAACTTACTGACACGACACCCGCCATGAGCCATTCTTTACCGCCCGCACCCATGGACTTCCGCTTCCTTGATCTACCCGCCGACATCAGGCTCATGATTTACGAGTTCCTACCGACATATCTTACGCACAACGAGATCACCATCGAGAAGGACAATGAGAGCGGACGTCTTAAGATGAAAACCACAAAAGTTAAGCTCGTTAACATTTGGTATCCTACCACCGTACGCCTTATCTCCAAGATCATCCGAGAAGAAGCTACACCGATCATTGCGCGCACTGCGGCGAAGCGCAATAGCACGCTAGTAGCCGATGACTCTTCCAAGGTGTCACGATCGGGCCCTAAACTCATTGTCTCATGTGGAGATCTGGAAGTCATTGCGCGCAAGCAAGGACCTCTTGAGGCAGCTTCGGAGTTTCTGACCTGGTTTTTGGAGGCGCGCAGGACAGGTTCTAGCTGCGTGATCGCTAGGCCCGAGAGTTCAGCTTCGGATCCAAATAGCTCGGCTATAATCAACTGGGCGCGTCAAGCTGGTTGGCATTTATCTCAAATGCGACCAAGAGCCAGAGCGATTGATATTGCTATTGACGCCGTGCATGTACTGTCGATGGGCCGTCAAGAAACCGTTGCTTCCTTGCTTCGATTCGAGGATACAGCCGAGCGACCGTATCTGGCTCAACGACGCGACATCCGATTTAGAGTGTGTACAGCACCACTGATGTCTGCAGCTCATTCCGTGTCGCAGTATGTTCCATTGCGCGGCCCTTCTCCGGGTGGTAAATTTGGTTACTTTGTCGAGCACTTTGACCTTGAGTACGGAGAATGGATCGAGGCTTGGGTCCCGCAAGACTGCGTTTAGCAGGTCACGGTACGTTTCTTCCGCGTAGTAGCTTTGCGAATGAGACTAACACAAGGTGCAGACAAGATAGTCTAAGTGGCTCATGCGCTCTGGTATCGCCATGATAACCGATCAGCTTGAGGGTGTAGCATAAATGTTCCAGGATGTAGGGTGTCGCAGAACCTTTACCAGAGATTGTGCGTGTATCAGTAGAGAGGCATGTTGCTCAGTCGCGCTGATTTGAAAGGACAAAAGAATGAACAGGACTTTAGACCAACATCTTGATGAGAATGACATGTATTGTAAGCTGAGCAACTAGGAGTGACTCAAAGTAGGAATGAAGAACGAAATGAACCCAACGATGCGATGCCATGTTCCAAGCCAGAGTAGATCATCTTCATCAGCCGTCGAAAAAGAAAACATTGCGAACTGTGTCAACATTGCTTCCACATTCGCCTGTATCGATGTGCCGATACTGGTACTCTTCTTCTTCCTTGGGATGATCTTTGGCCAACATAAAGTAATGGTAATTGATCCTTGTCAACGCGGGTACTTCGATCTGCGCAGAGTAGTTGGCGTATCCGTAGGACCCTGAGTTCAAAAAGCCACGAAGGTCTTGTTTCAAAACCCTGGCATGCTCATTCTTCCCATCGCCGAGCTCCGGGACATCGCCAACAACAAACACGGTTCTGTGCGGGTCAGAGCGTACTGTGAAGGTCACACGCGCGTGACAGTAACATTGCGATAAGTTCAAAGCGTTGTTCATCGGTTCACCCCAGCTAGAGCCTTCAATACCAACGCGTCGATTCGCGGCTGTGTAAAATGCAGCGTGTGACCATGTAAAGTTCGAGGCAGAAACAGCCACGCCGTTATTTTTATCAAACTGTTCTGGAAGCCCCCCATCCGCAGGCATGTACTTCTGTACTAACGCCATGTAACTATCCGCGTATTTTCGTACAGCGGATAAAACTGATCGGAAAGTGGTCCAATTGGAATGACTGCTGTAGGTGCCGATAGATATTGCTGGTAGTAGGTCGCGAAAGAAGGGCAGCGAGGTTTCGTCGATCGTCAATCGGCTTTGGTACTGCCACTGAAGTCCCGCTAGATAGAGCTGCTCTGCAGCAGCAAGTGTGGTCACATACCACGGGTTTCCGCCGTGATTGATATCCTCTGCATACCTTCCAATGGCAACTCCTTGACCTTGCGCAATGCCGCTATTGATGCCGTACAAAGGGCGGAAGGAGTCGGTCACTGTTTTATGGTTGGCTAGAGCTCTAGAAGAGCACGGCTGGAATGTGCTGTTTGTGCATCCGGCCAATGGATCGTACGTGTGAATGGAGGACAGAATAGAACTTGCGTCGATACCGCTTCGTTGGTCTCGGGCATTGAGATTCGCGCGTATGTGATTGACGTCCCAGAAGCTTTCCATGAAACACAGCATCTGTGAAGCGGCAGCATAGCAGCCGTCACAGTGTCGGCCCAATGTCTTCGCGAGTGCCATACCCTCCACCAAAGCGCGATGGGATACTGAAAGAGTGAAGAACGATGAGCCACTGGTTTCTTCCCATAGATCAAAGCTTGTTTGATTCCAGTACCGAACAGTGTGGTCGAGATCATTCGCGATGATCGGCCAGACATCGAAGTCAACATCGGCCCGAAGGACTCGAGCCAGTTTAGTCCCTTCTGAGTACGCAAGCAGGTATTTAGCGTAGACATTCAGAGCTGTAGCACGAAGCGCCGGGCCGTCTTGCTGAGGACGATTCCAGGCACCTTTGAAGACAGTGCCGTTGACGTAGAACTTGGGCTCTCCGAGATCTCCCGACTGCAATTCCCCTTGGGATTCCACATAATCGGTTATCTGATCCGGGACAAAGAGGATATCGGTCGGTGTTAGGCGTTCGACAAGAACTTTGAAGGTTAATGCAGCTGTCCTGATCCACGTGTACCAGTCTGTGTCGTTAGCTTTCCGTCGATCATTGTGAGTTCAAGGCAAATACAATCTGTATCTGACCGACTGGCAACAACCATGCCATGTAAATCCGGGTAGGGAGCTTCGACGATATTGTCCAGCATCCCTTGTAGCGAAATTTGCTGCTGAGCTTTGATGAAGTCATCAAGTGAATCTTCCCGCTGCTGGTGATCGATCGAATTGGCGTTTGTATTGACGAGGAGCGACGTGGCCGAAAGCACACGAAGCAGGAAAGCGGCCTTCATGTTGAGCGTTACAGTAAGAACAATATCGGTGAGAGGAATGGTTCGTGCTGATAGTCTCGTAATAATCCAGATGCGTTATCGATGGGAGCGGTGAGATGGGTGGATGGGATGTTTCGGTGTGATGCGTCAACAAACAAGTCCGGGCTGCAGACGACATCCACGCTCTCTGCGACAGCCTCTGCATCGTTCATGCTTGCCATGTCAGCCGTCGCTGTGGGCAAGAGCTGGGGAGTATGAGCAAGCACTGCCATCGCGCCTAACAGTCGTGGAAGCCGCATTGGGACGCGATCAACGCGGGATGGAGCGAGCTAGTGTCGAAGCCATTACTGCTTCGAAGCGAATTGCCTTCGTTTGAGTCTCAACGATGAGCAAGGAAGGAGCCATAGTGTGTCGAGAGAAATGGCGCCGGGGGTGAAAGACGCAAAGGTTCGCGTTCAAGGTAGCTCGTGTCTTCGTCCCGACCAATGACGTCACGTCGTGGCGTTGACGCGTTTGTGTCGCGCGTGCCTCACTATCAACCTCTCCCACACCTTCACCTGGTATGCGACTGCGCAATTCAACATTGACACTCTTCCGCTCAACATTGTTTACAATTTTGCTTTCAGGCGATGCATGCGTCAGCCATGGAGACGTATCGATCGTCCAGCACGACACTCCACCTCTGCAAGACCATGTGTCCTTGGCAAGCAAGCCACAGAGGCTGCCTATCAACCAGCACTTCAACTCCTCTCAGCAGCATCAAGGTGAGACCGATGCGTAAACCATTCATGCAGACTTACTTTACTTTGACCACCACGTTCTGGTCACAGCAAAGACTTTGACAACATTAGGTCTGGCTACGCATCTACAGAAATATTATCAAGGTAGAAGCATGCAACATCACAGCATCTACTTGTACAGTTTCGAAAGCACCTATGCGACACAAATTCTAGTCATATCTCGTAACTCCGCGTTCGGAGAGCAATGCCATAGTTTGGGACACATGTGGTAACCAGAATCCACTTCTCGACCCTGAAACCAACACTGTGGAACGAAAATGCCTCTGCTCGCTTGTACTGGTGAAAGACGATTTCATCTCACTGTCTCACCCATCACTAATCCCGCGTACTTCTAATGGGACAGATAATCACTCGCCTCAAACCAGACTACAGAGTCACACCTGGGTAACATCAGCAACCACACCAACAAATTCTACAGCCCGCGCATCCCAGCACAACCATGGGCCCAACAGAACCACCTCCCTCGCTCCCCTCGCCAGGAAAACCTACACCCTCACCGCCGTCCACCTCCATACCGCCAAAGCCCTTCCCCCTCCTCTCCCTCCCCAAAGAACTCCGACAAAAGATATTCACCCACCTCGTCCCCAGAACCCAACACCACACCATCCCCCTAAAATCCGGCCCCCACCACCTCACCCTAGTAACCACAACAATCCCGGGCATCTCCCTCCTCGCAACAAACCACCAAATCCGTACCGAAGCATCCTACATCCTCTCCCCGCACCTCTCCTCCATAAAAAACTCCGCCCCCACAATAATAATACACGCAGACCACCTCCTCGGCGTAATAAACCTACACGACTCCTTCCGTTTCCAACCCACATTCTGGACCTTCCTCTTCCACCGCATAGAACCGCGAAGACGAGACTTCACAATCTGTTCTATCCGGCGTTACCGGCGAGGTGAAATCACTTGCGAACAGCTGTCCAAGAGGCTCAGGATGTGGACGCTCAATTCGACTCCAGATACACGCGTCTTAGAAGCAGTAACAACATTCATCCTCCGAATCCTTTCCTATATAGCGACATGCATCCCCCCACCAACCCTGCACACCTACCCCCCTTTAAACGTAATAATCGACATACCCACCTCCTTCACCGGCGGCCCCATCACAGCGACCACATCCCTCCCCCGCAGTATCGCGTATCGGATATTCTTCCCTGCGCATCCTTACCTGGCTCGCGTCCGGCCTGGGCACACAAACTTGTCTTGGTTACTGCAACGCATGGTGTGTCATGCGTGCTGGGCGTTTATTTGCCGCCGCGCGACGACGGCGTGCTTGAGTATTAAAGTGAGGTTTTTGGATGGGGAGGGCGAGATGTTGGGGGGTTGGGCTGG